>JAAIXJ010000196.1:0-80241 GCA_013403705.1 Heliconius hermathena
TTATATATTTAACTAATAATATATGATACTAATTTAAAAACTATACAGGAGCTAATATAAGTTATTTTACAAAGAATATCGTGAGTACTTATCCAAATCATCATCATCATCATAATTAATTAATAATTAATGCTGTTTGTAATATATATATTTCTTAAATGAATAATCATGTTATTCAAGCGGGCAAAGCCGCGAACAGGCCGCTAGTTGTAAATAAAGTTAAAATAAAAAAAAATAAAAGGTTGAGAATCACTGCTATCAGGTAATGCTTATTATCCGTCGCCACTCGTTCTCACGAAGGTCAATTTGATATTGTTCCAATAATTGTACTAGTAATTGGTTCAAAATGTATTATTTACACTAATTTAAAGTAAACAAAGAAAAAATGAAGCTGGACTTCCTTGATGTTTGTTACTTTATTACTTGTGTTATCTGATGTGTGGTCATAATAAACAATAAAAATTAAACCTGAATAGATGCACTTTGGATACCTAACTGCTCTTTCAATACGTTCATAATAGTGGCTAAAAATATTACTTAAATAAAGCAGGAGTGAGTGGTAAGGGTGTGTGTAAAATGTGTGAAGCATGTGGAAACCTCGTTTGATCTTTGAGAACATAATATTGATGATGTATGATGATGATGTATGAAGGGTTGATGATAGTAGCCGAGGCGAGAGAGGCAAGCCGACCCCACAGCGTTTACGTTACGTTTTCTCTGGCTACCTCGCTAGGGATAACGTGTGGAACTAAAGGGATATCCCCTTTATTTGCTATATTTGTTTTTGAGACATTGACTATAGCGAAACTTGTATGACGTATAAATCACTAAGCTTTCATTTATTCTGCTTTAAAATATTAGAAAAAAAATAACAAATAAAAAGTCCGACTACCTAGGAAGAAACTAATATATAATAAAAAAGTACATAAAATAAAAACAACGAAAATTATAAAAAGCCCGAAATGCGAGTCGAATTTGCCCACCGTGGGTTCTGTACCAATTTCAAGATTATAGGTCAACGGGGAGTTCTCTATAGGTTTTGATGAAGCGGTGAATTTCATACTAAGTGCAGCAAATATAATGCATAATTTGCCGTATTTTTTATTGCGTTTTAAAAGCTTAGTTTTTCTGCGCTCCAAGGTGCCGTAGACCTGAATATTTGTTATTAATTTCAGCTTGATATCTCCATGAGATCTTGACATAAATGGTGTTGATAGACAGAGAGACATACAACAAAGTGATGGGTATAAAGATTCCGTTTTTATATTTTGTGGCACGGAACCCTAAAAAGAACTCTATAATAAAGTGTATGGGTGTCGCTAAGGTGAATTTTGATTATTTTTGTCTTTAGTGACGCAAGAAGGTCAATAGCAATTGACTGATGTGATAATTATCGGATTCGGTCAACGTGCTTGATACTTGGCAAGTACTACTTGCTCTACAAGGCCACATATGAATATTTACTTACATACAAACAAAAATTCCGTGCACAACATGGCAGGCAGAGGGAATCTAGTGTTAAGACACTCCGTTCCCCATTTTCCGTCGAATTCTGGAGGCATTACGTATTGAGTGGCGGAACTCAACGCTGCGCTTTGCCTCGACATTAGACCGAAGAAAAGGAAATATAAATTTATATAAATATTTCATCTCCTCGAGTGGGGATCGAACCCACAACCCGTCGATTTGACTTTCACACTTTGTACCCCAGCCACTCTATATAAAGTGACAGGTATAATGAACATGTACATACTTACATACAAGCATAAAGTGAGTCATACATTTCTCCTTTTCTGACCGACAGTCGGTTAAAAAGGATATACAATTACATGTATTTTGCCGAATCAGAAGAGAAAACATTTTAAAAAGNGGGATACAGCGTGAAGCTGATTTAATTTTAATCTACCCTTACAGAGGCCAGTCGTGGCGCAGTGGCACAAAGTATACCTGTAAACGTGACCGGTTTTGGGTTCGATCTCCACTAGAGGGAATGATATATTTATTTAAATTTCTACATCCTTCGCTCTAAAATCACTAAAATTTGGCGAAAAGTAAAGAACGGAGTGTCTTAGCTC
The DNA here is from genome assembly GCA_013403705.1 of Heliconius hermathena. Taxonomy (NCBI): domain Eukaryota; kingdom Metazoa; phylum Arthropoda; class Insecta; order Lepidoptera; family Nymphalidae; genus Heliconius; species Heliconius hermathena. The sequence goes on from JAAIXJ010000196.1 coordinate 2,076, forward strand.
TGGGTGCCCTCTGCCTACGCTGCTGTGTGCGGGATACAGCGTGAAGCTGATTTAATTTAACTTTTTTTTTATTTATACTTAAATATCCAGAAGCAACAGATACTATAATTATAATTCTTTAATTTTACAAAGAAAATAACTCTACACAATGTATTCATAACTTCACGCTCGGCAATCAGAGGAACCTAGTGTTAAGACACTGCGTTCCCCACACACTGCCCAATTTTCGAGATATCGCGTGTTAAATAGCGGAACTCAACGATGCACTTTATATCTTGCAACCAGAGCAAGGAAAAGAAAATATTTTATTCCCCCGAGTTGGAATCGAAGCCAAAACCGTCGTGTTAACAATTAAACATTAAACCCGTACGCCACAACAAACTCTACATAATAAATTATAAAATATTCAACCACTTTTTTCTCTATTCAACAAAAACTTTAATATTCAAAATATGAATATAAATAACGCCTAATTTACATATAACTTGACATGGACCACTAATCATCGGTGCTGTAAGCTTGTAACGTATAGTAGATGTATTTTCATAGATAGAATGACGTCAATACAATTTAATTAATATAATATAATTAATTATATATTTATTTTAGCTTCACGCTAGTAGGGAAGGCAAATGGAACTTGGGAACCTAGTGTTAAAAACTTTCATTCCCCATTTTCCGCCAAATCTGGAGGCATTGTGTGTTAAGTGGTGGAACTCAACGCGGCGCTTTGTCACGATACCAGAGCTAAATGAAACGAAACTATTAAATATTTCATTTTCTCGTGTAGGAATCGGATACACAAAAATCGTATCTTTGTGCCCCTGCGCATGCTAAAACGGGCATCTAGTAATAATTTTAATTATATTGTTATAAACAATCTATCAGAGCGAACCCATGACTTGTTAAAATGGAATCGACTATAAATCATTTTAGTTTTACTCGTATATCTTGAATTATTTTTTTTATATATATATATATATATTATTTTCGGAAAACCAAAATCATACCAAGAGGGTAGAAAGAGAAATCAAAATGGATTAATCTCGATTTAAAATTAACTATAATCTAACCCAGAGATCGGTCCAAGTTTCTTGAAAATCATGACACTGCTTTGCATATTTGATGTTTTTGGCTGATTTGATTAGTCAAACGCCACATCCTGTACTTTAATTAAATTAAAGATAATATTATAATTTATTTTTTTTGATTTTTAAACTCTGACTAAGGCCAGTCGTGGCGCAGCGGCACGAAGTGTGACTGCAAAACCGACTGGTTGTGGGTTCGATCCCCACTCGAGGNGACTGCAAAACCGACTGGTTGTGGGTTCGATCCCCACTCGACGAGATGAAATATTTACTTAAATTTATATTTCCATTTCTTTGCTCTGGTGTCGAGGCAAAGCGCGGCGTCGAGTTCCGCCGCTCAACACGCAATGCCTCCAGAACTCGGCAGAAAGTGGGGAACGGAGTGTCTTAACACTAGGTTCCCTCTGCGTACCCTGCTGTGAGCGGGATATAGCCTGAAGCTGATTTGATTTATAATATCTGTATATAAAGTCTCACAATTATGTCAAACTCCATCATTAATCCTTTGCTTAGCTTTATCAGTTTCCTCGTTACCCACAATACCAAATTGTGGAGGTATCCATTAAATGGACACAGTTTTATTTTGGACTTCAATTTTGATTTGATTTGATGTTTTAGTTTTTTTTTTTTATTTGAGTGGAAAGGTGACTTAAGCCATATTCTTAGCCATGACTCAATATTATCAGCTCTTTTCTAGTTATTTGTTTGCTTTTTAGAGTATTTTTTTTGTGTCCGCGGTTTTTAATTATCAATTATTTTAGTAACACTAAAATTATCTCTGACTACCCCATTAGTGATAAGTTAGATATGAATCCACAAAGACTCAATGCATTCCAATCATCGAATCCTAAGAACCTGAAAAATAAAATAATAATATACTTTAAGTGAACAAGTGTTGTTTTTTTTACAAACCAAATGACACAACCACCTGTCCGCTAAATATATTACTTGTTATTTTATTTTATTACATACTTGATATCTTAGTATTATATATAAATTACACTGTACAGTTCAACGTATAAACATACGTCTTCTTAATGATTTAAGAGATTTTAATTTTTTAAAATTGGGAAGTGCGATAAGCGAAAAAATATGTACATAATTTATAAAAAAAATATTATATATTTTCTCGTTTCTTTAGAAACAGAAATAAGGTAATGTCTGTTCTCCGCCTTCCTCACGAATTTTTGATTTGATTGAGTGGCGCAATTGAAAGCTACGTTGTTGTTGAAAGTTTTGTCTTTCAGAGAAGGAAAATGAAAATAATTTTAATGTAATAAACTTATGGAAATCAAATCTAGATCTATGACTACGACGATGCCTAAAAGGAGGGTTATGTTTTTAGCTGGTATGTATGTATGTCCTTTCCTTTATCCTTTTGTCACTGTTAAGGAAAACCAGCCGATTTTGACAAATGATACGTCGTGACGTCGTTGGATTCGCCTTGCCTCAAGTGTTTCTGGATATATTTATCCAGTTTATGCAGTCGAGTTTTTTGGTTTTTGTATTATAATTACTTTCTATTGTTCCAATTATTATATTTCATCCGCTGAGATACCTATCTCTTTTATATATAACTCCGTTTTCCGCCTTACGGCCGGATTCGTAACACTATGTGTTAAGTGACAGAAGTCAACGCCACGTTTTGTCTTGCCAGAGATATATTAGTATTTCTTACTGTTCTCTTATTATTAAAATCCTGGCCCAGGATCATTCAAATCGTTTCCTCTAAGAACAATTTCTTCCCAAATACCTTAATGTACTAATTCGGCGGTAGAGTACAGCGTAGTACCATTGTGAAGTTACTTATACAGCATTTTTATTAAGAATTGGATCAAATAAAGCTTTTACATATTTAAGCAGTATATCCGGGTTTCGGAATATACTCGTATATATCGAAAAGAATCGTTCTGCGCTTCGTTCTCTTTTTCTACTTTAATAGGAACTAAGGATACATCCTCTAAAATGAATAAATCAGCTTCACTTTCTGCCGAATTCTGGAGGCATTGCGTATTGAGAGGCAGAACTCAACGCCTCGCTTTGCTTTGAAACCAGAACGAAGAAATGGAAATATAAATTTAAGTAAATATTTCATCTCCTCGAGTGGGGATCGAACCCACAACCAGTCGGTTTTACAGTCACACTATGTGCCCATGCGCCACGACTGGCCTCAGGGATACATACATCTTAAAGATTAAAAAATAATAAAAAAATACTATTAGTATTTACATCGCATTTTTTAGCTTCACATATTCTATGGGCTTGACTTTGTTACCAGTGCGAGGAGATGAAAATAATAAATATTTCATCACCAAAAATATTTTTTCAATTCGAACCAGTAGTTCCTGAGATTAACGCGCTCAACCAAATAAAGCAGCGTAATAAAATTAAAAGTATAGATTGTTTATTGATACAATTTTATTTCAGAGGGAACCTGGAAACTTAATCTTAAGACACTCTGTTCCCATTAAGACACTTCCGTTTCCTTCTTATTACGAGCCCCCATATAGGTATTTAAAATACGCATCCTGCGCAAGAGTCCTCCTACCTCCTGCCTACCTCGGATAATTCATAAAGTTCTTGTTTTCCTATATTTAGGGTGATTTTTTTATGGAATAGACAAGGCAAACTAGCGTTCGGGTCACCTGATGGTAAGTGATCACCGTCGCCCACGACCCCGTGCAACAGGTGGAGATAGCCGTGTTTTTTGAAGTTACCCATGTACCACTGGAAACACTGCCGCGGGTAGGCCATTCCACTGCTCCGTGGTGCTAAGAAGAAAGTTCCTAAAGAACGCACAGCGAGGAGACGTCTCTACGCAAAGCCAAAGTGTCAAGCCCTTCACAGATAATTGGGTCCCCAATGATTCGAACGGCTCTACGTTACGTTACGACTCTATAATACGTATACGATAAAACGGTTCAAGTTGATACTGGGGTGCACCAGCCCAGAGATGGGAACAGTACTCCATATGAGGCCGAACCTGGGCCCTATATAGGGCCAATTGGTGTTTTGGCGTAAAGTGCCGTCTCGCTCTGCTGATGACCCCTAGCTTCTTCTGGACCAACTTGGCCTTGTTTGCCAGATGATCGCGATACTGGCAGTCATTCCGAGCAAAAACCGTCGACAGCGACCTTGATACTGCGCCCAGTGAGAAAGCTGGCGATCCACTTGCATAAATTCTCGGGAACCCCGTAGGATGGAAGTTTTGCTAGGAGCGCCCCATGCCACACTCGATCGAAGGCCTTAGCCATTTCCAAACTAACTGCCAGGCCCTCTCCCTTGCTTTCAGTAGTCGCAGCCCAGCAATGGGTTACATAAACCAAAAGATCACCAGATGAGCGACCATGGCGGAAGCCATATTTACTGACATTAATCAATCGGTGATCCTCCAGAAAAACAAAGAGCTGGCTATTGATAATGCTCTCCATCACTTTCGAGAGCATGGAGGTGATAGCAGTAGGCCTGTATACTTAGGGTCATATTTTTAATGTGAGTTTATTTAAAGAAGTGCCTGGAACTTGCAACTCAATTGTAGATTTAATTAATATGCTTCATATTTAAGTAGAGCAGATGTTATGAAGTTAAAGTCATCAAATTCAACTTCAAATTCAAAATATTCTTTATTCAAGTAAACTCTTATAAACACTTTTGAATCGTCGAATGAACATATAAACAAAAAAAAAGCTACCACCGGTTCGGAAGGCAGTTCTGCTGAGAAGAGCCGGCAACAAGCTCAACAGTTGCTCTTTTCAATGTCAATGGTATAATTTAATTATTACATGAACTGGCAGCTATCCTGCATCACATTCAATAGACATTAATTCCATACATGTTTATCCACTAAATATTCTTGAACAGTGTAATAAGCTTCACTTGTTAGTATTTTTTTACAGCTACTTTAAATTGTGGTAGTGGCAAACTTAGAATACACTGCGGAAGTTTATTATATATACGTATACTCAGACACATAAAAGATTTATTAACTTTTTGGACGCGAAAACTTGGCGCAACCAAAATATCAAAGTAGCGGACGGTGACTAGTATATTATAATTTCTTAATAAAAGAGCAAAATTAATATCCTCATATTAAGAAATATTAAAGGCGAAACGAACATAACTTAGATGTAAATAGTATATTAAATTTATAACACGGAAGCTTAGCAAGTATTTTACATTAATATATGTATAATATTTAATATTAATTATGTTGTCATTTCAAAATTTAAGATTAATTATTTCAATTCGTGTACTAACAAAAAATATACAAAAATCCATTTACTAGTTTTTGTAGCAACCACTGCTGGCAAGTATTAGAGATAAAAGAATAACAAAATATGTATATAACTTACTAATAAACATATATAGTAATTTATTATACATTTTTTTACCTGCACAGAGCAGGTATGCAGCGGAAACCAAGGAACCTAGCGTTAAAACACTCTGGTCGCATTAAGCCGCTGTGTGATCCCGACCTAGAGTTGGATCACCTTGGTACTGATGGTGTCGTAGGAGGCGACTAAAGCACGTGTGGGAGAGTCACGTCACCAGCAATGGTAACACATGGGCAGCTTTTTCCTTGGCCACTGTGTTTCGTATTAGTTAACGCCGGACTCCAGCGCCCAGCCTCCTTTATCTATACCTATATTAAAAAGTAAAATTCCACCTAATTCAATAAAACAGTTATTTATAGCAACTTTGTTGAATAGTATATTGAAATAAAATAAACGCTAAATATTAGGGGAAGCTTGCCAAAATACAATAATGACATCAGTATAAATTGCAAGTAAATTTATTATTCATCTTACATGTTCAGACAACAATCTGTTGTCACGCAGGGGACGCCCTTTCCGTATATTCCGTTATGGTGCTTGCATTTTTCCAGAGACAGAGTATCCTCTTCCCTACCCATCTGGTGTCGCTGTAAAAGCCAGTAGAATATTAACCTCAATTTCGACAAAAAGAAAAACAATACGTTACCAATTTATTGTATATAAATATAGATAAAGATAACCTGATTACCGCACAGAACAAGGAAGATGTGTGTAGACAAAACAAAATAAAACTCATATGCATAATTACTCTACTAGAACACGCTCTGTTAATGTCAACAGCTTAAGTTCATGATCACGATACAAAATACAAGTCCTAGTTCTGGCTTAAAGTAAATTAACCTAATGAAATAAACCTGATATCGTTATTCTTTCCTATTTATAGAGAAACTGCATATTTCTCATTTATGGCGACATTTGAAATGCAAATCTCATGTATTAGTCTATATGTATGAACACGGATAGCCTTATCCGTCTTGAAACCATTTATTATGTGGTATAAATTACAGTGTTTTCATTGTGTGTAATAGGATAATTGAAAAATAATAGGTTAAATTGTAAAAGATTATATACTACTGTAATGATAATGCAAGTTTAAGCCCGAGATCTACTTCTAAAAAGTTTGAAATCCCAAACCCATCACCGCAGAGAGCAAGATGGAGACAGAATGGGTAGACATTCTGTAAGAATCCAGAAAGAAAAATCGTTGGTGTTAATTTGATATAATAATAATGTATTTTCTCCAGTCTACCACCACGTGTGACTATGTACAACTGCAAATTGTTCCAAAAATATTTAAAATTAATCTGGTATAAGAGTTTCATTTAATACTTTATAACCCAGAAAGTATCTTATAAAGTATCCTATGTGTGTAATGAGCTACTTCTTATCCTGATAGATGATTTAAAGGTTGTTAATATTATATCGCATATTTTTATTTAACTAGTGAATTTACACAGTTAAAAAAATACCTGGAATATGTTTTTTCATAATTTTTCAAAAATACCATGAACTTTGTTACCTGTAAGTAGTAGTTATACAATTCGTTATATTTAATTCGTTCTAACTTTACATACATTACTAGCAACCGAAACTCGGCTTCGCCCGCTTAAACTTATTGTTATGTTAAAGTTAAATTACACAAAATATTTACATAAATCGTGGCCTATATATTATGATGACTGATGTATACGCTGTATTACTGTAAAGTCTCATCCAAATCCGTTCTGTACTTCTTGTTTTAAAGTGTAACTAACTTTTGTCTTCTTCTTCTTCTTGTATTTAAGGGTAACTGACTAAATATTTTTCCTCAAACACTTTCACTTTAATGTTGACACGTCAAATTTATCGTACCGTTTAAATCAAAGGGAACCTTGGGGAGCACCACTCTCATTCTTCTCATTTATCTAACCTGGCGCAATTTATTAATATAGGTGATATATATAAATATGCAATGATTTTAATTAGTTACTAATACTATTATTAATTTATGGGAGTATTATAATACTATACATATAATTTAACACGATGAATTCATTTAACATATAAAAATTTATGAGTTCCGGGATTTTAATCTGTTCGTTTACATCCACTAGCGACCCGCTCGCGGCTTCACTCGCCTAATTTATTTAATATACTGTTTTCCATACGTTCTCTATGTGTTTTCAACACCTTTATCATTATTTCTAAAGTAAAAAAAAAATATTGTATTAATAATAAAATACATAATTTAATTTAAAATTTAAACAAAAGATAGCGATATAAAAGACTATGTCACTCTCCGTTTATTATTATATCAGAAAAAAGATTATCCAGAATTGGTTCAGTAATTATGGGGCTTACTAATTAAATAAAAACAAAAATCTCTCATCATTTAGATAGAGAAAGAAGATAGAAAGCTATACACAATACTACATGAGTATCAACATTAGACCCGGTGAATGTCGAGGCCTGTCGATAGTTATAATAAAAAAAATACAGTTACTAAAGGATATTTTTACATAGATACAAATCAAATCAGCTTCACGCTTTATCCCGCACACAGCAGGGTAGGCAGAGGGATCCTTGTGTTAAGACACTCCGTTCCCCATTTTCTACCGAATTCTGGCATTGCGTGTAGAGTGGCAGAACTCAACGACGCGTTTTGCCTCGACACTAGAGCGAAGAAATGGAAATATAAATTTAAGTAAATGTTTCATCTCCTCGAGTGGAGATCGAACCCACAGCCAGTCGGTTTTTCATTCACACATTGTGCTCCTGCGCCACGACTGGCTGGATTATAAAATGTTCTTCATATGAAAAATATAAATGAAAATAATTATTTACATAGAAACTAAATATCTTGATTCAGGTTTGACATTGCCTATCCTACTAACTTTTGTAATTGACAAAAAACCAACAAAACAAGAACATTAAGACGTAATACAAAATTCCTTCAATCGAGAATCGAACTCTAAACTAATAATAATACAGTATACGTTCCGTCACGTCACACTCGCAGCGCAAGTGCGTCAGTCTTTTTTACTAATAAACGTTGTGATCTCTCATCAATACAAGTTTAACTAGTTTTTTAGGGCTCAGAGTTTAATCTGCAAAACGAAATATGTTAATGCTATAGAAATCACATAAATTTATGAATGTCAGATTGTCATAAGCTAGTATGAGAATGTTACTAAATTTTTCTGTTAATAAAAAATACAATAAAAACCTTTATTTTAGAGAAATTACATTTTTCTTTAAATGACATCGGCAAAGCCTCCTCCAAATTCTTCCAATTTAATCTATTATTTGCTATTCTTGTTCACTATAAAATGTCCTGGTATAGTTCTTATCTCACCTTCTTTTGTTACTAAGGTCTAAACAACTGACAACGATATCTCAAGATCGATCTCTCGATTGAAGATCGATCGAAGTTGAGAGCGGTTTGTAAATACTACTACTACTTATAGTGATCTTACTTATCGTGATTGACAGACAAGGAACATACGAAACTACTAGACTTAGAAAGTTGAAATTTTACATGTCTGACAGTTAGGGAATGTAGGGAAGAAACGGGAAAAAAGAAGATTTTCTAAAGAAACTTGATGAAATATATACATTTTTTATTTTTTTATACTTCAATTGATTTATTTTTCCTTACCTATACCTAATCTTTAACTTTATATTATTATTAATTCACCTAAAAATCATATAAATATTATATGCATACCATAACTTGATTTTAAAATTACAGAGCAAAAAACGACAAGCAAGAAATGAAGGTTTTAACAAATTTAAAAAAACAAATTAAATTAAATTAGCTTCACGCTGTATCCCGCACACAGCAGGGTAGGCAGAGGGAACCTAGTGTTAAGACACTCCGTTCCCCACTTTCTGCCGAATTCTGGAGGCATTGCGTGTTGAGTGGCAGAACTCAACGCCGCGCTTAACCTCGACACCAGAGCGAAGAAATGGAAATATAAATTTAAGTAAATATTTCATCTCCTCGAGTGGGGATCGAACCCACAACCAGTCGGTTTTGCAGTCACACCTCGTGCCGCTGCGCCACGACCGGCCTCTTAACAAATTTAAAATAATAATTAAAACAACTAAATGGTCCTAATGTCTTTTTTGGTATTTTACAATGTCACTCTAAATTGGTAACACATTAAAAATTCACCGAAACAAATAAGGTAAAGATCATCCTTAAAGAGAATGCTCAAAACCCACGCCTTGCACTTCTACGCACGTGAATACCAAAAGTAAACTAAAACAGATTAATCAGCAAGGTAGTCTTATATGCTAGATACCGAATTGAGGTCATCGTAGTGTAGGGAAACAGACTGAATGTAATAATAATGGTTGTGGGTTCGATGCCCACGTGAAGAAATGATAATATTAAAATTATTTCCATTATTTCCTATCTGCCGCTTAATACACGGTATATCAAATTTAGACGTAAAGTAAGGAACAGAGTGTCGTGACACTAAGTTCTCATATCTTGCAACAGAAATTTGGAAACAAGAAAAAATCTATTAATCATTTTAGGTTTTAATAAATGAAAACGAAGCTTGTTTTAGATGCCAAAGATGTATACAAAAAAATGCGTAGGGGCACACGCGTGCGTAACGCAACAGGTTTTAGGTTCAATATCCACTTGACAGAATGAATTATTTCTATTTCTTCGCTATAGTGATAAGACAAACCGCGGCGTTGAGTTCCGTCACTAGGAATGCAATGTATCCAGAAAAATTACAGAAATTAGGGAATGGAGTGTCTCAACATTAAATTCCCTCTACCTAAGATGCTATAGCGGGAAACAGCTTGAATGGTCTACCTGCGGCAGTGTTTCCAGGTCGATACAACATGGGTACCTCCAAAAATGTTGTACGAAGTCTTGGCCGGCGGTGATCACTCAGGTATCATCTGGTGGTATCATCAGGTGACCCGTATGCTCTTTTGCCTTGTGTTGTCTGTTAAAAAAAATAGAATATAAAAAAAAATACTTGTCTTAAAAGGTGAGAGCGCAGCTATTCTTTGTTCTCTGCCTTGTCAAATCTTGTTGGTGTTAATAAATATATAAAAACAATAGTTGAGCGCTTTTGATTAAACATATACTATAGGCCAGCCGTGGCGCAGTGGCACAAAGTGTGACTTTAAAACCGACTGGTTGTGGGTTCGATCCCCACTCGAGGAGATGAAATATTTACTTAAATTTATATTTCCATCTTCTTCGCTCTGGTGTCGAGGTCAAGTGCGGCATTGAGTTCTGCCACTCAACACGTAATGCCTCCAGAATTCGGCAGAAAGTGAGGAACGGAGTGTCTTAATACTAAGTTCCCTCTGCCTACCCTGCTGTGTGCGGGATACAGCGTGAAGCTAATTTAATTTTTAATATACTATAGCGGTAAGAGAGGTATGGAGAGAGGTATAGATATACCTCGATTGACCTTCGAAAACACCGTATCAAAGATACTGGATCAAAGTCACGTAAAAAGCATGTACGAAGGACCCCCCGGAGGGCATGTACGAAGAGGTTGATGACAGTGGACGAGGCGGAAGAGGTATGTTGAGACCGTAGCGTTTGGCGCTCCGTTCTCTCTGACCACCCCGCAAGGGATACAGCGTGAAGTTAAGTTAAGTTTTAAGTCAATAATAAATCGCTATAGGTAGTGCATACACGGATATCAAAAACTGCGATACAAGTTCTGAGCTAATATGTTATACAATTTAAATTATGAATAAAACATGTTCCTTGTTTAGAAATATTTGATAAGAAAATATGTTTTAGCACTTTTATTACTGCAAAAAAATGTTACAGCAAAAGGGCGTAGCAATTAAAAATGATATTTAGTTTCAAGTACATCCACTATTTTAGATAATATTTGTTATACATATATGTACTTTTAACTTCAAGCTGTATCTCATAAATAGACGGATAGACAAGAGGGAACCTCGGGAGTTCCACACGCACCGCTCAATTTTGGAGAATTTTGCGTAAATTCCGCCATGGAACACAACGCCGCGCTGTATCTTGTCACCAGAACAAGGAAATGAAAATCATTATTTACCCTTAGTGAGAATCGAAAAAATATCTTAAGCACAAGATTATAAATATATGTAAATTTGGAATTAATTTACAAAAATGATAACAATATTTTTGAATGGAATGTTGTTTTTACTTGCTTAAAATAAAAACAATATGGATTCTTCTTAATGTATATAGTATACCTAATATATATTATGAGGCCAGTCGTGGCGCAGGAGAACAAAATGTGACTGATGTTGATTGCGGATTCGATCCCACACGAAGAATTGAATTATTTATTTAAATTTATATTTACGTTTCTTTGCTTTGGTGTCGAGGCAAAGCGCGACGTTGAAATCCGCCAGTCGACACTTAACGCTGCTAGAGCTCGGCGGAAAGTGGACAACGCAGTGCAGCAGCATATATATATATATATATATATATATATATATATATATATATATATATATATATATATATATATATATATATATATAGGCTGTCAGCAGGTTGTCTCTCTAAGGGAGATGATGATAATAAAAATTAAAATTAGCTTCACGCTGTATCCCGCACACAGCAGGGTAGGCAGAGGGAACCTAGTGTTAAGACACTCCGTTCCCCACTTTCTGCCGAATTCTGGAGGCATTGCGTGTTGAGTGGCAGAACTCAACGCCGCGCTTAACCTCGACACCAGAGCGAAGAAATGGAAATATAAATTTAAGTAAATATTAATGATTAATGATTATGAGATGATGATATAATATAGTCTCTTAAGGAAAAAGTTCTCGCATTCCGAGAGAGTATGTAAGTAAATCAGTTCGAAATTCTGCTATATAATTTTTTTTATTGCTAAATTATATCGATTTAAAACATTATAATATAGCTGAAATACATTTTAAAATCGATAAGTTGCCTTTTTTGCCTCCCCGCTATCCCGCATACAGTAGGGTAGACAAAAGCAACTTAGTGTTAACACACTCTGTTTCCACACGCACCACACAATTTCCAAAACATCGTGTTATGAGTGGCGGAACTCAACGCTGCGTTTTGTCTTCTTACCAGAGCAAGGAAATGAAAATAATTTCATTCCCCCAAGTGGAACTCGACCCCACCACCCCTTGACGCTCTGCGCAAGACCTGCAGTTCTATTAATAAATCAAGTTATGACTTCGATTTATTAATTAAATAATACTTTATGAGTCTTTTGTGTAACATCGAACAATTATTTATTATTATAATGGATGCTTTATTACCGTTTAGGCATAATAACTGTAGGTCAGTGTCAGGGGGGATGCCATCTTGAACACGGACATGTAAACAATATTTTTTTCTTATTTTTATCGCCATTGTATTAAATTATTCTAGAAAATTAAATGTTTAAAATTTGAGCGCAATCTTTTAATATATATTTCTTATTTTATCACACACATAGCAAGTTTGGTATAGGGAACCTGAGAACTTTGCGTTAAGGCTCCGTTCCCATTAAGAATATAATAAATATTTCACTTATTCAAGTGATAATAGAACCCAAAACCTGCCGAGCTTACAGTCGCACGTTTTCGCCGCTGCGCCACAACTGCCCTTAATACAAACGAATTATACAAATTATATGCATTCATAATTTGTATAGTTAGTCTAACCGAAAAGTTAAGGCTTAGGGTTAAGGTTTTTAATCATAATCATGGACATAGGAAGTGGGGAGGGGGGGAGCTGGTTAACCTGACAAAGTAGCAGCAAGTTCCCCCAGTGTACCAGAAATATATGAAAATACTTAAAAACATAAAAAATTAAGTAAAAAGAAGAAATTAAAAAATTCACCAGCCTATCAGGCTAACCAAAAGAGAGCACAAAAAAACCACAAAAAAAAACGAATGCCAAACTAAATCAATTTTACATAATATTTTCCGTAGAATACATTCCTTTAATTCAACGACTTCCTTGTTGTTCAAGAGATAATGTTCATCTACATACATACATACGTGTATGGTAATAGATCGGCAGCAACTCCTTTGCTCGGCATTCCTCATTCATTACATTAGTAATTATAAAATTGCTTACGTAAATAGCATCGATCTAATATTGGTATGCGACTCTTACACATTTAGACCTCCTGGAGGTAACCTATGGCTATTAAATGAGGAAAGGAGTTGGAAAATACGTCATACAAGGAAAAGCGGAACATTTCATTCTAATCTTTAAAATGTATTTTTTTTAGCTCCACCTAAGCTCCTTTATATAGCAGGATAGGGAGAGGGAACCTAAGATAAAGACACTCCATTTCTCCAATTTTCGAGACTGCGTGTTGAGTAGTGAGTAGTGAAACGCATTGCGGCACCTTGTCTTATTACCAAATATGTAAATAGCAAAGAAATGAAAATAATTTTATTCCTCCGAGTTGGAATTGAACCCACGACGCACCTTGACGTTTACATTTGACATAAGTTTATTTATCATTTGTCTTATATAGCATAAAATAATATTATTATATGTACATATATCTGTCTTAATACGAATATGTAATCATTATAATGTCAGAGACTAGAAAGTAGGAAGCGGAGTTTCTTAACACTACGTTCCCAGGTTCCCTCTACCTACCCTTATATTCGAGAAACAGCGTTAAGCTAAAAAAAACTGTCTTAATCAGTTCTGCTTTAATATTACTATTTTATGATAGACTGGTTTTTTGTATAGTTTACTAATATCTTAATTAGGAATTTGCGCAGTTACGAAAATGTCTTGTAGATAAAAAGATAAATATACTTTTTATTTTATTTACAAGAAATAAGAGAGACAAGACTTTGAGTTCCCAAGAAATTTGTCGTTTTTTTATTACGTTTGTTTTTTACAGTTGGCTTTAAAATATAATTACAACATTACCAATACATTATTAAGCATGTGCACAAAAAATAAAATATTTTTATATGAATTTAATAATTAGTATTACATAATAGTTAAATTTAGAATTAGTTGAGAGGCTAGTCGTGGTGCAGGGGCACAAAGTGTGACTGTAAATCTACTGGTTGTGGGTTCGATCCCCACTCGAGGAGATGAAATATTTACTTAAATTTATATTTCCATTTCTTCGCGCTGGTGTCGAGGCAAAGCGCGGCTTTGATTTTTGCCACTCAACACACAATGCCTCCAGAATTCGGCAGAAAGTGGGTAACGGAGTGTCTTAACACTAGGTTCCCTCTGCCTACCCTGCTGCGTGCAAGACACAGCGTGTAACATTTACCTTTAACCGGTATTCTGCGTTATTTTTTTTTGGGTTCCGTACAAAAAAAGATAAAACGCGCCTATTACTAAGACTACACGGTCCGCCTGTTTGTCTGTCGTCGGACTGTATCCCATAAACTATGACAGTTACACAGTAGACATTTTTAACATGACGTATTATTGTATTTTTGTAGTTTTAGCTGTTGCCGTTATATACTTTTATATAAAAACAAGTACAAAAAAAAAGAATGAATTTAGTAATTTAGGAGACTAACATGCAATAGACATGTTTTTTGGCCGTTTTTACCGCTTCCTACCTTTTAAGGAAAAAAGGGAACCCTTATAAGATCACTTTGTTGTCCGTCCGTCTGTCTGTCGGTCTGTCGAGACCCTTTATCTCAGGAACGCTTGGAGATATTGAGTTGAAATTCAAACCATATATTCAAATCTACTGTCTCATGAATTTATTATGTGTTATGTATTTATGTCCCATTTCCTGAAAAAATCGTATTCCTACATTTACTCAAAAAAACGTATGGCCGTTTATATCGTAAAAACGCGTATTTCGACACTATAAAGGGAATCAAAATTGATAGGGTACTTTCGGTTGACCTAGAATTATGACATTTGGCAGCTAGTATATAAAGATAGTACCAGTTCCGGAAGTTAAAACTATATATTTGTGGATAAATCCTAAAAAATAATAGCCTAAAAAGGCGGGAAAAATTTGGTTTTAAAGCCGAAGGTTCAAGGATCAGATGATAAGGCTCTGGCTATGCTAAGATTGAATTTCATAAAAAGCTCGTGACCTCCAATTTTTGTACGGAACTTTCTGTGCGCGAGCCCAATTCACGCTTGTCCGGTTTTTATAGATATTATAGATACGGAGTTTTTCGTGTGTAAGTCCGACTCGCTCTTTGCAGATTTTTTTCTGATATATAATATATATACTGATTAATAAATAATATAATCATCTGTTAGAAGTAACCGGGTATCGACTTCGTAGAGGTAAAAGATCATACATAATATACACAAAAAGTGTAGAGGTAAAAGCACAAGCGCACTGCAAACGGTTTGATTTCTACTCGCTCTGATTACAAGACAAAAAGCGGCGTTGAGTGCCGCCACCTAATACCCAATATCTTGAAAATTGATGGGAGTATAGTGAACATAGAGTTTTAACATTAGGCTTCCTCTGCCTGCTCTGCAACAGTATCGAGCTAAAAAAAGAAAGTTTACCCGTAAGCTCTCTCTCTCTCTCTCTCTCTCTATATATATATATATATATATATATATATATATATATATATACACATATATATATATACATATATATATATATATATATATATATATATATATATATATATATATATATATATATATTGAATATAGAAACATTATTCAAAGACTTATACATATATTATATCTTTGAAAGAATATTTGGACGGTATTCAAGAGCCGCAGGTTGGAATCCGGCGACGGTCAATATTCTACCATGAATTTTTATATTATATATTTTCTAAAACACTTTTCCATTCTTAGTGTGGATTGACAAATGGAATGCATGAACAAGGATAGAAAAATGGAAAATTAAAAAAATAATAAAATATACTATTTTCCATATCTATTGATTTTTACAAAATAATATATCATTTTTTAAAATGTACGTAATTTTAATACAGTAGATACCTACTTAATTGGAATTTGAACACATTTGTATCGCACGACTATGAACAAAAAACTTGTAGAGAACATTTAATATTATATTTAATATAATACAAGTTTGATAATGAAACTATGAATGTATAATTGGACAAAAAAAGTAATAATCGAAATATTCAATTTTGAGTTTAAACTAAGATTATCTATCTATAACTTTATATTAATTTTACAAAAATTAATATTTTAAAATATTTTTCGTGATATACCCGCACATGGCACTGTAGGCAGAGGGTACCTGGGAACCTAGTGTAACACTCAGTTCCCAAGAAGCTTCTGTTCCCCACTTTCCGCCGCAATCTGGCATTGCGTGTTGAGTGGCGGGAATCAATCTCACGCTTTGCCTCGACAACAGAGCGAAGAAATGAAAATATAAAATATTTAATTTTCTCGAATAGAAATCGAACCCACAACCGCGCTTACTCTTGTGCCATTGCGCCAAGACTGGCCTCGAAGTATAAATATTTTTAACATTTTTTAAAATCAGTAAGCGAGGCCAGTCGTGGCGCAGTGGCACAAAGTGTGACTGTAAAACCGACTGGTTGTGGGTTCAATCCCCACTCGAGGAGATGAAATATTTACTTAAATTTATATTTCCATTTCTTCGCTCTGGTGTCGAGGACAAGCGCGGCGTTGAATTCTGCCCCTCAACACGCAATGCCTCCAGAATACGGCAGAAAGTGGGGAACGGAGTGTCTTAGCGCTAGGTTCCCTCTGCCTACCCTGCAGTGTGCGGGATACAGCATGAAGCTATTTTTTTTTTATATTTTAAAGTGTTAATCCACACTTTGGAAAGAAAAATACTTACTTAGAAAACATATAAGAATTTGAACGTAGCGAGACTCGAACCCGCTGACACTTGAACGTATGGCTTAGTATGGCGTATTCAGAGAGCCTGGTCGGTATCCAGGAGGCGCGGAATGTCAAGTTGGTAACAATACCAACGAGGATGTGACAGTGTGGATGAAGATGAAAGTCATCACCTGACCTGTAGTATTTTTTTATCTAGTCTATTTTTATTACATATAAAGAAAAATAAAATATATGCCGACAATCAAATAAATCAGAAAACTATTATACGTTTTTCAATTTGCTGTATTCCGCACTAAAACAACGTAGGAATAGGGAACCTAGAGGTAACACGCTCCGTTCCCCACGCACCGCCTAATTTTCCTTTAACCAAAACATTGCATGACAAGTACCAAAGCAAAACGCCACGTTTTACCCTATTACCAGATTGAGGAAATATAATATAAAAATTAAAACGGAAAATAATTTGTTCTGCGGGGGGAACTCTGGACCGTCGTGTTTACAGTCAGACACAGAACCACTGTACCACAGCGGTCTCCAATTATAAACTATAAATAAATGTTACAACATAATAACTGAATGTTAAAAGGCAATTTGACAAAATAACACTAATGGAAATTTATGATAAAATGTTAAGCATATAACAAAAAAATCTTCGTATTTTAATAATCTATAGGTACTCATATCATGAAGGTTAATATTTTTGTATGTTTAAATGTTCTAATCTCAGGAACTATATACTGTTGTATAATCTATTTCTTGAGAAAGGTTTTAGCCTATATTATATCACGTTAAACTTTTGGTTCTATTTCCACCACTCAACACACAATGCCCCAAGAATTCGTCGGAAGGTGGGGAACGGAAGTGTCTTAAAGGAGAACGGAGTCTTAACACTAGGTTCCCAGGTCCCAGTTTCCCTCTGCTATGTGCGGGATACAGAGTGAAACTAAAACTATTTCTATTTAAACAAGCGAAGCTGCAGGAAAAATCCAGAATATTCATATAAATTAAAAAAAAAACGACAAGTTACAACTAGTTTCAAGCTGTCCGCTGACTCTCGAAGGTTACCTTTAATACATACTTATTAATTTTTAATTAACACAATACTGTTCTGTTGAATATTTTTTTTTTGACTTAGCAATGGAACAGGTCACCGTGCCTTAATATATTATGACGGTAAATACAACTGTTTTGGGTTGAATACCCACTCGGTTTCGTCGTCTTGGCAACAAACAATGTCTTAAAATTTAGGTGGCAAGTGGGGAATGGAGTGTCTTAACACTAGGCTCCCTCTGATGTGAAGAAAAAAAAATTAAATAACAGAAAAGGCCATCAAGCCTTAGTAGCAGCGTATGACGGTAAACGTGACGTTGTAGATTACTTCCCCATTCGGTGGAATGATTATATTATTCCCTCTATCTGGTCTCAGACAAGGCGCGGCGTTGAGTTCCGCATAACCATCACTTCAGTGCAGTTACACTACACGCTTTCATTATAAATATGAAACAAGAGGGAAACATTACTTATTAAAAAAAATGACGAATCATTGGATTTTTTAACACGTTAACGGAATAAATTAATATATTTTAGTAATTCTTAGTAATGTTTTGAAAGGAATTCTGATGAATCAATAAACTTTTTAATACTTATTTTTCCATATAGGTTTTTTTAGTTTACTTATTACATTTTTTTAACTCCAATATATTTTTTAGCTTTGCTATGCATTCCGCCTATAGGCAGAGACCGGTAGGCAGAAGGAACCTAGTATTAAGATATCCTTCCCCATCTTTCATTCAATTTTCAAGACATTGCGTGGTAAATAGCGCACCAAATTTTAGGTTACCATTTTTTTCCGTATACATAAATAATCTTTTCTTTAACAAAAAAAAAGCCGATTTCAACCCGATTCCATAGTCAGAACCTAGTCAAGCTCTCATCAAACTATCCTTGAAATACATCCTTTCCAATAAAAAAAGATATTCGTCCATTTGTCGTACATACTTAATGTAAATTTAAAACTTATGTGATTTTCTCATGGATAATATTGTCAGAAATGGATCACTTTTACAGAAGTTGGCCTAAAAGTAGTACCAAAACGTTATATTTTTTTAACGTCGCCCAAATCCATTGTGTAACATCGAACTTTGTCTTACCGGGACCCACCATCGGTTTACAGTCAAATATTGTCACTTTGTAGTACGATTATACATTAATAACTCCTTTTTTAGCTCCATTTTTGTAGTTTCACGCTGTACCGAACATAAAAGGGTTGACGGAGGGAACCTAGGAATTTAGTGTTAAGGCACTCCGTTCAGATTAAGATACTCCATTCCACGAATTCCGCCGAATTGTACCTGAAAATGAAAATATTCAATGTTTCATAAACCCACAATCCCACGTCAAATCCCACATAATTAGTACCACTTATAACTTTTTTTTCAGATTATTTTTTTTTTCAGAGCTGAGAAGAGTTAAGACACTCCGTTACCCATTTTCTGCCAATTTTTTGCATGTTGAGTGGCGGAACTCAACGCCGCGCTGTGCCTCGACACCAGAGCGAAGAAATGAAAATATAAATGTAAATAAATATTTCATCTCCTGGAGTGGGGATCGAACCCACAACCAGTCGATTTACAGGCACACTTTGTGCCCCTGCGCCACGACTGGCCTCAATGACATAATCAGGAATATTCTTTTTTCCAAGTTCAAAATCACTATTATGAAAGAAAAACAATAATAAGTTAACATAATTAATCTATTGCAAGCATTATGTCGTCAGCAAAAAATAATTGCTTATTAATTGTAACTATCATTGAAACGTAATTAAATCGCTAGATTACATAAATTAACAGTTGAATAATAAGTCAGCATTTTATAGTTTTTTTTTTGCCATTCCGCATTTTTATTTTGAGTGGTAGATGTAAAAAATTATGCCTAGTGTTAAGTGACGTTTTTTTCCTTTTATTACTTAAAGAGATTATTAAAAATAAATTATTTTTCATTTCTCCGCATTTCTCTTTCCTTCTTGTAGGAATAAGGAAAGCGCGGCGTTGAATCTCAGAAACGACTTAACCGATTCAATTGCACTTTTCACTTAGTGTTTGTTTTATTTCAAGCGATTTATAAATAAAAAATTGTCCGACGAAATTATAAATAACTGTTTTATTGGAGTAAATGAGATTTTACTTTTCAATATAGATATAGATATTGTTTTTAAAATTATATTATTATTGGAAAACGTAAGTAATGCAGATAAGTAAATTAATAATTTGGCAATTCAAACGGGCGAAGCTGCTGCTAGGTCGCTAGCTTTAGCTATATATATATATATATATATATATACATATACATATACATATGTGCAGCTGCAGCAGCAGTATAACTACAGTCAGTCTGTCAGCAGCAGTATAACTGCATTCATTCATTAGAATAATTAAATTGTATTTTCAATTATTATTGTGATATTCAATTATTATTGTTCTCCATACTTTATATAAAGTTATATTATGAAAATGATTACTTTGAAAAATACTAGTGGAAAAACGTAACGTGCTATAATGAGCCTACTTATAGGGCGACCTTTGCCTCTTTGCTTCGCGCAACGTCTATATAAACTCAATACATTATTTATAACTACAAAAAAATTGACAACTTGAAATTGATTGAAACGACAGAAATTATGTAATTTAGTACAGTTCGCAAGGGTAAAGGTGAGCTAAGCATTTGTGTGAATGATTATAAAAGTAGAGTCAGACAAAAAATTTTAGAAATGCCTTTAAACTATGCCTTTTTTATTCTTTGCTCTTTTACTGCTTTGTCAAGTACATTTTTCCATTCTTGTCCCGTAATAGCGCCAACTTTGTCTTTCACTTGTAATATATAAACGCAACACAAAATAAAATATTAAGATATTTAGTATGTGAAGCTACTATCAGTACAAAAGGTTAAGGATGTTTTCAAAAAGCACCGTTTCGGTCAAACAATTGGCGTTACACCTACACTTTCAATGAACACTCACACTAATTCAAAGCTCAGCTTAGACCTCGCGGACTTTACGTATGTATATGTATGTGTTTTTGTATATTTTATGTTTTCTATGTATGTAACATTGGATAAATAATAAACCTTTTCAGATTCCCCTACGAAAAGCGGACATAAAAGAACGGAGTGTCTTTACATTAACTAGGTACCCTCTGTCTACCCAGCTGTATGCGTGATACAGCGTTAAGCTGCGTTTTATCCTACTCAACGTTAGAGCGCTATTTCAAAAGCTAATAAAGTAATCGTGAAAATAATATCAATTATTCCATAATAATCTTCTAGTAACATTATTAAAGAAAATGATTATGATGCAAACCTGTCATGTAAATCATTTAAATGAAGTTTTTATTTTCAGAGAATACATTTTATAATAGTTTTTGTAACTAATTAAGATGTTAAGTGGTAACTCACGCAGATAATGTACTCGTACGTAATGTATGGAAGTAACAAAAAAAAAAATTCTGAGGCCACACGTGGCGCAGAGGCACAGTATGTAGAGTATGACTGTGAACGTAACAAGTTGTGGGTACACTTCCCATTCCAGATAATGAAATATTTAGTATTTTCATGTAATGACAGATAGTTGATTATCCGCATCACAATACGGTATGCTAAGAAAACCTAGTGTTAAATCACTCTGGTTTTTATTATATTTTTCTAATAATTTCAGAGACTGCGTCGAGTGGCGGAACTTAACACGGCGTTTTGTATAATCCAAATCTTGAAAAAAATAAATGGAATGAATGAATGTTACCGAAGCGAAGAAATGAAAATAATCATCTTCTCGAATGGGAATCAATCACTGTCCCACTTCGCGTTTTACTATTTAAATTTAAAAAAATCTATAATAATATACCATTTAAAATTAAATAAAAAAAAACTATATAAAAATACTTACAAAAAATGTATCTCCATAGTACAAACAAGATATCAATCAATCTAGTAATAAAAGAACATGTTTTAGTTCCTTTTTTTCAATTACGTTCGAGAAAACGCAGGCGTTCAATACAATTATAATTTTCCGAGATCATATAAGTACTCAAGTACTCACTAATTATATGTAGATGTGTTCTTTATAATGAACTAGCGTCCTCGCGCGATTTTTTTTTTGTTAAAATCCATCCTCACAAACTTTCACAATTTTAATATAATATTTTATTCTTTCGAGTGGAAATCGAACCTACGATCGTCCCATTTGCAGCTGCATGCTTGTGCCTCTGCACAGACTCAAACAGACAGACAAATTGGATGAGTACTATAAAATATGCATTATAAAGGAAGTATCTAATTGTTATAATTGTTGTTAATAAACGTAGATAAGCTGTCGTGGATTTTTAATTAGAATTTTTAAACCATAATCTTATGGTACATAATCTTTGTATAACTTCAATATTTTTTTAAGCAACGAAAAAAAAGTAGCTCTCAGAAGATAGATTTTTTTTTCAAATTCATTGATAGTTTTGCTTATGCATCACAATGACACAAAGAACACGACTTATGTAAAGATTTTGTATAATTTGGCTA
The DNA here is from genome assembly GCA_013403705.1 of Heliconius hermathena. Taxonomy (NCBI): domain Eukaryota; kingdom Metazoa; phylum Arthropoda; class Insecta; order Lepidoptera; family Nymphalidae; genus Heliconius; species Heliconius hermathena. The sequence continues at coordinate 24,814 of JAAIXJ010000196.1, forward strand.
TAATAATACAATAAATTTAAATAGACGAAGCCACGTTGGAGTAGCTAACTAAATTATAGCCAATATGTTATTCTGAGGTATAAGCTATATTAGTGTAAAGTTTTATCGAAATCTGTTCAGTAGTTTTTGTGTTAAAGTGGAACAAATATCCACCCTCACAAACTTTTAAATTTATAATAGCAGGATGTCTCTGTCACAATAATCAATAAGTCCAAATATAGCTTCACGCAGTATCCCGCAGGATGGGCAGAGGGAACCTAGTTTTAAGACACTCCGTTCGCTACATACTGTCCAATTTTTGAGACATTACGGGTTAAATGGCGGAACACCGCGCTTTGTCTTATTACTTTGTAGTTGTATTCTGACCGTCACGTATGACTCAGGGCGACTGAGGTTAGAATTATGAAATCTATTTAAGGATTTTTTTTAACTATACAGCTGTTGACCTCCACATAAATTATAATAATCTAATGAAACATAAAAATTGTTCTCAATATTTAAATAATTATCAATATAATTAATATTACAGACTACAAAATTCAATAATAATTTGAGCTCATTAGAGATATATTTATCACGCTGTATCCTGCATATATATAGGATAAGCAAAAACACTAGTGAATAAACACTCCGTTTCCCAGGTAACGCTTAATTCTTGAGACAATGCTTCTTCAGTGGCGGAACTCCACACCGCCCTTTGTCTTATTACCTTTGTTTTATTATAGAGAGAGGAAATCGAACTGTGCCGACAAATAATATTTCTTAAAATTAAAAAAAAAATTAAATCAGCTTCACACTGTATCCCACACACAGCAGAGGGAACCTTGTGTTGAGACACACTCCGTTCCCCACTCCGTATCCTCCTCCACTCCGTATCCTCCGTATCCTGTATCTCTAAAATATGTGAAAATTTATCCTATCCATCAATGTGAAAGAAAAAAGATATATTATAAGTATTTTTCTTTCCTAAGCGTAGAAAAACACTTTAAATATGTTTAAAAAAAAAGATATCCTAGCAACGAACAAAAAAATTGACGTCTATCGCCTCGTACATTTTTTTTGAATGAACTTTGAGTTCTTATTGATATACTATTGTAAGTAACAAGTAAAAATCCCACGCCAGGGACATGACGGTATAACTAAAGAAATCTTTTAATTTTTAAAATTGAAAAAAAAAAAACAAATTACTTACCAACAGAGGCCAGAATGGCTTGAGGCCAGTCGTGGCGCAGGAACACAATGTGCGACTGTAAGCGCGACAGGTTGTGGGTGCGATACTCGTTTGAGGAAATGATTTTTTTTTTATATCTTTGCTCCGGTAACGTGACAAAGTCGCGGCGTTGAGTTCCGAGACTCAACACGCAATGCCATTAAGAATTCAGCGGAAAGTGAGGAACAGAAGTGTCTTAATGGGGACGGAGTGTCTTAACACTGAGTCCCCAAACTCAATCTACCTGCCCTGCTATATGTGGGATGCAGAATGAAGCTAAAAAAATAAGAAATAACTATGTCTTTTGTTTACTCATATAAAACACACGCAGTCCAACGCGGGCAATAGCCGTTAGCGCGTCTCGCTTCTACGAGCTACTACTAGATATACACATATATATATATATAGAAGCAACTTCTTGATACGGCTATTTGTTCGAAACAGTTTACGGAATAGAGTCGACTCTACGGAAAAAAATAATTACGTAGAAAATTATAAAAAACAAATTGAGCAATAAATTAAAATTAAGGAAAAACCGTGATAGTAATAACTATTTTGATAATTGAACTGTACACGTGATTATTAAATTAAAATTACAATATAACTAAAGAAAATAATTAAATTTAATTTAATCTTTTTTTATAATTGTATTATAATTTTAAACTTTTTCAAAATAAAAGTTTATCGTGATGATTACAAGAGTGTTGAGTGTTTTGTGCCTGTTGTCGGCGGCGTATACCTTAGAGCTTACAGGTATGTACTTTTACAAGGATTTTTATTTTAAATTTAAATATATATTTTGTATATTTGAAATTTGTATTTATATATTCTAAAACTATATTCGGCAGAAAGTGGGGAACGGAGTGTCTTACCACTAGGTTCCCTCTGCCTAACCTGCTGTGTGCGGGATACAGCGTGAAGCTGATTTTTAATCTTCTGAAACTACGCGGCCTAGAACGCTAACAATGCTACGCTAACAACGAACGCTAACAACGAACATGTTCCTTGGATAGTGTAGAGAAGTATTAAGAGAGGCTTTCCAGAAATATCAACTGAAACGGGAAAAAAAGTTGTAAAATGTATTTTACAAACTTATTTATATCATATTAATTTTATATAATAATTATTTCCAGAAATCAATTAATTAGTATAATATATTAATTTATACAGATGTATATAAATTTAAAACATTTATATTATATTTATGTTACTCTTAAGTTGATCCGAAGCTGCTCTAAAAACTAGTATTCAAAATCTATGAAACGTTTAATAATTGAGATTTAAATGTCATAATTCAATATTTAGTGCGTGATGGGTTCGCTTCTTTTACGAGGCTGATTTATTATTTAGACAAATGAAAATTAAGGCAGAGCTAAAATAATTACTTAATAAAGTTGATTTAATCATAAAAATACAATAGTCGCGATCATCTGGAAGGGAAGATCAAGTCAGCCTCAAAGAAACTATTTGTACTTCACGCCACGCCACGGTTAAGCCCTGTAAAGGGTCCAGTCTCGACCACTCGTATGGAGTACTGTTCTTATTTCTGGGCTGGTGCACCCCAATATCATTCAGTAGCCGTTCAAATCATTGGGGGCCCAATAAAAATAAGGATAAAAGGCATAACACCTTGTCTTTGGGTAGAGACGATTCCTCGCTGTGCGTTCTCTATCGCTTTTATTATGCCGAGTTTTCTGGAAAAATGTTTAACCTGATACCTACCATCTAACACCCAAACAGTACGTAACAAGAACAAATAACATCCACAGCACCTGGATACGTGTGTACCATTATTGTACGGTTTCGTAGGAACTTCCTTGGATTAGCCACCCAAATGTGGAAAGGCCTACCTTCCGAGTCTATATAACATGGGTACCTTCAAAAACACGTCTATCTGTACAAACTTGGGCAGCCACGCACCTGTAGCTCCTCTGGTGTTACAAGGTCGTGGACGGCGGTGACCACTTACCATCAGGTGATCCATACCCTCATTTGCCTTGTCTTTTCTATAAAAAAATACAATTACTAAAATCTTCTATCGTTCTTATGATAAACGCTTAACTTTTTTATTAGATATTTTCGTGTTACCTCTGTGAAGGCCGCTTCTATTTATCAATATGTAGAATAATTATTAAATATCTACGACGTACCCAAGCTTCATATATACGATATTGAAACAAAATTAAAATATATAATTACATAACTATACGCCTTGAGGCTGTCGGCCGCAGCGGCACAGCGTTCTAATGTAAACACGACGGTTGTGGGTTCGATTTCCACTCAAGGGAATAAATTAATTAAACTTTCCCGTTCTGGTAACGGAAAAAGGCAAACTGGCAGAGGTTAGAGCCAATCGTAGCGCAGGGGCACAAATGTGTGACTACAAACATGGCGATTGTGACTCGATCCCGACAGGAAACAAAATATATGTTTTTTTTTTCAGCTTCACGTAATATCCCGCACACAGCAGGGTAGGCAGAGGGAAGCTAGTGTTAAGACACTCCGTTCCCCACTTTCTGCCGAATTCTGGAGGCACTGCGTGTTGAGTGGCAGAACTCAACGCCGCGCTTTGCAACCAGAGCGAAGAAATGGACATATTTAAATTTATATTTTCATTTCTTCACTCTGGTGTCGAGGCAAAACCCGGCGTTGAGTTACATCACTCAACTCGCAATGTCTCTAAAATTGGGCGGAAAGTGGAGTGGCTTAACACTATCTTTGCGCGGGATGTAGTGTTAAATTAAAAATAAAATTTACATGAAGTATAATATATAATATGTACAATATATAATAGTATAATGAATACAAAAGTGAAATGAAAACCTTGGATATTGCGCCATTTTAGAGTCTTCCTTTTTTAAAATTATATTTATATTTAAAATGGATACGGGTGGGTGCTCTTAAATAAACTTTCAAAATATTTGTTTATTACATGAAACATATTTTTTAAATTCTTTATATATAATATCATAACAAATCTTTTTTTAACACATTCTTATTAAATCGAATATAGCTACGTAATTCTTAAGCTATTATATGTAAGTAAAATCTTACTGAATTTGATCAACATGTAATAACGGTATTATAATGAAACTTGGAAGTGATACGTAGCTAACGTGACAAACCAATAATATATAATCATCGAGCTGGTCTGATGATGGAGCCAGGACCTGAATAGTAAAACTCTTCAGGAGTTACTAATAAACAACTTGAGCGTAGGCTCATATAATTATGGCTCCAAGTTTATTGTATAGCACTTGTAGTATAGACAAAAAGAAAGTAATCACTATGGTTTTTACAACTTTAATATATAAGAATATTTAAAAAGATCAGTTAAATACATTTCTATATATAACGTTTCTAAAATAAAGAGGCCGTCGTGGCGCATAGGCACAAGAGTGTGACTGTAACGCGGTTGTGCGTTCGACTCCACTTTAGGAAATTAATTATTATTTATTATTTTTTTTTTTGTGATATCAAACCAAAAGCCTAGCGCCACTCAACGCAATAACTCGAAAAATGAAAAAAAGTGAGGCGGAAAGTGGGGAACGTAGTGTCTTAACACTATGTTCCCTCTGCCTACCATGCTGCGTGCGGGATACAGCGTGAAGCTGATAAAAAAAAACTTATTTAGAAAGTATATAATTATTATTTTTTTCTAAAAAATGATATTGTATAATAGTTATTTACTGACTATCCAATAAAAATGTACGTGGGCATAATATTTCAATTACATTTAAAAATCAAAACTTAATCTATATCTACATAGAGATACAATGTAAAGCTAAAAAATAAAAAACATTAAGAATTAATTTATTTAGCATTAAAAATATATGATATTTATTGAATAAAAGTCTATTCTTAGCGAATTTATGGCATATATTATATTTTTAGGTTTCCTTACCTTAAAACGAAAAACGGAACTCTTATAGGATCACTTTTTTGTCCGTCTGTTCGTTTATCAAGACCATTTATCTCCAGATCGCGTGGAGGTATCAAGCGGAAATTAATATCAAATATTCAAATCTACGGTCCCTTAAAGCACAGAAACAAGCTTATAAGTCAACGCAATTAAAAGAAACCAGCATTTATAGTTCGTTATACATCGTTTTTGCAACATTTTATATGAAAATCGCCTAAATACACAATTAAGAAATTTGGCAAGAAGTTACAACTTGCAGTACAAATAAAGGAAAAAAATTCAAAATATATAAATTTATAGATACTTCCTAAAAAAAACCACTACAAAATTTGTCAACTTTTATGTAGTTACTTCCCGTTGGCATACAATCCTGGAATTTGTACGGCGGCCTCGGTATGCGATTAGAACTCGCATTTGATCGGATTTTTTTTTCAAAAATGTGTATTTTTAAATCAATACTATAATAAATGTGAATGTCAGTTTGATTTTTTTAACTTCACGCTGTGTTTCGCATATATCAGGGTAGGCAGAAGGAACATACTTAAGATACTTCGTTCTCCACGTATCATCCAATTTCTGAGATATTAAAATAAAAAATACTGTTAAAAGAGTGATTCGCACACTATTACTATTATTGAGGCCACTCGTGGCACAGTAGCAACGGAACTATATTTACGGAAATGAAGTATCTTAACATTATGTTTCCAAGTTCCCTACGGCCTACCCTGCTCTGTGAGGGATACAGTGTAGAGGTAAAAACCATACTATTCTTTTTGAATTCATTTCAAATAAATCATTTCGAATACGATAAACAAAAATAATCTTTTCTAATGTATCAAAATATTGTAAAAATATATTAATGATATATTTTTTTAATCTTTTAAAACGGATTTCTTAATGTCAGTCACAAAGGAATAAAGAAGTATAAAACAAACGTCAACGGACGTCAACAAGACAAAGAACCGTTGCACAATGATGACAATCGTTGGAAAAATGCGGGGAAACACTCGTTACGTTGGTAATTAATGAGATCATTATGTTGATTTGAATTAAATATTTTTACGTGGCTGGGTTCGATTTCCGGGAGGAAAGAAATATTTTATGTTCCTTTGATTCCCGCCGCTAAACATGCAATGTCCCGGAAATTTGGCGAAAAGGAAGTGTTTTATAATAATAGAGAACGGAGTGTCTTAACACTAGGTTTCCAGGTTCGTTCTGCCTACCTTGCTACCCTGCGGGATACAGCGTGAAACTAAAAAACAATGGTAGACATTGCAATTTAAAGTGTTAAACTATAACTCTTTTGATTAAAAAAATATATATATATANATATATATATATATATATATTCAATCCATTGTAACGCAGACGTATGACTGAGGACGCGACAGTTGAGGGTGTCGATTTGAATCGAAAGAATGAATCATTTTTATTTTCTTTTCAGCAAATCTTTATACTTTTTCTAAAAAAATTTTTTTATCTTTAGTGTGTAAAAATACTATACAATATAAAAAAAGTGATTTATGGTTTTTTTTTAACGTTTGACGTCTATGACATTTCTGTAATTATTATGACATTTATATAATCATTATGACATCGCTTTTTACGGTGACGGTTTTATTAATTTATGCCTAATTATTATTTATTAGANTAATCATCTAATTCAAGCGGGCGAAGCCGCGAGCGGGTCGCTAGTATTTAATAATAATGCAGCGCTCTCGACCTTATCGAGATAAGAATCGAGATTTATAATATAGGAGCCAAGTTCTGTATTTACACGGAATGTAAAAAAACCTTACGATTTGACTTGGCCATTTTTGACTAAATATTACCAACCTGTATAATATAATACCAGCTGGCTTATTCAAATCGAATTCAACCGGATACCATTATCAGAACCTAACTAAACTCCCATCAAATGACCCTAAACGTGTCCATTTCTCGCACACATACTTAATGCATATTTAAGAGCTATGTGATTCTCTCATGAATGACATTGTCAAAAGTGGACCAACGTGCACGAGCTTTCAAATAAAAAAATCATCAAAACCTGTTCTGTCAAAAGATCTGGGGTAACAAACAAAACAAACAAAAAAAAATCCTTCCCCTTTGACAGAATTCGGGTCCCGTTCCCACTTTCCGCAGAGTTCTTGAGGCATTTGCTTCATTAGTGCGTGGGGATCAGTGTCTTAACACTCTGCTCGCTGTATTTGCGATACAACATGAAGATAAGAGAAAAATTATTTAATATTATACAATTACTTCAAAAATTATTATTGACATTTATTAAGTGTTTTATAGTGAACGATATTATTCTTTAAATTTTTAATGACAATTTTATTAAGAACCGGATTATTTAGGTATGTATTTTGATAGTAAAGTAATCCCTCAGAGGTGAAGTGATTATTATATTACCTTTTTAGTAGTACATCTTCCATATTTTTTGGACGAAACTCAATATTGAAATAATAAGTTTGCACTTATTTTAAATTTAACTTATTTTAAATTTAACACTTATTTAAAATTTGGATAATTGATGTAGGATGTATGTTATTATTTTATTCTTGCATTTTTTTTGGGATTTAAGCTATACTCCACACTCTCACAGTGAGAAGATACTCCATTCTTCATGCACTACCCAATTATAGAAATAGGTTCTCAACGCCGCGCTTACTCTAATATACTCAGTTATAAATAACACTACATTTAAATATATCAATATATAAATTATATTTATCAATATCGAAGGCCAGTCGCGGCGCAGGGGCACAAAGTGTGACTGTAAAATCGACTGGTTGTGGGTTCGATCCCCGCTGGAGGAAATTAAATATTTATTTACATTTATTTTTTCATTTCTTCGCTCTGGTGTCGAAGCAAAGCGCGGCGCTTAGTTCCGCCACTCAACACGCAATGCCTTCAGAACTCAGCGGAAAGTGGAGAACGGAGTGTCTTAAAACTAGGTGTACGGGATACAGTATGAAGCTGATTTAATTTTAAATTTTAATATCAATTTTATCAATAACTACCACTACAAATGCAAATGATTTTTTTTATCAAAAAAAAATCAATGACAAGTTAAAGGTAAGAAGGTGATAAGTTAAAAATATTTAACCATATATGATCTACTATAATATCATAATATGTTGAATGATGTTTACAATTTACAATAAATACAAATAAATACAAGAAATTAGCATTCCTCACCACATCCGGTAATCATATTTACCAATTAATTAACTATTATCAAATAGTTCCTTCTATAATTAGGATCTGAGGCTGAAGCTGACTGCAAGCATGATAAGTTGTGGGTTCGATTTCTACTCGAGGAAACGAAAATATTTGATATTTTAATTTTTTTCGTTCTGGTGTTGAGTTCCGCTAATCAAAAGGCAATGTCTCCAATATTTTGCGGAAAGCGTCTTCGATGATCCAAAAGTGCTTGTAAAAGCTTATTTTATTAGCTTCACGCTGATTTCCGCACATAACAGGGTAGGCAAAGTTGATTTGGGATCTTAATGTTACGACACTCTATTCTCAAATAAAACACATTCGTTCCTTACTTTCCGCTGAATTCTTAAGGTATTACATGTTAAGTAGCAGAACTAAACGCCTCGTTTATGCCTCGTTACAAGAGCGGAAATATTAAATATTTCTTTCCACCACGTGGGAATCGAATCCACAACCCTTGTGTTTACACACTTGTTGTTATTTTAAAGTGTAAAATGGTCAGTTTGGTGCGTTAAAGTAGGAATTTGGAGTGAAATTTCCATAAGTATATTATGTACGTGATAATGCTGGAATTAGAGATAATATTTGAATATGATGATTAATCTAGGCTTCCAGGCGCGTGTGCTTCATTTCATAAGAGAGATGAAATGAAGATATATAAGAATAATATACAGAGTGGAAGCGTCTGCGCTCCTTTTACATATAGGATAAGGGGAGCAGCATACGACATTTCTAAAAAAAATCAAGATAAGTCAACAGTTTAGAAGTTTAATATTTTTTTTTACTTTACTTTATTACGCATAGATACCAATAACGTAAATACATGCTACTACAAAAATACTACTAACCGATTTGCCACTTTCATACCAGAACGAGAAAGGGATATCTATCTCTCTTTCTATTTTACGCAATTACCTATTTTCTTTATTATAATAAAACCTAAACTAAGATCTCACTCACTGCCAATACCTACGATGATTTCGTGAATGAGGTGAGTTCGATTTTGCTTTATCTGTATTGCAAGTCCCAATTTTATAATTGTAGGTCCACGGGAAGTATAAGTTTTGATTACGCGGCAAGTTTCATTCAAAAAGCAATAAAAACGATGCATAAACGCTCGTATCTTTTAATTGCGTTGACGTGTTTCTGTGCTCTAAGGGACTGTACATCTGAATATTTTATACTAATTTTAGATCGATATATTTACGAGATCCCAAGATAGATGGTCTTGTCTTGACAGATCAAGCGCAGCATTAAGTTCCACCACTTGACACGCAATGTCTTAGTAGGAACGAAGTGTGTTAACACTAGGTTCCCGGGTTCCGACTGCCTACCCTAAAATGCTCTAAAGCTAAAAATTAATTTGATTAGCCCATTTATCAAGAGAGGCAATAGTACATATACCTAATATCATATCAATCGTTTTGATATAACCACTGTACCAGCAGTCAATTAGCTCAGGTTCTTATAATAGAATATGTCATATGTCATACAAAATTCAATCATTCCCGTATGACGACGCAGGCGAAGCCCCAGAAACAAGTATTTGTTTATAGTGGAATTTTACTGTATGAGATCAAATCCGTCTCGCGGTCATACTTCATAGAGTACGTATAAAAAGATCAATGGATCGTTTCACTATTAAGTTTTTGCAATCAAATTGATTAATATATATGTATATGCATATATATAATATATATATGTATGTATGCATGTATGTGTGGTTATAAACAAGTTGATATTGTAAACACTTTGCAAATTGATAGTTGTGGAAATTTACCATGGTCACTAACCTTATGCCCAACTTTACAGACGGGCATTATAGGTATTGTATCACATGTCTCGCAATTTAAAACTTTAGTTCTACTAAACAGATCAGCTAGATACTGTTTCAGTAGTCTGTCTGTCTGATCGTCGTTTTCGCCTGAGCCGACGAAGCGCGGCGTTAAGTTCCGCCATTCAACACGCAATGTTTCGAAAGTTTGGCGGTACGCGGGGAAAAGAGTGTTTTAACTCTAGGTTCCCTATGCCTACAGCGTAACGCTAAAAAAAGTATCGAAATTTAACAGCCATTTAATTGATATTGGATACTTTCAGGAATATTTCAATTGTGATTTAAGTACAATAAAAACACATTTAAAAAAAAGTATCACTCAAAAAATATTAGAACCTGTTCAATTTAGGGTTTTTAACTAAGACTTATGAGACACTTAGATTGTCAAAATTTTAATGCAGGTTGATATCAATACAATATTATTATCAGTGAATATGATAGCTAAGAACCAAATGAGATAGGATCGCGTGCAAGTTTTTCCAAAATTCATAACACTGTTATTATTATTTTCTTATAATTATAAAAAAAAACTACTGATAACAATTTCTCAACTTGTTGACTATAATTTAACAAAATATATTCTTATTATATTCTTATCAGATGAGCAATACTACACGATGCCACAACTCTTCGAGCTGGACGACTTCGACGAGTGCATCGCACTCCGGGGCGCGTTCTGTTTGGGCTCGTTCCATCTGCAGGCCGCTGAAAATAAGCAACTTATGAACATGATACAGGTATGATATTTTATTATTATTATTATATTTAAGGAGAGACGGACAGTCGTGACACTAGGTTCTCTTTACTCTTCTGAGCAGAATAAAGGGTGAAGCTACTTTTTTTAAGCGACTTCCGTACGAAGGAGGTTAACAGTTCCACTGTATTTTTGTTCATATTTGTTAATTAAGAGCTTTAGACTGGGTAAACCGATTTTGATGATTCGAATTTTTATTAGAAAGCTGGTGCTTCCCGTGTGGTCCCATTTTAATTTGGTTCATTTATAACTATGGCAACCAAGAGAAAATCACATAAATCTCAAATTTGCATTAAATATATGCGCGACAAATGGACGAATAGCCCAACTGATTTCGGTGATTCTTTTTAATTGAAAAGGGTACGCATCACATAGTATGATGAAAGTTTATCTCAATCGTAGTAGCTTAATAGTCTTTCAATTATACTTAAATGTTTGCAAAAATCCACCTTAATACAAAATATTTTAAATTTTAATAATTGTTGGGGACTTTAAAAGTCAATCTGTGTCAATGCTGTATATAACACTTAAATTGGTTTTATAGTTTTAGGAAGAACATTGCTTGAGTTTATTTAGATTAATTTTAATAATTTTATTGTTTACTTTGACTTTGACTTAATTTATTTATTAATAATCATATTACAACAAAATTTTATATTACTCACATAATTGAACAAAAATGAAAAAAAATCCTGCGTCTGTTTTTCCTTTCCAATTTACAGTTTTAAATAATAAAAGTTAATAAAATTGTTACATGTTTTATGACTGTAAAATAATAAATATATATTTCATACTATAAATAACTTCGGATGAAAGTATGTGTCGGAGACATATCTTTAAAAGCCTATAAGGATAATTTTACAAAACATCACAAGGTCACTAAAAAGTTCCACATATGAACGGCTCATATAAAAAAACCCGACTTGTATCAAATAAAAAGATTTTGAAATTGCACACGTCGGTGAGTTCTTGACCTTCAGTCTTTACCAAGCCTATGGAGGTTAAAGACCACGTGGATTTAGATCTGCTTTATTAGCATAAATCTATAATATATAAATAAAATTGGGGCAAGGCAAGTTAACCTTCTGATTAGAATTTGGCGATGTCAGAATTAATTACAATTATCCCAAAAAAGAGAGGAAATTTGACATTGATATGTATATTCTTTTTTAACATTGTGCTTTATTCTCTATAAAGCACAATGTTAAAAAAGACTCTGTAAACTGTTATCAATCTTTTTCAAACATGCCCTGCTGATTCATACTTTTTACATGACCTTCCTCCAGTATCATAGATACTGTGTTCTCGAAGGTCAATCGAATTTAACCCTTCATTTGAATTGGTTGACGTGTTCCCCTGATTTTTTTCTCTCACTCTTGTTTTACAAATCTTATTAAGTAAGAGCAGTAGTATTTCACGACTGTATTGAAAAAAATATTTAGCTAATCCCGGGAAATATTAATTCGAATTGAAAAAATCGTTTGGCGTTTGATAGTTAGTTTGTGGAGGATGGCCATAAGATATATAACATCATGTTAATCAATTCGATGTGACCTACTGCACCTGGGGTGAAAGTTATCTCAGACAATAGGGTTATGTCAAGTCAATACAACTCTTACTTATTTTCATTTCACTATGCGGGCGAAGCCGCAGGTAAATGTAAGCTTACAATTGCCAGAGTGAGAGAGGCCAGCTGTGGCGCAAGAGCACAAGCGTGCGAATAGAAATGTAACAGGTTGTGAGTTCGATTCCCACTCGAAGAAATGAAATATTTAATATTTTCATTTCGTAAATCTGGTAACGAGGCAAAAAAATGTCATTTTTATTATACATAATATAATATAATACATATAATGTAAAAAGAATCAACATGCATTTTTATACAATTAAAACTGGTGATTTTTACTTTTTCAACTCAAATAAAAAAGAAAAACAAATAAAGCCAAAATTGTGAATACGCTGCAGAATAAATATACATAATCTATAAAACAAAGTAAAAAACTGTCGAATAATCAAAAAACATTAATGAAATATTTTACTTCGACGTTCACGATGCAATTTTTTGTGATTTCAAAAGAATGTAAATTTGCGTTTCGCCAATAATTGTAATACATAATGTTATATTATGTAGAAATATAATATATATGTAATATAATATGTATCTACAATATTTACTGGAGTATATAGAGAACTAAATTATTAATAAATATATATTTAGTTTTTTTTCTAAGCTGAATTTTACATCTGTGTGAGAAACTTTTAAAAACAAAATGTTGTCATAAGAAATCAATAAAAAATCCAACATAAAAATATATATTAATTCTATACATAGGTTTTTGTACAGTGCTACTTTACACACACACATTTAATAAATCGAACACAAAAATAAAATATTGAGAATTAAATATCCTTCTATCGGTACAAGAGGTAAGGCTTTCAAAAATGTGTATAAACCGGTTAAGGCCAACTAGTGGTGTTATACCTGCATGCGCTATAGCCCTCTCAGACTATAATTAGCAATCAATTTTCTTTTCCCCAGGAGTTCTCCGAAACGCCATACAAGTTTAACTACACGGTACTACATCGAGGCTACTGCTTGAACAGCACCTGTTCTCACATTCCACCAGGATCTATGCCAGAGGTGTTCGAAAACTGCTTGAAAAACAACATGAGGAATAAATATGGCTTGGAGGCGAAACTCATGAAATTGGACTACTGTACCACTGAGCCTGAGAGACCCATGAATGTTGATACTTTTGATATAATATTCGGAGCTATCACTCTCATCTTAATTTGTGCTAATATGACTGGAACAGCTTACGATTTCTTTAGAAATCCTGATGTTAAGCGTACGTTATTTGTATATCTGTTCTCAATGTTTTGATCTCAATTACAGTAAATAATTTCCATTTTCTTCGCTCTCACAAGACACAGCGCGGCGTTGCGTTCCGCCACTCAACACACAATGTCTCAAACATTGGAAATCTATATATGTTCCCTTTGCCTACTGCTACATGCGGGATGGGATACAGCGCTTGCGGAGCCTTAATCTGAAATAATCTGGTGTAATAAATATAATGTAATATTATTAGGTATTATTTTAAACTTTTTTTAAGACTTAATATCTATTTTATATAGAGATATCGCTTAATATGTTTTTACAGCTAACCGCTACTTAATGACGTGGTCACTGAGAGTAAACTTGGGCCGACTCGTCGCTATCCACGACAAGGAAGATGCCAATCTTGCGGCGCTTAACCCCGTACACGGATTTAAGTAAGTTGATACAGGTTCTTGAGATTAAATATAGTGCTATTTTCATATCGTTATACAAATTTATTTTTAAAAAATATATTGAAATTTTTTTTTATGAAATTTTACTTTATATTAAGAAATGGACGTTGTTTACTAAATCACTTCATGTAGGTATATTGTTTTCAATTGTTAATATAATATATTACATGTTTATGAGTTTTTTTTATTCAAGTTAAAACTATTAAATGTTTCATTTCCTCGAGTGGGAATCAAACCCCATAACATGTCGAGCTTACAGTGCCATGTTTGTGTCCCTGCGCCACGACTGGCCTATGAAAGACAGACGGACGGACGGACAGAAGTGTCTTAACACTAAGTTCCCAGGTTCCTTCTGCCTACCCTGCTATATGCGGATACAACGTTAAACTAAAAATCTTTGAAATGATAGTTTAAAAGTAAATATATTACATATTTTCAATAATTTATGTTGTTACAGAGCAATGTTGCTGATGTTGGTGGTGATGGCGCATTCTATCGTCGTACATCACATGACGTATATACATAATCCAAAGTACTTTGAAGAAGTAAGACAATCAGAATAATTTTATTTTTAATTTAAGGACTTATTTCTCTTTTTCAGCGTATAGCTAAAAAAGATAAAAAAATACATTTTTCTTTGAATTTTCTCCTTCTAGCTTTATAATGTAGATGTGCGAAATTGTAATAGAGTTCTAACATTAGATTTTAACAACTAAAACAATACAATGCTTTCACAAAACAACGAAACATTTCTTAAATTATCAATTTTATGAATCTTTACTTCTTGATTCTTTTAGCTAACTGCTAGATTTTCTTCTTAGCCTATAAGTTTAACCATAATAAAAAAAAATTACCTAATTATTTCTATATATTTATCCAGTCTATAGTAAAGCCACACATGACTATCTTCAACAACGGTACCATGGTGGTACAGATCTTCATCATTCTGTCCAGCTTCTTGCTCGCGTACAACGTACTTCTTACATTAGAAAAAGAACCGAAAATAAAAGTCAATTTTATGTCCTTATGGAAGATACTCGTGCACAGGTTTATAAGGTCAGTAATACTTAGCATCATATATATAAGTGTATTTAGGCTTAAACTCATGGGCTTAGTCCCAATCTAAATTATATATTTAAATATATATATATTTTTAGTCTAACTTAATTTAATAAAAATCGGGGTTGAGTTCTGCCATCTATGCAATGCAACATGCAATGCATCTAAATTTCGGCAGAAAGGAGGAAACGGAAGTTTCTTAATGGGAACAGAGTGTCTTTACATAAGGTTCCCTGCAATGTGTGAAATACAGCGCAAAGCTATATCAACAAAAAACAATTTCCTTTCGTTTTCCGCACATTTGCAGGTAGGCAGACAGACTCTAGTGTGAACACTTCGTCCCCATGCACTGTTCAATTTTTGACCTTTTGAAGTAGCGGAATTCAACACCGCGATTTTTCGAAATGAAAATAATTTAAATGAAAACAAACAAACAAACAAACACCGTACCGCGACGGCCTCATTTATAAAATGTAATTAATTATTGTCATCGTGCCTATATTCAAATCGTTAGTAACCATTAACGTGGCCATTATGTAGGTATAGCCTAAAGCCTACCTCGATAAATAAATTATTCAACACAATAAGAATTTTTAATTTCTAACTAGTAGTTTCTAAAATTAGGGCGTTCAAACTAACATACTCTTGGGTTATATAATATTGGTATAGAATATGGATATGATAAACCTATTTACAGGATAACTCCTCTCAATGTCTACGTAGTGGGCATGACAGCGTCATGGTGGCGCAGTTCCAGCTCAGGACCATTATGGCCGACACTGGTTGAGGAGGAAAGTGCCAGGTGCCGCCGCAAGTGGTGGACACATGCACTGTACTTGAATAATATAATTGAGGGTGATGACAGATGTCAGGTACAGAGCTGGTGAGTATTCGATTTAGGTTATTTTTATTATTATATAGTACTAGCGCATTAAACACGGCTTCGCCCGCTTAAAAGTTCAGTACGGTTGACGAGTCGCCGCCGCCCTGAAATTAGTTATAGATATCTGTGCTGATGATTTTAAGATTTTTTTTTTCAGCTTTACGCTGAATCTTGAATATAACAGGACAGGTAGAAAAAACCTGTGAAGCCTTCAGGTACTGTGGGCTATGTAGGCTATGTAACCTGAAGGCTTCATGGTTCAGGCTATTATGGTTATAATTAAGATAGTGTAATACAATATACACTTTAAATTTCTCGATAAATGGAATAGAGATTTTCAATTTGAACCAGCAATTTCTGAGACGATTTTAAAATACGTTCTACATGCAACCTCCACTTTTTTAAAACATAATCTGATACCCAGCTAATTATTTCGGATGCTAAAAATGCGCTAGAGTTTAAAGCAAATATTCATTACTTTGTTACTTTATTAGGATCTTGAATAAGTTCCCGTTGTTTGTTTTTTGTTTAAAAAAAAATAATTTAAAATATAATGCTTACAATGACATTACTCAAAGTATTGTCCAACATTAGAGACCACTTTCTCCTATCTCTCTGGTAGCAATTGAATCCCCCGTTGGAAAAACGACTCATCTTTCGAGGCAATCCAGGAATCAAGCCATTTTTCGGCTTCTTCAAAAGAATGGAATTGCTGCTCGCTTAAACCGTGCGCCATCGACCCAAATAAGTGGCAATCGGAGGGGGCTATGTCCAGTGAATATGGCGGGTGGGGTAGAACTTCCCATTGAAGTGTGTTTCCAGGTATGTTTTGACTGGTTTTGCCACATGTGGCCGAGCATTATCATGTAATAAAATCACTTTATCGTGTCTCTGCTCGTATAGTGGCCGCTTTTCTTTCAGAGCGCGACTCAAACGCATCAACTGAAGTCGATAGCGAGCTCCCGTGATAGTTTCATTAGGTTTAAGCAGCTCATAATAAATTACGCCCTGCTGATCCCACCAAATGCAGAGAAGAAGCTTAGAACCATGGATATTTGGTTTTGGCGACGATGTTGATGCGTGACCCGGCATGCCCCACGATTTTTTTCGCTTTGGATTGTCGTAGTGAATCCACTTTTCATCCCCAGTGACGATACGGTGCAGAAAACCTTTTCTCTTTTGCCGTTGAAGCAACAATTCACACATGAGAAAACGTCGTTCTACGTCTCTCGGCTTCAACTCATACGGCACCCAATGCCCTTGCTTTTGGATCATTCCTAACGCTTTTAAACGTTTTGAAACTGTTGACGCATCTACTTGTAACGTTTTCCCGAGCTCTACTAACGTCTGACATGGATCTTCTTCAAGCAATGCCTCCAATTCTGTCTTCAAATTTTGTCGGTGCTCCAGAACGCTCTTTGTCTTCAAGGTCAAAATCATTACTTTTGAAGCGCCTAAACCAGTCTCTGCACGTTGTATTCGACAAAGCATTGTCTCAACGAGAATTCTGTGTGCTTCTGCTGCAGATTTTTTCTGAATAAAGCAGTGCAATAAAATTCCCCGCAAAAACACTTTATTTGGCACAAAAGTACACATTTTTACAAAGGGAAAATAAATACGTAGTTGACACTGTAGTAAACACTATTCTACTATAATTTGAGGTTACATATAGAACTACTTTGGTGATTCTTTATCGTACGAAATTCCATGCACAGAGTGCCGCAACGCCATCTTTCAAAAAACAGCGAGAACTTATTAAAGGTCTTAATATAAGTATAATAACTAGCGGCCCACTCGCGGCTTCGCCCGTATACTACCTATAATACTTTTATTATAGTGCATTTGCCAACAAATTAATACATTCAGTCATAAACACTACGTGGCTGTATGATGCGACGTTATCGGCGGCAAGGGCGTCCCCCACGGGACTCGAGCCTAGGCTTGCAGCCGCAACAGAGCGTTGAATTATTTTAATTTTTCATTTTCTCGAAAACTATACATCCAAATTACATACTATAAATTAAGCCGAAGATTATCTACATTAAATTTCCATGATGATGAAATAACTTTCGCTCATAAGTTTCAATATATATGTGAAATAAAAAGCAATGAAATATCACCTTACAATTTTCAAATATTTTTATCACAAAATGCCTTATTCTCACTTATTTATAAGATATAGATATATGGCGTCACGGAGTTTATTTTAAATCTAACAAAATTGAATATGTTTGTTATACAACGTACTGACATGTAATAAGCTATATGTGCAGCGCTCGCGCTTAAAGCAATTTTAAAGCAATATATGGCGTTTCTTATTATTGTTATTTCATTATTTAGGGCTAACTAAGACTCACACAGTAATTTATATAACCTATAGCACTTCCGAAGAATGCAGCTTTCATACAAAATAAAAACAAAGTAAATCGGACCAGTAGATCCAGAGATCTTAGAGTTTAAATAAACAAACAAACAAACTCTTCCGCTTTATTATATTATATAAGTATAGATAATGGCTTTCATTTTATTTTAATTACGTTGATAAATTGGAGCATTAAGAACACAAGTACACAACACAAGAGGCAATCCTTCATTTTTTTGTATTTATTTTTCTGAAAATTTAAAAGGGCTCCTATTTCTATAATAGCCAAAATAATAGTAGCCTTGAATTTTCAAAGGATAGAAGTCTCCAAGGCTTCTTTACTTCTACATAGAAAGAGCACCGCCAAAGAGTTTATATTTATGTCCTGACTAAATTAATGTAATATATACTAATATACATATATTTACGGATAGATGCCGACAACTATAATAACATGTCGCAGAGTATGAATGCGGAACGTAATGTCAAGTTGTTTGAGTTGGGAGTAATCAGAGGATGGCAACACTGTCAATTGTCAATGTCAATTGTCAGTGTGGGGTCATGGGCGCTTCATTAAACATATATTAAATATTTAATTTATGCCTTCACTGGCTGATGGCATGAAGCGCAAGCCTTTTAAACGATCCAGTTCAATACGGCAGAAATTTACGTCACGTCATATCTGGGGATATCGTCTTACCTAAAAATCAGATTGCATCTCTCACGAATGTCAGCGCCTGTATGTACAGGGCTTTGAAGATCTATCGACGATACTATTCTATGTTGACCAGTGACGTGAACAAAAAATCGAAATTCAAAAACCACTAAAGTCAATAACTTACTCGAGAAAAATTACCTCTATACCTCTGAAAGGGTCCCACTTTCAAGTTATTAAGTACGCATTCAGTCTTAATTAGACTATTAATCCTCAAAATTTCAGCTTTGCCTAAATGACGTAACAAAGGCCGGCAACGCACCTGCAGCTCCTCTGGTATTGCACGGGGTCGTGGGCGGCGGTGATCATTTACCATCAGGTGACCCGAACGCTCGTTTGCCTTGTCTTTTCCATAAAATAAAATAAACAAATAAAAAATAAGGGCAGTCGTGACGCATCGGCACGAAGTGCGGCTGTAAATCCGACTGGTTGTGGGTTCGATCCCCACTCGAGGAGATGAAATATTTACTTAAATTTATATTTCCATTTCTTCTGTCTGGTGTCGAGGTTAAACACGGCGTTGAGTTCTGCCACTCAATACGCAATGCCTAGAATTCGGCAGAAAGTGGGGAACGGAATGTCTTAACACTAGGTTCCCTCTGCCTACCCTGCTGTGTGTGGGATACAGCGTGAAGCTGATTTAATTTTAATTTATTATATTATAAATAAAAAATAAATGACGTAGGTCTGGGACGCTGGGATCTCAGTCTAATATAGAACATTTATACTATCGCTTTTGCTAATTAAGTATTATATATTTTTTTAAATTATTTCACGGTTGTATTTCAATATTCTTCTAAAAAATTCTCAACCTCAAAATAAAGATAAACATTTACGTGTAAACATAAGAACAACAACCTTAAAAAATGTACGGTCAACAAACCTTGACTTTGTATCAATTAAAATTTTAAACTGATAAATAACAAATTGAAACATGATTTATATTTTATTAGATTAACCTTCCTCAATCGTTATAATTATTATTTTTTTATGTTACATAACTCCAAACAACAAAAACCAAAAAAAAAATTATAACGTTAAGAGTTTGTTGTGTGAGCTTTATGACGTAAATCGTAAGATTTCATTCCTTTCCCTATCCTTTAAAAAGAGAAAGAGTTGAAAAAAAGGATCTCTTAGTACTGCACCCCTTCAAAAAGCTACATGCCAAATTTGACCTTTTTTTATGCTTTGTCAGTTAGATCCGTATTTATTAACCAGTCTCAACTCTGAGACAGCTCTCAAGATTGATCTCAGAGTAGAAAGAGCGAGAGAGAGTAGACTATAAAAACAGCATTCACGTCATAGACGCGCAGTGGCACTGTGCTTGAGTACACACACGACAATTATGGGTTTGAATTCCACGTTGGGGAATATTTATATTTATAATCGGACCGATGATGGTAGCTTTATCTTCATTCGACGATTTAAAAGTGCTTGTAAAAGTCTATTTAAATAAAGATATTTTTAATTTGAATCTATTTGTTACTAATCGATTGCTATGCAATACACGATATAAGTTCTCATACATATTTTTTTTACAAAAATTTCTGGGGTATGGGGTAGAAGACTATTCTTAGTTGGACACTGTATAAATTAAACTCATATAATTCTCCAGAACGGGGATAAAATTTACAACCGTCGCGTTTACATTTATACTGCACGAAGAGGGGCTATGCAATACAAAAATACTTTTTTAATTCAAACCAGCAGTTCCTGAGATTAGCGCGTTCAACCAAATAAACACTTCGGCTATATAATATTAGTACAAATTAAAACACTTACATAATTTACATATTATATAAATATTAAATAGATAGCTAATATGTAGTAAGGTCACAAACAATTTGGACTTACTAAAAACTTTTATTAGATAATATAAACAAATTCGAGGGCATTCCATTCAATCTATGCCATTCAGCCATTTTCGCTGTGCATTGCATAAATTATTATTAATTACATATATAATAGTAAATATAAAAAATTAAGTAAACATAAGTAAATATAAAATAATTGATTATAAATATAAATAAATCTATAATATATTAATATTATATAAAGCTGAAGAGTTGACGTGGGTGAGAAACTAATGTTTGTTTGATTGAACACGCTAATATCAGGAACCATTGTTTCGAATTGGAGAATACTTTTTGTGTTAGATAATCCGTTTTCCGAGAAATGCTATAGCCTATATTATGATATCCCGTTAAACGCTTCGACATAGCCCATTGCACCATCATAATACTAGTACAAATAAGTTTCGGCCGTTTTTTATCAAAAAATAATTATTTTTATTTATTATATTATAACAGAAAACGATAGTTAATGTTTATTCAAAGTATTTTCCACCACTTCACAACTACTCTTTCTCATCTCTCAGGCAACATTCGGATTCCACGTCTAAAGAACTCCTTATCTTTTGAGGCTATCCACGAAACAGCCCAATTTTTGGTGTCTTCATATATTGTGAAGCGCTGCTCCGACAGAGCATGCGCTATGGACCGGAACAGATGATAGTTGAACGGTGCAATGTCTGGTGAATACGGCAGATGCGGTAACACTTCCCAATCAAGTGTTTCTAAATATTTTTTCATCGGAACCGCTACATGTGGACGAGCATTGTGATGTAGGAGTAGAATAGTATTGAAGACGCTTTTCCATCAGCTCTCGGCTCAATTTCGTCAATTGTGTTGAATAGAGAGTTTCAGTAATCATTTTCGCTAGGATTAAGCAACTCGTAATATACTAAACCCAGGTGATCCCACCACAGCATACACAGCATGAGTTTTTTTCCGTGAATATGCCGTGTGACTTCTAATGTTAAAGCAAGTTCCTTTTGTGTTTCTATTTCACTCTTGTAAATGTTTGGCCTTCCACAGCGATCGTCTACGTCGAAATCACCATTTTTAAATTCTTAAAACCACTTACGTCACGTTCTCTCATTCAACGCAGCCTCACCATATACTACGAGCAATCAATGTGCCTCAGCAGCAGATTTTTTAAAAATTAAAGGAAACTAAAATCTAACAGTAGCACTCAGTTCCACGTAAAGTGGGAGACGGAGTGTCTTAACACAAGGTTCCTTTTGCCTACCGTGCTGTGTTAAAGCAAATCAAATCAGCTTCACTCTGCATCCCGCATGTAGCAGGGTAGGCAGAGGCAGCCTAGTTATGACACTCCGCTCCCCAATTTCTGACGAGATCTGGAGGCATTGCGAGGTGAGTGGCGAAACTCAACTATTATTTCAGTATTTTTTTACATATCTTACTCAGCTTACAGCTTTTCAAGTTCTCATAAGACAATGCGGCGCTAAGTTCCGCCTGCCAATATGAAATATCCCGAAGTCTTGCATAAAAAGGAGCTAATTCTAAATCCTGACATTTAAGGAAAACCCCAATAAAAATCACCTACTATTAAAAAGTTAAATACATAGGAGTAATGCTAGAAAAAGAATTTTGAACCACAACGTGTTGATTTTAGAATTTTGTTTTCTCATGAATTTGTCGTTCAATCTGATTTAACGATGGCAGACAGTCATTTTATAAATATTCATTTATTCAAAGTAACTTCCGTTNTCTGACACTCAACACGCAATGCCTCCAAAATTCGGCAGAAAGTGGGGAACGGAGTGTCTTTACACTAGGTTCCCTCTGCCTACCCTGCTGTGTGCGGGATACAGCGTGAAACTAATAATTTAATAAGATATGAACAATATGGTTAGAGACATTTCTTCCTTTCTAAAAAAAAGTTACAAGTGGACTCTCTTTATATTGTCATCCTTATGCAATTAGTAGGAACTTTAATAATCAATTTTTTAGCACCTTTTTACTTTTTTTTTATTTCAATTAAATGTTTATGAAACTTATAAACGTGGTACAAGTAGAGCTTTTTGTAATCAATTAAATACAAATTGTATGAAGATGATAAGATAAAAAAAGCTCCACTTGTATCACGCTTATAAATTAAATAAACTTTTAATAAAAAAAATAAAAAGAAAGGAAAAAATGCTAAGAGACCCCACACTTTATGTATAAACTAAACAATATAAGAAATAGTATTAATACTAGTCTATATTATTAAGCTGAAGATTTTGTTTGATTGAACGGGCTTATCTCAAGAACTACTAACTTGAATTGAAAAAATAATTTTGAGTTGGATATTCCATTAATCGTGAAAAGGATATATATGATTATGTTACTGATTTCGATGTAAGCATACCAGCGATCAAAGTTACCTTCCGTACTCAGAATGCTTTTTAAATTTTTCATGTGTCATACAAACATTTAGTTATTCTCATTTGGTAACGCGGGCGAAGCCGCAGGTTAAAACTAGTTACAAAAATAAGGATTTTCCTAAATAATATTGAAATAAGAAACCGTGAATGCGTAAATAATATTCCAAGACTTATTTTCTTGGAATAAATAAAATAATAATAAAATTATTTACTCGTTTCTATGGAAATTCGAAATGGACTGACGCATTTTATTGAAATCGTAATATGACATATGTGGAAATTACAAAATAATATGTGAGCGCAAACAGAGGATTCTCGTAATCTCTACGGAATGCAGATAAAAGATGTAGATAACATTTCTTTTTTTTTTTTCAAAAAAACAGGAGGTTTTATATTTGTTAACATTTTGTTTTATTTGTCCCTCAATTTCTCCGTCATTTGTGGACTGATATTAAAAATTCTATATTTTTTAATTGAAAGAGCATGCGTTCCCATTGGTCCATTTACCACCAAGTCAGAATCTGATGATGGAATATCATGGAAATTGCTACTACGTACTATATGTTTCATATCATTTCTTATAATAACGATATATTTGCTTTTTGCAGTCATCATCTGATGACATTACTGAGCTGATTACCGTGATAGAATTCAAATTCAAAATATTCTTTATTCAATTAAGTTTAGTTATATTTATTTTGTAGCAATTTTGTCCTACAAACTATTTTATATTGACATATTTTTATTATTTATTAACCTGTTTATATAATACAAACAGTTAATGTTAAGGGAAGTCAGCCTAAACACAATGGTGAAAACTGTATATTAATCGGTGAAACCATTTCTCAGATTAATGTGCAAACGCAAATACTAACAAATAGACCGATAAAAATTGTAAAAATCATTATTTTAGGTAGATAAATCCCTTAATATTCGATTTTCTCATACATCTTCCATGTACATATAGCGATGAGTTAAAACAATTAATAAAATTTTATAAGTGAGGCCAATTATGGCGTCATAAGTGTGCGACTGTAAACGCGAAAGGATGTGAGTTCGATTCCCACTCGAAGAAAAGGTGCCGCGGTGAGTTCCACAACTCATCACTTAATGCCTCCAGAATTCGGCGGACAGTGAGGAATGGAAATGACTTAATAGGAATGGACTGTTTTAACAGTAGGTTCCCAGATTCCCTCTGCCTACCCTGCTACGGGATACAGCGTGAGTCTAAAAAAAAATTAAATGTATGTGTGGGAAGTGAGTTAGTTGTTATTATTACAGAGGCCAGTCGTGGCGCAGGGGCACAAAGAGTGACTGTAAAACCGACTGGTTCTGGATTCGATCCCTACTCGAGGAGATGAAATATTTACTTAAATTTATATGTTCATTTCTTCGCTCTGGTGTGTATGTATAAAATCTGTCTCTTATACACATCTTCTNATATATATATATATATATATATATATATATATATACCCCACACCACAGCAAAGAAATGAAAATATTAAATATTTCATCATATCATAATCATTATATACATTTCCCAGGTTCCTGGCAACGGACATGCAGCTCTATGTAGTGGCGTCTATCCTGGTAGTGTTCCTCGTGAAAAGACCGAAGTTCGCCCTCAAATTTCTCTCCGTTCTGTTCGTTCTTTCCATTGGAGCTAACTTCTGCATTTCTTATTTCTTCAACATGTACACTATTATATTTATTACTAACCCGGAGTGAGTTTAATCTTTTGTATAATTTTATATATTTTATTTCAGCTTCACACTGTATCCCACATTTAGCAAGGGATAGTAGTGTTAAAACACTTCGTTTCTTACTTTTCTGCACATATTTTTTTGAAACATAGCTTGCGAGTGGAAATCAAATCCACAACAGAAGCTGTGACGCTGCGCGACAGCCTCACGATATTATGATATTTTGCTGATAAAACGTGACGGTTGTTGGTTCGATTCCCACCGCCCTGCTAACAAGACAAAGAGTGACGTTTTGCTTCACTCAACACACAATTTCACGAAAATTGAGCGGAAAATGGGAAATAAATTGTCTTGGTTGGCTGTATCTACCCTGCTATATGCAAGACGGCGTGAAGCTAGAAACAACATATATTTTATGGTTAAAAAGCTTTCCTTACGAAATATTATTAAATATAAAATATTGAACATTCTTAAACCAGAACAATCCGCAACCAGTACTTCGGCGTGCAATCGTTCCAGTGGTTGTACGCGACCGCGTGGTTCAGTCTACCGTCTACCATCATAGGACTGATTCTCGCCTTCGCGTACCATCAAATTAAGACTAACAACTATAAGCTACATCAGAATAAGGTAAGAATAGGATATTTTATCTGCAGTAAGTAGTAACCCCTTATATGCTATATGCCAGAGGGAACCTAGTGTTAAGACACAGTGCTCCTTATACAACGTCCAGATTTTTGCCAGCAAAGGAAAGATATGAGAATAATACATCCCCCAAGTAAAATTTAAACCTACAACCGTCATGTTATCTTATCGCTTGTAGAATATCTTATATCAGAAACAAAAGGTATATATTTTCACTTTAATAGAAAGTGAAAATATTTTGTGATTTCGAATTGTCGCGTGCCAATATTTTCATTTTCTCGCTATAGTAATAAGACAGAGTAAAGTCGAGTTCCGCAATTCAACCCAACGAAATGTTTCAAACCTTCCTACCTGGTTGTAATCGAGATACCTTTCACCAGTTATTCCTAGCGGTGTACGCGGTGTCGGTGCCCAGTGCGTTCGCGTGGATCCTGCTCGGCTACGTGGCGCGCTCGTGGGAGTCCCCGGTGGCGCGCGCCGCCTACTCCGCGCTGGAGAGGCCAGGGTTCGACCTGATAGTTATTGTAATACTGCTGGGCTTCTTCTTAAATATTGAAAGTAAGTGCTTTGATTTTTTAGTTAACTTTTATCCAAAATATAGGAAATGAGGCTGTTTTGGTCATCCCACCTTTCGTCGCGTTTTTGCTAAAGCCTCAATTCCCTTTACCACTTCCCTTTGTAAATGCTTCAACCATTAAAATTCTTAAGGTTCTGCCAGTCATACTTTAACATTACCATTTCCTGCTTCCCAGTTGTTCAGCTTTTCGAAAATCCTTTCTTCATATTTAGCGAACAGACCCCTTGTTTCAACTACGGTTGGATAATAATTTATTTTATAGGTCAATGTCAAAAATACTTTTTAAAAAACGTATAATGATGAGAATATTAGCTTAGTGATCAGAGCTTCGACGGTTTGCAAATGGTTTTCCCGGTTCAAATCCCGCTTCAATTGTTTATTTATTTTTTAAAAAGTATTTTTCTTTCCTATGTATAAAGTAACTCTTCAAAAATATTAAAAAGTCAATCTCATTTTTCCCTTCCCTGCACCCGTGTGTGCACGAGACTGTTAGTGTACCGAGTACAGACTTCCATTTTGCATATACATTTGTATAAAGATAGAATATTGTATTTGGACACTGTTACCGAGGTGTAGGGAACTTCTTCTCTTTTGAATTTGTTGGTAGCACAAATTATTGTAATCAACTTTATGTATATTAAGTTCCATATCCTCTATTTTCCAGCTATAGTAACGGGGGATCGTAAAACGGAGTGTAATACTGGGTTGCCTTTACGTACCTTACTTACTTATGATGAAGAAAACGTGAAATGAAGTCAGCTTCACGCTGTATCCGCACACAGCAGGATAGGCAGAGGAAACCTAGTGTTAAGACACTCCGTTCCCCATTTTCTGCCGAATTCTGGAGGCATTGCGTATTGAATGGCAGAACTCAACGCCGCAAATGAAATGAAGTGTTTTATATTTTTCTATAAATTTAACGGCACCTCATAATATAATATGGACGCTTCTCTTATACAATTAAAAGGGACAGCGGTGCCTTAGAGGGCTAGTATTAGATGTTATTAACGGAGTGATTTATTTCTTGAGGCCAGTCGTAGCGCAGCGGCACGAAGTGTGACTGTAAAACCGACGGGTTGTGGGTTCGATCCCCACTCGAGGAGACGAAATATTTACTTAAATTCATATTTCCATTTCTTCGCTCTGGTGTCGAGGTTAAGCGCGGCGTTGAGTTCTGCCACTGGACACGCAATGCCTCCAGAATTCGGCAGAAAGTGGGGAACGGAGTGTCTTAATACTAGGTTCCCTCTGCCTACCCTGCTGCGTGCGGGATACAACGTGAAGCTGATTTATTTATTTATTTTTATTTATTTCTTTACTACAGTTATAATGCATAATATGGATTGAGGCCAGTCGTGACGCAAGGGCTCAAGGGTGTGACTGTAATTGCGACAGGTTGTGGGTTCGATTCCCACGCGAGCAGATGAAGTATTTAATATTTTCATTTCTTTGCTGTGCTGTCTTTTGAATTTCTTTGTATGTAAAGTGCGGTTTTAAATTCCGCCATTCAGAATTCGGCGGAAAATAAGTAAAGGAGCGTCTTAACACCAGGTTCCCTCAAAAAATCAACAAAACCAAATCAAATAAAAAATAATTATCTCTTCATTTATTTGAAGAATATATATATTAAGACATATTGAAATGATTTATTCCAATCAATGACAAGAAAGAAATCATATTTAAAGGTATCCGTTTTTCATTTCGTTATAAAACGTTTTTTTTTTATACAAGTATAGATACGAAAGTAATAACTAAATAATCTAAATAGATTTTAAAAAAATTGGAAGGTGATATATTTTTTTTTAAGTTTATAAATATTTTTAAAATGTATTCAAATTACATTAATTATTCTGAGTTGAAATCGAACTCACAACTATCGCATTTACAATCAGACGCGCTGCGCCAAGGCCCCTTTATTTACTTGCTTTATACTTTGAAAATAAGTTTATTTAGGAATGTATGTATATCTATTATCTATCTGCATCCCCTATATAGCAGGCTAGGCAGAGAGAACCTGAGAACCTAGTGTTAAGATACTCCACTCGCATTAAGACACTTCCGCTCCCAATTTCTAAGCGCATTGTGAGTTGAGTGACGGAACACAACGCCCCACTTTGCCTCGTTACCAGAGTGAGGAAAATTTAAATATAAAACATTTAATTTCCTCGAGTGGAAATCGAACCAACAACCTGTTGCGTACCGTCGCACGCTTCTGTCTCTGCGCCACGACTGGCTTCATAATTATATTGTATTTCAAATGACCTAGATATTGATCTTAATTTGTTATATAATTTATTTTACATTCAAAGGTCATGTGTTATAATATTTACGTTTTACAATACATATTGTTCATAATTAATTAACATAACAAAGAGGTTATGCCAAAATTTTACATTTTCTGATTTAATATTGCTTCGCAATAAAATTTTAGGACCGTAAATTATATGATTTTAATTAAATTAGTTTACACTTTACAGTGAATCGTTCAATTAGATATTTATAATATATAATTTATATATATTTAGAATACATTTAGATAATTACTCACTACGTAAAAAAGGATTTTATACATATAATTATATGTATATAATCAATGAGGCCAGTCGTGGCACAAAGTGTGACNACCGTAAATTATATGATTTTAATTAAATTAGTTTACACTTTACAGTGAATCGTTCAATTAGATATTTATAATATATAATTTATATATATTTAGAATACATTTAGATAATTACTCACTACGTAAAAAAGGATTTTATACATATAATTATACGTATATAATCAATGAGGCCAGTCGTGGCACAAAGTGTGACTGTAATAGCGACTGGTTGTGGGTTCGATCCCCACTTGAGGAGATGAAATATTTACTTAAATTTATATTTCCATTTCTTCGCTCTCGTGTCGAGGCAAAGCGCGGCGTTGAGTTCTGCCACTCAACATACAATGCTTCCAGAATTCTATCTAATCTACCCTGCTGTGTGCGGGATACAGCGTGAAGCTGATTTAATTTATTTTTTAATTTTTTGATTTATAATTATAACAAGTAATATTTTCGGCAGATATCAAAACACTTTTTTTTAACTTTACCGCTTCCACAGAGTAAGCAAAGCGGACACAGTGCTAGTACTCTTCTTCTTTCTTTTCTTCTCTCTTTTCCTTTCTTCTTTAGAACCTTCTAGAAGAAAAAAACTATCACGAGTTACGTTATAAGAAGCATTAACCTCCACAAAACACCTTGGATCTATACGTATACGTAATTAATTAACTAATAATATAATGCATTACATAAAATAGTCTCTAGGCCAAGACCAAATATACAAGGCCTTATTACTGTTAAAATGCTAATTCGAATTATTACACAAAACTAGTATCGATTATGTAGAGGTCACTCTATATTACAGTACGGTCTCGGATTTGGGATTTCATTTTAGGTTTTTTCTTACTTTTGAATAGTTTTCTTCCTTTAGTTTCTTAACTTCAAAGGGGCCACGACACATCGTTCGCACTAGATGACAAAAAAAATAATTAAATAAAACCTACCTACTAAAAAACTTTATAACGTATGATTTTTTTGATTGAAACGTGAATCAATTAAAATATTTAATTTTTTTGTCTATTACTAAAAGAAATATCATTGAGTTGAACGGAAGAGTCAAATTACGACTTCACTTTAATTACGACTGGTATGTAATAAATTATATGATTTAAGATGAAATAAAAAAGGTCAAGTTCGAGTCGTACTCGTCCACCTAGGGTCTTGTACCAAATCAGCTTCACGCTGTATCCCGCACACAGCAGGGTAGGCAGAGGGAACCTAGTGTTAGGACACTCCGTTCTCCACTTTCTGCCGAATTTTGGAGGCATTGCGTGTTGAGTGGCAGAACTCAACGCCGCGCTTTGCCTCGACACCAGAGCGAAGAAATGGAAATATGAATTTAAGTAAATATTTCATCTCCTCGAGTGGGGATCGAATCCACAACCAGTCGGTTTTACAGTCACACTCTGTGCCGCTGCGCCACGACTGGTCTTGTACTAATTTCATGAATATTATTTCAATCGTAGTTTAAGAGTAAGTACAACTTATAAAAGTTGACAAACTTAATTTCGCCAGCGTATGCACACATTTTGTTATTTTTTTAACTTAACGCTGCATCCCGCACGCAACAGGGTAGGAAGAGGGAACCTAGTACTAAAGCACTCCGTTCCCCACTTTCCGCCAAAATCCACATGTTTAGCGTGATGAGTGGCAGAAGTCAATACAGCGCTTTGTTTTTTTTACCGACTTTTTGAGAAAGGAAATAAAAATATTAAATATTTCATTCCCTCGAGTAGAAATCGAACCCACAACCTGCCGCTTTTACCATCGTAAGCCTTGTCCCTGCGCTACGACTGACCTCTGTATGAAGTGAACTACAAATGTAAGCTTGTAATGGTATTTTCCAGTGATATTTTTATATTACTTATACTGTACGTTCTCATTTCTTGCGAAATTTTATATTTGTCGGTCTATGGGAACTAGCGTATAGGTTTTGATTGCATGGCGAACAAAGTTAACAAACTTAAGTTTGCGGGCGTGGGCACTCATTTTGTATAAAACGAACTACAGTTTGTAATGTTTATTTTCTTTTTAAATATTTTATCATTATTTTTTATCAGCTTCACGCTGTATCCCGCACACACCAGGGTAGACAGAGGGAACCTAGTGTTAAGGCACTCCGTTCCCCACTTTCTGCCGAATTCTGGAGGCATTGCGTGTTGAGTGACAGAACTCAACGCCGCGCTTAACCTCGACACCAGAGCGAAGAAATGGAAATATAAATTTAAATAAATATTTCATCTCATCGAGTGGGGATCGAACCCACAACCAGTCGGTTTTACAGTCACACCTCGTGCCGCTGCGCCTCAAATTATTTAAATATTTTAAATTATTTAAATATTTTAAATATTTATAAATTTTTATTATTCGGATTTTTACCTTTATAATACAAATCATTATTATAAGTATTCTAACTTCTTGCAAAATTTTGTAATGTCGGTCCACCAGAACTACTAATTTCATACAATGATTTTTGAGACTTTATAACTGTTCCGTTTTTTCTTTTAGTGTACGGGGCCCTAAAAATGTGATATATGTATGTATATTTAAAATTATGTTAAAGAAGACATATTACAAATATAATAAAGATAATATAATTATCGTAATTTTTTACTACTTCTCGTTCTTCGTTAATATGAAATAATAAGTTCATTCCTGTTGTAATTAAACAGAGCCGATTTTAAAATCACATCCATCTTTAATTTCCGTTTATTTAAGAAAATAGCTTAAAATATTTTTAGGCTATTAGCGTGTTTTAACAAAATAAAACTATTCCATTTCATTTCATTATGAAATATTTCATTATTAAATAGTAAAATACTAATACTTTAAACTATTTGAAGATAGCATTTTTTTTATAAATGACATTAAATTGTACGTCCGTCGACCTACGTTAAACGAATCAATTTTTTATGCGAAACTCCTTTGTCGTCTAATTTATAGCATTTCGTTTAATGGGTTTATAATTTTCAATAAAATAAATAAAAATCAGCTTCACGCTGTGTCCCGCACAAAGCAGGGTAGGCAGAGGGAACCTAGTGTTAAGACACTCCATTCCCCATTTTCTGCCAATTTCTGGAGGCTTTGCGTGTTGAGTGGCAGAACTCAACGCCGCGCTTAGCCTCGAGACCAGAGCGAAGAAATGGAAATATACACTTAAGTAAATATTTCATCTCCTCGAGTGGGGATCGAACCCACAACCAGTCACACTTCGTGCCGCTGCGCCACGACTGGCCTCAATACTACACCCGTTCAATAAAATAAATTTCATAATATTCGATTTCTATCAAGTCTAAAGGGGTATTTTTATTATTCAATAGTATTACTAACAGTGCTATCAGCATATTACTTCTATACTTATATTTATAAAATATATGAACTCCTAATCCTAATCTGACCTTTTTCTAGTTTGTTTACCTTTTGTCTCACGACTCCCGGGAAAGTGTATAGAAACCTACATGATGTAGTGAAGTAAGCTTGTCCCTAGAAATAGTTAATTTATATGGAAATTGGTTTATATTAAAAAAATCAATTTCTTCCAGATTGTTTCCGTACCTTGGTAGCGTGGAGCGCCTGGAGGGTTCCCAGTCGCATGTCGCTGTCCATTCTACTAATACATTGGGGATACAACCTCACCATGCTCGGCCTCAATACTACACCCGTTAGACTGTCTGTATATAATATTGTAAGTTACTTCATTAATATATTTCAATATTTTTTATCAGCTTCGCGCTGTATCTCGTTTTAAGACACTCCGTTTCCCACTTACCGCTGAATTCCGGAGGCATTGCGTGTTGAGTGGCGGAACTCAACGCCGCGCTTTGCCTCTACACCACAGCGAAGAAATGGAAATATTAATTTTGAATAAATATTTCATTTTCTCGAGTGGGAATCGAACCCACAACTAGTTGCAATAGTCTCACGTTATGCCCCTGCGCCACCACTGGCCTCTTATTATTATATTATAATTTGTTTAAAATAAATTTTATCAATAATATCACAACTTCCTATGTGACTTTTATGTGATTTTGCTCACGTTTCAGCAAAGGCGCATGGAGAATAGTACTTTTGATACAATAACATCTCAAATCAATTGAAAATTAATGAAATATTTATTACAATACGGTCGACGAGTCGTGGCTGCCTTTAAGTTAGCTGTATGACAACGCAGATTTGATTTATATATATTTTGTTTACTATTGATCATTTTGTTCCCGAGTGAGTGAACTTCGTAGGAGTTCATAAAGCCTAACTTCGGGCGGCTACGACTCGTCGACTGTACCCAGTACTAACTATTCAAATTAAGATCCCTTATTTATAAACAGCTTTTAAGTTGAAGTTGAGATGTCATTTTCATTCATAAATATGTAATTTATGAAAAACAACGGCATCTCAAGATCGATCTCAGACCTGAGAGCGGTTTATACATACGGGTCTAAGTATAAACCTTTTTTACAGGGCGGACATTGGCTGGCAGTTCTATTCATGACGTACCTGACAGCACTCCCGCTACATCTGATGGTAGAGGCGCCTATGCAAAAGTTCTTAGAAGCCATTTTAAACTAAATACTTGTTATACAACCAATTATAAAACGGTGTATGCGACATATAAAGTTACCACGCTAGGCTGAAACGACTCAAGCAAGAATCGAACTTGTTACTGATCGCTTATAACACTTAGCCATAGCTGACTAATACATATTCTCTCATTATATGAGATAAATGATTACTTTACAGAATATCGATTTATATTTACAGTCTGTTAAATACACTTTTATTTGTTAAACCTGTTTTGTAAATACAAAAATATCTACATCCAATTTTGTAAATTGGATTGGAATGTAAAATAATCAATTTTATTACCCTATGCATAATAATATCGTTTTATTTAATAAAAAGTTAAATAATAATTGATATTTTATAGTGCCGATATAAGCGACACGTTTTTGAATGTAAGCTGCGTAATACAATATAAGTACATATTTTATAGTCCTGTCACCGCAAAAACCACAATAATTTAAATAAAAACTGAAATGGTTGCAAGTATGATAAAATTATATCGATATTTACGGCGATTGCTTCAAAACGTATGTCGTAAACGTACATTGTCATAAAAAAAATTATAATTGTAAATTTGTACGTCATAATTTCGCGCCAAAAACCAAATGTCACATTAAAAAAGAAAAAAAAATTACTTACAAATATTATTATTATAATAAAGAATTATTGATCATCGGCAACTTCAAACTATTCTGCCTAATGTGATCATTTGATTTAAAAGCATTGTGGAAATCTATCCGAAATTATATTGACCATGTAGCATATACAAATTTAATATAAAATTAAATTTTT
The DNA here is from genome assembly GCA_013403705.1 of Heliconius hermathena. Classification (NCBI taxonomy): domain Eukaryota; kingdom Metazoa; phylum Arthropoda; class Insecta; order Lepidoptera; family Nymphalidae; genus Heliconius; species Heliconius hermathena. The sequence continues at coordinate 59,182 of JAAIXJ010000196.1, forward strand.
AAATACAAATATTTCTTAAGTAACATTTTTTTTTGGAAACTTGCATTAAGATCTGTCGGTTTTGGAATATTTAATAGGCCCTTACTAGACTTTTATTAGAGTAAAAAATACCTCATATTAAATGTATGTAAATATATGTATCTATATAAATAATAATATTATGGTAATTAATTTAAGTGTATTTTTTTACTTTACGTAATATTATATGTTTTTATTTTATAATTAATAAATAATATTATTATATTTTTAATAATAATTAGTAATAAATTTTCTACATATTATAATCTGTGATATTACTATTATTTGCAAGAGGAATTAATTGGTAATAAAAAATATTTTAAAATATTTGCTGTATATTTCTAAAACCTACCTATTACGTATACCAAACTTATAGATTAGGTCAACAGGAGATACATTACATTATTGTATGTAATTAGGACTCTTAACGTATATTGTAGTATGAGGTTCACTGATTCTCACTGATTCCCTGATAAAATATTTAATATTTTCATTTCTTCGCTCTGATAACAAAAAAAGAGCAGCGTTGAGTTCTGTCACTCGACACGCAATGCTTCAGAATTTGGCGGAAAGTGTTTAATGGAAATGTCTAAATAGAACCGGATTGCCTTAAGGGACCGTTTAAGTATTACGTAAGCACTATATGGGGGTGGGGTTCTCTGTTTTCCTTATTTTTGATGTAATGGGGAGTGGGAGTCTAGATGGTGACGACGTATTCACCAGCAGAAGTTATTATTATTTTTTTACACTTATTGCTATACGCCCAGGATTATTCGCAAATCGGAAAGGCTATATTTTTCAGACGTTATATAACTTTTAGTTTTATGAAATAATATATTAATTATTAGCTGGAATAACGCAAACTTTTTACAGAAATTTATTTTATACACTATACTAAAACAAACATTTATTTACAACTCGACCTGGGTGTTTTACCACCCATATAGCCTTTAAGGGTTAATTCAACATACAACAAATATGTACAAAAATTTTTAAACATTTTTAAAGTGTTATTCCACACTTAGGAAAGAAAAATACTTATTTAGAAAACGTATAAAAATTTGAACGCAGCGGGACTCGAACCCGCGCCTCCTGGAAACCGACCAGGCGCTCTGACCACTAAGCCATGCGTTCTCGCTAAGCTACGTCGAAATTTTTATACGCTTGTTTTCTAAATAAGTATGTACAAAAATGTATCTCAAATTAATATGTAATTCAAGATCAAGTGAAAAGTCCATACTAATTTTATTTTTTTCTAAAAATATTACTAATATGTATTCCGTTTATATTATAGTGAAGAAGTTAATCATCACTATACTCATCTATAGTGATAAGGTTAAGGCATGACTTAAAATATTCCATAATACATTGTTAAAATTAATAGGGTTAAAAAATAACCTTAGGGGTAACTGTAAGAGTTGCAAACTTGCTGCTTTTATTAAACGCGAGACATTTCAAATCTAGGCTGAGGCACTGATCACTAAGGATCCGAAGATAAAAGCCTCAACGAGAAAATATAATCAAGCCTCTATATAATATAAGTGGGAAATTGCCAGAGCAAGGTTTGAGCATATCGCTAAAATCAGTGAGAAACTTGATAACTACCTGTCAGTTCAATAACTGTTTGGGCCTCCTCAAAGGCTGCACTTGACAACTTTAGCCAACCGTTGCTTCGTCCATTACACACAGGAAATGATATCGTGGTCGGCGAAAGAGAAAATTCGAACTTGACTATGGATGACCGAGGGACAACGCCGCCGACCAATCCGCGGTGTCAGAGCTCAGTACCTGAAGGTAAGTTCAGCCAAAAATATCTTCGAGTCGAGCGGGCCAGATGTTTTCTCTTTTTTAGTGCTTCGATCTTATGCTTCTGAAAAGTCACTGGTGCTAACGCGTTAGTTTCGGCACTTTACTTCGGTGCTAAAGACTTGTGGAATGGTCACTTCAAGCGGTGATCTTTTCTAAATTTACCTAGCCTACCACTGGGTTGCGGCTTTCGAAAGCTGAGTAGAGGGCTCGGCAGTTATCCTAGTCATGGCGAAGGCCTTAGAAATTTATACAAGTGGTTCGCCTGCTTTCTCAATGGGCGCAACATCAAGGTTACTGTCAACAGTTTTTGATCTGAATATATGTCCGTGAAGCTGGCGTCCCCTAAGGCTGCGTACTCTTCCCTACGCTGTTTCTTTTGCATATCAATGAAATGTTACAGTTAGAGGTTCTAACACACATTGATTTACAGATGATACACAGTGGACACTGTATGGTCAGGCCACGCAAGTCTTTCTGGGAAAAGTTGGCTATTGTTTTAAAATAACCTGTGTCTTCTGTTGAGGAATCCCTTGTATATAATATGTTTCCTTATTTATGGTGTGAAAAAAACTTGGTTCAATTGAACCCCCAGAAGATTCAAGTTTGTGTGTTAACCACTAAGAAAAATCCATTTTACGCGTCACCAGTTTTCGAGAATACTCCTTTTAAGTCATGGCCAGTATCAGCACATTAGGCCTTAGCTTTTCGAGTGACTCCTAGTATATAGAGCTCAAGTTCAGCCACATATTACATGTACTTTTCTCTGGGCTGGTGCACTTCAGTATCAGGTTCACCCATTTAATCGCACACAATGTAAATTAATTTGAATCTTTAAGGACCCAATAATTTGTTAAAGGCTTGACACTTTGGCTTTGCGTCTTCGTTGTGCGTTCTCTACCATATTTATCATAGGGACTTTTCCTACCTACCGCCAAATTTTCTCATCGCACAGTACGTAATAAACATAAATAGCATCCGCCATACAACTGTGAGTACCTTCAAGAAGCGCTTTTATATCCACTTCAAAGGCTGGCGACGGATCACCTATCATCCAGTGACCCTTATGCTCATTTGCCTTACATTTTTCCATAAAAAAGGGAAACTACCACACACTATTCTGCAGTCTACTAGTCAATTTGTTGTTTCGCTTCGGTACGATTGGCGATTTAACGTATTGTAAGCAAAGCAAGTTAATATGTATGTTATCGTTGATCCACTTTCGCCGAAATTTAATTGTTTAAAATATTTTTTCAAATAGATAATTCAAATTATAATTTTAAAAATTCGAAAGTTATAAAAAAACTAATAATTCTACTGAGCTGATGTACATTATACAAAATTTAAAGCATGTAGTTTTTTTTTAAATAGGATGAAAGTTTACAGAGTGCAAACACACAATATTGAGAACACTTAGAATTATGGATTGAGGTGTAATGGACTGAACACTTTTTAAAAGTTCATTTTGTTCGTTATAGTGCTTAACTCTAGATCAGGGGTTCCCATCCTTTTCTTGATCAAGGATCACTTTTATATCATTCTTGGTAGCAGGGACCACTATGCATTTAATAAAAATTAACTGTGATAATCAAACAGAAACTTCGCCTCACCTGGGGATGGTTCCCCAGTCATAAAATTAAAATCGTTTGCAGACCATATTTGGGCTTCTGTGGACCACTGGGTGGGAAACAGTGCTGTATAATCTACGTCGAATCGACGTAATTGATTTTGAACAATCGATATTCGTTGTTTTTATGTCACTAAACGGGCCGTTCGGAGCTTGCAAGTTACACCCATATCGCTTCAGTAAGTACACCACTTTCTTCAGTATTTTCATTTCACGCTTCACGCTGTACGCCGCACACAGCAGGGTAAGCAGAGGGAACCTAGTGTTAGTGTTCCCCACTTTCCGTCGAGTTCTGGAGTCATTGAGTGTTGAGTGGCGGAACTCAACGCACACCAGACCATTTGACACCAGAGCCAAAATATGAAAATATAAATGTAAATAAATATTTCATTTCCTCGAGTGGGGATCGAACTCAAAAGCAGTCGATTTTACAGTCACACTTTGTGCCCCTGCGCCACGACTGGGCTCGTCAGTATTTTCAATGAAAAATATTTCGTAAGTCGAATTTACGTAGTACGTATCTTTAGTTTAAGTGTTTGACTTTTGTGAAAATATATTATTGCCACTTTTTTAAGACTAAATGTATATATTTTTTATATTATATCGTTTTTAATTTTTTATCCATGTTATAGGCTACAATAAACGATATAATATCGTCACCAATTTGTATATAAAAAAAATAAATCAGCTTCACGTTGTATCCCACACACAGTAGGGTAGGCAGAGGGAACCTAGTGTTAAGACACTCCGTTCCCCACTTTCTGCCGAATTCTGGAAGCATTGGGTGTTGAGTGGTAGAACTCAACGCCGCGCTTTTCCCTTGACACCAGAGCGAAAAAATGAAAATATAAATTTAAGTAAATATTTCATCTCCTCGAGTGGGGATTGAACCCACAACCAGTCGGTTTTAAAGTCACAGTTTGTGCCGCTGCGCCACGACTGGCCTCTAAATATTTGTGTATACTATGCAGAAATCAATTATTTGCTGTATAAAACGAGCGATGAAAAGATTCAGAGGTTGGACAGTGAAATTGAAGACCATTTACTTTTTAGTACCGTGACCTGATTTTTTTATCAAGTACATAGTGATCCCAAATACCATGAGGTGAGTGCTCCATCAGTGGTACAACCCTTGGATATAGAAAACTTATCGACCTGAAACTTCTGAAAGTGCTTGAGTTGCTAAAAATAATATTTTTATATTAATTGCTAGGGAAATCGATAAGTAAGTAAAATCTTAAAAGTAAAAGTTACTGTTACCGTGAAAATATTGATGATCGTTCAACGATTATAACGAAGTGTAATTATAAATTAAATGTGTACTCTGGATATTTAGATTTACTTCGCAAGCCATAATTTTCACAAAACACAAACCTGTCGAAACAGTAGTACACCTAGCATTTTTGCTATTTATCTCATATGGCGTATCCGTTGACGTAACATCCAATTTAAATAAAAATTAATTATATTATTGTATATTTAATAAATACAAGACTTTTATTGTTTTTCAATTATAAAATGAGACGCAACTCTTTATTTAATATAAATTGCTTTATATTTTAAGTCATAAGCATTAAAAATCTACTGCCTAATATAAAAATATACTTAAAACTGTAAAATATTTCTAAAAACTATACTAAATATACTGAATATTTTTTATTTATATTAATATAATATTTTTATTATTACCGAATGTTATTAAATAAAAATAAAATAATTAAAAATATAGATAGTTTATTAAACTCTACGCCACTGTCAATGCTGACATGTCATTCATACATTGACATTAACTGTCACTTGTCATTTGACATTTGACACATCAGTTGAAGTTATCATTCTTTCGCAAACAGCAAATGTGTGACTGTTTTTATTTCTTACTTAACCACATACTTTAAAACAGCTGTTGGCTTAATTTTTTCAATAACTGTAATGATACTGTGATAATGGGTAATCATAGTACACATGAGAAAATATCAGAGGCTGGCAGCGGAAGTAATAGCCCTCGAGGATCCACTCGGGGCAGTAGGTCTGGGTCCGGCGAGTTGCAAGGCCAGCAGGAAAAACCTGAGCCTCAACCTGCTTCCTTAGTGCCCGTGGAGAAACTCGGCAAGGTAAGGTTACGATACATTCTTGAATTAATTAAGCACACCACCTAATGTTACTTTGAAACGTTTTCTTCGATTTTGTTCCATTGTTTGTTTTGGTTGCCCTTGAATGTGATTTTCGTCATTTGATAAGAAGTATACACATAGAAAAAAAAATACTAGTTAATATTTGTTTTTTTATTTTTATTTGTTAGTAAATTTTAAAGACTAAAATAAATATTAAATGTTAGATATATAGATTTGATTCACATAAAAATATAGCATTCATAGCTATTGTGGTTTGACTGATAAGGATAAGATTGACATTATGAATCATTTCTAGCTACTGTCTGAAGAGCATTTATACATTGTAAATAAACAATCACTTCTCTTTTGGGAATTTAATAGGTTATTAAGGAAATATGTATAAGAAAAATATTATTTTTCTTTGTGTTTTGTTGTGTCTTTTCTTAATATTTAGATTGAAATACAATACAACTAATGCTTAAGAACTTTACATAAATTTTGACATTTACATCTTGAAATAATATTAAGCCAAGCTTATTAAAATATTTTATTTATTAACTATATGTGTCTTATATTTTGCAATTGTTACAATTAATTATTAATATAATAAATAAAATTGAAACCATGACATGACTGTGTCTGACTAAAAATGTCATAGTTGTGAATTAGATCCATTTTCAGAACAATGTTTATTTTTCAATAATTTTAATTTTCCTATTCTGGTAGGAAAACTGTGCTGTTAATTTACTCTACTCAACATGCAATGTCCTGAAAATGTTTTTAGATGAAATGTCTTAAATCTACGTTGTCTCTACCTTGCTTTGGGAGTAAGTGTGAGTGTGAGTCAGTTTATTTCAATATTGTTAACATAAATTAAATTGATATAGAGTGTGTTAAATCGTAGTTGAGCTCCGCCACCCAACATGCAATGTCTCTAGAATTCAATTGAATATGAGGTACAGAAGTGTCTTAATAGTAAAAGAAGTGCCTCAACACTAAGTTCCCAGTACACCTCTGCCTATACTCCTTTGTATGGGATACAGTGTCAAGTAAAAAAAATGATATAGAATAAAAATTAAAAAATATAGTTTTACTTAAATCCAAAATTTTATTAAGTGCTTACAGATTACAATGTTTTCCTTCTATTTATAGAGATTATTTGTACCTTCATTTAGCATCACAACTTGGTTATATATTAAACTACAAATAATACTTAATCAAAGATCTTTGTGATAAAGCGGCACAGTGTCTGACTGTAAATTTAACGATTATCAGTTTGATTCCCACTCATTGTATAATAAAATATTTTCCTGTCCTAGCTTCAGTAAGAGAAAGTGTAGTATTGAGTTTTGCCACTTGATATGTGATGTCTCAACAATTTGGCAAAAAGTGGAGAACAAAGTTGTTTAACAATAGGTTTTCTCTCTACTCTACTAAAAATATATATTTATTAAATGAAAAAAGGAACTTATGTTTATGAGTCTCTCTCATAATGAAACTGTCATAATCACTAGATCACATGATATTAGATAACATCTAAACAAGTAACTAACAAAAAATTGGGATTTTGATTAGATTAAATGTTGAGCTTGCATTAAACTCTTATAAATCAAAGTAAATATTGTGATGAATCATTTATTTGCAATTTCCTTCAAAAACATTGTTTTAGAAATTAAGTTTGTAGAAATGCTTTTTTTTGTTTAATGTTTATCTTTAAATAATCTAATGTAATAAAATAAACTTTTTATTTTCGTCTCTTGTTGCGTTTGTCGTGGTGCAGGGGCACGAGTGTGCGATTGTAAACGCTACGGTGTTGGGTTCCATTCCCACTCAGGGAACTGAAATATTTCATATTTTTATTACCTCGCACTATTGACTGGTTAGTTCCACCACCACACACGATATACCTATATAATTCGGCGGAAAGTGGATGACGGAGTGGACACTAGGTTCCCAGAAATCCTCTGCCTACCCTGCTATGCACGGAAAGCTTAATAAAGTAAAAATAAATAAATTTAAACAGTCATAAATCATATAAATAAATTTAAATAGCCACAACTGACCCAGGAAATTAATTTTATATCAATAATTTGCGTTCGTGTCTTACATTAGGTTCCCTCTGCCTACCCTGCTGTTTGCGGGATACAGCGTGAAGCTGATTCGTTTTAAAATGATGCAAAAATGAAATGCTATTATAACTGAACTATGTAAATAACACACCTCATGGTGAATGCGAATGATACTTGCGCAATTTTTATGGCTTTAACTATCTGTTTATTACCGCGGTATAATTAAAGTACCTATACATACTCGGGACAGACATCCATCGCGTTGGAGATGCTATACGATACTATAAAATTAATATAGAATTGGTTATAAATATAGTAAAATAATAATAAGCTAGTAAATTATTGACTGTGAAAAAATTAGTCCCGCTGAATTTCTTATTCCGATTTCTCAGATCTGAGGCAGTAACTTTAGTGTTCCAATGGTAAATTCTTTGGTGTTTAAAAAATGTAAACATATAACCTATGCTATCAAAAACATAAATATGTCATAAGAGCCAAGTTAAATGTTAAGTAATGCTTCGTTCTCGACTTCACTGACAAGAACAGAGAACAGAGATCTATATGGGTTGCTGAGTGAGTTCTGTGTTCACTTAGGATAGAATTGAAAGACGTTTACTTCGTATTCTGTGAAATTAGCGGATCAACGATATCTATTCGATTACAGAAGAGGACTTTAACGGAGAACGGAGAAGTTTAACTTTTTTAGTTTTTTAAGTCTTCTCGTTTAAATCACAAATATAGAGAGTAATCAATTTTATCAAAGTTATTAAAACATATATGACATTAAAAATACATACATAGCTGAATTGTAGAACAGTTTTCAGTCACTCTAGTACAAAAGCTACTAATATGTATAGCGACATAGGTAATGGACGCTCTGACCACTAAAAGGTAGATTTGATAAGCTAAAATCACATGATTGCTGCACAACTCGTTCAATCAAAACCAATTCAGTGCATTTCGTTCTATCGCGTCTAACTACAGACGCTTTATACTATTTAGTATTTAGTAAATATATAATTAGCACTCCGGTGACAATCTTATCGGATATCTCGAGATAAGTCCCGAGAAATCATCAGTCATTCTGTTAAATATTTATTGTTTCTCTGTGAGTTTTCTGATTGTGTAGAGTGAGTATGGACGGTTTGACGGTTGTGGCTAAAGAGCTGCGTTTTAACGTCGGCTTGCAAGCAAGGCGGAACGTTAATAAGAAATTAAAAGTGAAAATTGCTTGCAAGGTATTTTTTTTTTTTCAATTTAAATATTACTTTTTTGTTTATAATTTATTGGTTTTCATTAATATTTATAACCAGTCACCCCTTTTTTTATTTTGATTTAAAATTAATAATATAATTAAAGATATTATCGGTATACCTTATAATCTATTACAAATTCCATGTACATTATAATATTTATATTTTAATCAATTATTTACAATTACGTCATTATTAATATCAGTATCTATAGATATCGACAATCTATTTTGAGTTTTTCCCAAAAAAACTTATCACATTATAAATTAAAAAGCAGCTTCACGCCTTTCGCTTCATAGCAATTAGTGGGGTAGGCAGAGAGAAGATTAGCCTGTCTTAGTCAATAATAATAATAATGCTTCGTTTTCCTTCCACCCTTACGTACTGAGTTGCGTAACTCAACGCCGGATCTTGTCTTAACCGAGCAGGCAAATTAATAAGCACAACAGCCAATGCTTCTATTTACACAATTTAAATAAAAAAATTGAGAAGTATTCAGTCTCACTGAAAAAGATCGACATTTACTTACTGACGTCGACGTTAATTATAAAAAACTAATATAATTGAAGTTGTTACGTTTAATTATAAATTTATGTATATGATAAAACAATCGATCATTTCTATATGAAAACACTCATTTCTATAGTGATTACTGGTTATAAAAAATAAAATAAATAAATCAGCTTCACGCTGTATCCCGCACACAGCAGGGTAGGCAGAGGGAACCTAGTGTTAAGACACTCCGTTCCCCACTTTCTGCCGAATTCTGGAGGCATTGCGTGTTGAGTGGCAGAACTCAACGCCGCGCTTAACCTCGACACCAGAGCGAAGAAATGGAAATATAAATTTAAGTAAATATTTCATCTCCTCGAGTGGGGATCGAACCCACAACCAATCGGTTTTGCAGTCACACCTCGTGCCGCTGCGCCACGACTGGCCTTACTTACTGGTTATCATGTTAAATTTTAAAGATATTGGGTATAAAATGGCAGAGCTCAACGCCGCGCTTCGTCTATCAAAGCGAAATGATAATAAATCAAACATAATCATTACCCCGATTGGAAATCGCAACCACAAGCGTACAAAATAACGCATCACAAATACAAGTATGTATTGTGTTAAGTTAAGCAAGTCGTATAAAAATTAAATGATCAAGCTTACAACTGTCACGTGATTTTCTTTGTTTTATATTGACCACATATCTACTTGAAGACTTTGTCCACTTAATGCCGATTTTTGTGAATTATAAACATATTTTGCTAATAAAACAATCACTCGATTGTTGCACGTTAGATCTACACGATTCAATTATCCTCTAAGCCTAAACCTGGTGAAGGTTGTTACGACGATACGGTGACCATATTAAGACAAATAATGAAATTAAATATGCACCACGAAATGTTTTTTATTACTTACAATTGTTTAAAGAATAGTAGACTTTAAATATAAGACTAAAAGAAACCCATAGGTGAGTGTTTCGCATGTGACTTCCATATTTAGTTTATGCAAACCTTGTTGTTCTAATTACGTATGAATGATGAATGTCAAAGATTTACCCTATTGTAGGGAGTTAACGTTTTAAACATGTAACTGAAAGTGTTGGTAAATATATATTTAATTATTTATTTTCACAGATGTAATTGAGTAATTTATGTTTGGTTTAGTTCGTGGTCGACGGTTGTGTTCGAAGCGTCAGATTAAAAAATATTGAAATTTCCAATAAAAATCTTTTTAGCTTATATGTAATGGAATTTTTACGGGGTTAAGAATAATTATTGTTTCGTCGATTTTTATACTAAATTTCGTCATTATATCACTTGTAACTTTCCTGCATTCACTAAAACATAATATTTTCTATGAATTACATAAAAGAGTATAAATTTTGTATAAAAACCTTAAGTTTATAAATTATAACCAGCCTGTTGAGGCCAGTCGTGGCGCAGGGGCAAAAAGTGTGATTGTAAATCGACTGGTTGTGGGTTGGATCCCCACTCGAGGAGATGAAATTTTTATTTAAATTAAAATTTCCATTTCTTCGCTCTCGTGTCGAGGCAAAGCGCCTCGTTGAGTTCTGCCACTCAACACGCAATGCCTCCAGAATTTGGCAGAAAGTGGGGAGCGGAGTGTCTTAACACTAGGTTCCCTCTGCCTACCCTGCTGTGTGCAGGATACAGCATGAAGCTGATTTGTGCTGTCACCAATTCGCGGCTAAGAGTTTTAATACTCACCTAGTAAACGTAGAATTTTTAAACTGTAATGGTTATATTAATAATATTCAATATTTATAGTCACAGTCTAAAATCGAATCTAATTAAGGTTACTTGCAGCTATCAAAAAGGGCATAATGTTATTTATTTATTTTATTTCCGTAATATGTATGTTCCAATCACAAACGCATGGTCACCCTACTTGCCCTTAATCAATCAAGATTAGTACGTATCGTTCGTTTTTTATTATTTTCCTTCAGATTTGTCAAAGGCTTAAGCTTAAGCTAGGCTTAAATCTTTTAATAATAAACATAAATATCTACTAATATAAGACAACATAATACGTCCGTCTGTCTGTCTTTATTCTAATCAGTGCAGAGCGTCGATAAATCGCATATTATCAAGCCAACGGAAGATAAATCATCCAATAACCATCGTGTTTGCAGCCAGGCACTGAACCATTAGGATTCAATCTCAATCGTTGTTACGGAGACCAAATTGAAATATTGAAATCTGCTTAAAATTCATAAATTCACAGTGGCACAAGCGTGTCACTGTAAACGCGACGGTTGTAGCTTATATTCCCACCGGAGGAAATGAATTATTATTTAAGAATATTTTTAATTTCTTCGCTCTGGTAACAAGGCACTTTGAGTTCCGCCACTCCACACGCAACGCCTCGAAAATTCGACAGAAAGTGGAGTACCGAGTGTCAGCACTAAGTTCCCTTTGCGTACCCTGTTATATGCGGGATACAGCGTGAAGCTGAAAAAAACACCATTTTTCCCGCATCCATCAAAATAGCCAGGGGGACCATATTGTTTAGGCAATACTCTGTTCCCTTTTTGCTTTCTTTTCAAAACATTGCGAGACAGAACTCAACGTCAGGATTTGTGCAGAGCAGTAAAATTAAATTTTATTTAAAATATTTCGCCTTTTGGGAATCGCACCCACGACCCTCGTTTACGATACGACCGGCCTTCACTTTTCATAAATCAAAGCACAATTATATGTAACTCAATGCCGACAAAATGCTAACATATTGCTGATGAGATGGTCAATAGAAGGCTGAATGACGCCGCTCATTTGTATTAATTAAGGCAATTGCATTGGTCGGTTGAAAAACATTGCAATTTTCAACATTCACGTGATATCTATTTATTTGAGGCCAGTCGTGGCGCAGGTGCACAAAGTGTTATTGAATACACGACAGGTAGTAGGTTCCAATCCCACTCGAGGGAATGAAATGTTTAATTTTTTCATTTTTGCGCTCTGATGTCAAAGCAAAGCGCAGTATGGAATTCCGCCCAACACGCAATTCCTCCAGTATTCGGCAGAAAATTGGGAACGGAGTGTTATAACCATTAGGTTCCCTCGTCCTCTGTCTATCCCGCTGTTTCCGGGATACAGCGTGACTCTAAAGAAGCTATTCAATTCAATTTAACTTTTGTTTATTTATTCTCTATTTTTCTGATAAGCTCGTTCTGACCGATTATCCTTTCCACTCCATAACACAATTATAGAGATTAAAATATATTCGATGTCAGTAATATTTTGTTTCTCATAATACGGTAATGAATATATTGCATATTTCTCGCAATAAAAGTTGCGTTACAATAGATAAAGGTACTTTACGTCGCTTCTTTGAATATTCATGTTTATCTTGAAGATAATTATAGCGCTTATAAGGCTTTCATGGATATAGAGTACTTTGATTTCATTGTTAAAAGTGCTTTAGTCGCATATTGTTTATTATGGTTAGTTCTGTCCCGCAACTTTTTTGCGTTTGCGTGTACATTATAGTCACCTTGCCATGCTACTTTCATTGAGAGCCCGTTTTGTCAAAGTAGTCCAAAAAAAGTTTGGGGTCCAAAAAAAACGGTGTAAACGATGCCACTCAAGACGACAATGCCTCCAGAATTTGTCGGGACATGCGGAACGGAGTATCTTAACTCTAGGTTCCCTCGGCCCATCTCTTGTCTAAAAAATAGGTTCCAAAAAAATGTATTATATACACATTTTTTTTTAATAATGACAAGTAAACTATTTAAAGTTAATATTTTATTACTAATCCGTCTGATGTCTATTTATAAGGACAGGCAGCATCTATCAACCTTCTCTAGTTTTCTTTGAGGCCATGGGGCTATAATTTTCGAATATAATGAAAATGTCATCATATTGTTTTTTAATTCAATCTACAGAAATTAAAAAAAATATGAACCTGATGTGAATGACAGGGCCACCTGGCCTCCCTGTCGTTAAATATATTGAAGTTAAACAGATACATAGACTGATAAAAACAATACCCTCCTGTGCGTTACGCAGTCGGGTAAAAATATTGTATTTGTATTGTCTGAATAGCGATAGTCTCAATAGAAATAGTTTACTATATAGATTAATAATATGTCTATTAAAGCTAATAAAAGCTTATTGAAATACAATATATATGGTATGAAAGCCATTTTTTAATAAAGAAGAAGAAGAAGACGCAATAGAATTTTAATATTAATAAATCCTTTTTTTCCACAGCTCCTCGCGCAGCGCTCTCAAAAGGAAGATGGCATCAACGGCGTCACAGAAAAGTCTTTTACCGTTAGTAAATCATATTTTCTATTAAGCAAATATGTTTTATATATCCATAAAATTGTAACTGATCTGAGCTGTCTGTATGAGCTGATTATGTGTGAGAAAATCGATTATTGAGGGTATTTATCAATAAAACAGTGCGTTTGTGCACGCTTATCTCGGAAACTGCTTAACTGATTTTAATATATTTTTCACATAAAGTTTTTAGTTTATTTTATTCAATTGGCTCAAACTTTAGTTCTCAATATACGGATAGTCTTTAAAATGATAACATCATTAGAAAACATAAGTAATTCAGANTGCGGGATACAGCGTGAAGCTGATCTGATCTTTTGATCTTTCTAGCGAGAGAAGCCGCGAGTGGGTTACTAGTATTATACTAAAATTACTTGCATATACATATTCAATTTAATTGCATAGTATTATAAAGTTTTGTGGCCGAGTGGGACAACGTATATGTATACGCGAGGATCGATAGTTCTGAGTTCGATTTCCACAAGAATGGATTATTTTCATTTACCTGCTCTGGTAAATCATAACATAGCGCGGTTGAGTTCCACATTCAACCTGCAATGTCCCTTATTCGGGCGATGCGTGGAAATGCGGTTAGTATCAGAACACTCCAATCTTGACACTTGGATCCGTATTTAAAAACCACTCTCACATAGATTATAATCTATGAATGAAAACTCAATTTCAAGGTTGTCGTAAGGATTGTCTGCCTACAATACTACAGAATGGTGAACGCGAACCTGAAATAAGGAAGGAAACATAGTTTAGTAAATGCCGTCGAACTTTTCACGTGATGACAACACAAACACACGATTTATTTATTCTCACTTATTTGTATATACACAAAGTATTGGAATTTAGCGATGGCACTAAAAGTTTATTCAAATAATGTCTACTGAATATACAAGTACCTGCTCATGAACAGAAAATACCTCTGTATAGTTTCGAAAAGACTTCGTTTCTCCCTAATTTGAAATTTTACCTAACTCACACTTTATGATCTTGCTTATCTTAGATAAGGATTGATACTATTTGAACACCGAAATGATTAACTAACTGATCGCTTCTGACAATATACTCGGCAATTTTTTCAGTTTTAGTCAAAGTTTTCAGTAATTTTTGGCAGAAAGTTATTCATTACATTCCAGCTTGGTGCTGTATCCCGCATATAGCAGGGTAGGCAGAGGGAACCTAGTGTGAAGACACTCCGTTCCCTACTTTCTGCCGAATTCTGGAGGCATTGCATATTGAAACGCCGCGCTTAACCTCGACACCAGAGCGAAGAAATGGAAATATAAATTTAAGTAAATATTTTATCTCCTCGGTGGGGATCGAATCCACAACCAGTCGGTTTTAGAATCACACTTCGTGCCGCTGCGCCACGACTGGCCTAATGTTAAAACACTCCGTTCCCCATTTTCCCCTGAATTTTGGGCCATTGCATATTGAGTGTTTTGGTATCAGGGCGAAGAAATTAAAATATTAATAAATAATAATCCATTCCCCAAGTGGGACTCGGACTCCCAACCGTCACGTCACAGTCATACACTTGTGCCCCAGCGCCACGACGGTCTCAGAAAGTAGTTCAGTATAGAAGATTTTCGATTTTCATCCATGACTAATAGACTAGAATACATAAAATATCAATAATATATCTATAGGTAGGTACAACACTGTTAGTGATTCAAAGTTAATTTGCCGAATCGTCTGCACAATTAGGGCGGCGCGAGAACATTTCTCACGTCACTCGAATATAATCATAGTTTATTATTAAGACCAAGTTATATTGAGGCCAGTCGTGGCGCAGCGGCACGAAGTGTGACTGTAAAACCGACTGGTTGTGGGTTCGATCCCCACGCGAAGAGATGAAATATTTACTTAAATTTATATTTCCATTTCTTCGCTCTGGTGTCGAGGTTAAGCGCGGCGTTGAGTTCTGCCACTCAACACGCAATGCCTCCAGAATTCGGCAGAAAGTGAGGAACGGAGTGTCTTAACACTAGGTTCCCTCTGCTGGATGCGGGATGTAGCGTGAAGCTGATTTGATTACCAAGTTATATTATTTAATTGCTGTATTTTTAGAGAACACATACCAAAAATATAAAAGACATTAATTTGTGTTACTTTTAATTGTTATTAACAATGGACTCAATTAGAGGCGTTTGTTTGTTTTGTGCGGATAATTGTCAGCGTTTAGTTTTTTTTATAAATTAAATCAGCTTCACGCTGTATCCCGCACACAATAGGGCAGGCAGAGGGAATATTGTGTTAAGTCACTCCGTTCCCCACTTTCCGCCGAATTCTGGAGGCAGTGCGTGTTGAGTGGCAGAACTCAACGCCGCGCTTTGCCTTGACACCAGAGCGAAAAAATGGAAATTATATTTTTTTATATAATCTACTTAATTTTTTTTAATTAATCTAATTAAATTCAACTCTGAGTCGAAGTAATTACTTTTTGACCACAAACAATGTCACATGACAACCTCCTTTTGTACGGAGTAGCCGTACAAAAGGAGGTTGTCATGTGACATTGTTGGAATTGGCTATGTTTAACTAATATTTGAATATTATGATCTATTTTTAAGTTAATAGGAACTAAGTTTTATTTGTGTGAAATTTATGTAGAAATACTATACAAATTTCGGAAACCAAAGTTAGATCATCACGACGATGATCATTTTTTATTTAAATAAGTTATACTTTGACTTATGGATCAGTCAACATTTAATCAAGATCGGTTCAGAAGTATTTATTAATATTTGAGTATTCACATATTTCAATGGGGGAAATGTGCAAAGGCATCTAGGAAATCAAACGATATTTAAAGTAGATTTATTTATTTTTTAAATATCTAAATTCTATAACCAGGCCAGTCGTGACGCAGGCACAAAGTGTAACTGTAAAACCGACTGGTTGTGGGTTCGATCCCCACTCGAGGAGATGAAATATTTACTTAAATTTATATTTCCATTTCTGGTGTCGAGGACAAGCGCAGCGTTGAGTTTCTGCCACTCAACACGCAATGCCTCCAGAATTCAGCAAAAAGTGGGAAACGGAGTGTCATAACACTAGGTATCCTCTGCCTACCCTGCAGTGTGCGGGATACAGCGTGAAGCTGATTTTTTTTTAATTCTATAACAAAATCTGCATTCGTAGAAATCAAGAATATCAATCAAATGCAACCGAAACATGCTGAAAGTATAGCAAAAACAAGTGCTAGTGATGGCAGGATGAAATTTATAGCATCGATGGCTGTTTAATAGCAAATCTTAATTATCTTAACATTTACTGGTGCATAAATTACACGGGTATTTGTAATTGGACTAATAGCTGTTTTAAATTGCATTCTCACTGACATTCAGCCATTTTGTATTTGCTGTAGGTATTTTTTTTTGTTATTTTTTTTTTAGCTTCACGCTGTATCCCACACATAGTATAGTGGGTAAAGGTAACCTGGGAACCTAGTGTAGAGACACTTCCGTTTCGCACTTTACGCCGATTCTGGAGGCATTACTTGTAGAGGGGAGTAAGTCAACGCCAAGCTTAGCCTCATGAGCAGAGCTAGGAAATGACAATATTATATAATATATTTTATTTTCTCGAGTGGAATTCGAGGTCATAACCCGGCGCAGTAATACAGTAAAACATATAAATACACAATATGTCATAAAATTTGAGTTTTAACATGCGATATCAATTTTGATCATCTGCTTAAATATTTACATTAGTATGTCTTATCTGTCTATCTGAAAAGTATCAGATAAAATAATCATATAATTAAAACAATTGATGTCTTCCACAGAAATATCTGTTCCCAAAGTATCCGGAGCTGGCGCGGCAGTTCTACAATTATATCCACAAAAGTGGTAAATGTAAAAACAAGCATATTCCGCTGTCGACCTTCCGCCAACAGTGCGAGAAGATACTCGCCATGCTCGATGACACTGCCATCATCGAGACTTATGTCAGGTAAGCTGTTCATAAATGTAGCTGGGTAGGCAAAGGGAACCTAGTCTTTTGACAGTCCGCTGAATTTTCGAGTTGAGTGGTGAAACTCATCGCCGCGATACCTGACTGGCTAAATGAAAATATTAAATAATTTGTTCCCTCGTGTAGGAATCGAACCCATAACAGTCGCGTAATCAAATATTCAATTTATGATCATTCAGTGAAATAAACAGGTTTTACTATTTAAGATGGGCATCTTTTTAGTGTGAACACACTTGGGTCTAGTGTAAACACGCTCCGTTCCCTAGTTTCCGCAAAATTTACAAGTAATTGCGTGTTGAGTGGCAGAATTCAACGCTGCGCTATGTCTTTAGTGAAGAAGTAAAAATATTTTTAAAATCTAATAGTACCTCTGAATGGACATCGAACTACTATCATTGACAGTCAGGCGCTGTCGTACTGCACCGCGACGGTATTATACAGCCTAAAACAATTTAAACAGAAACGTTTGACGATTTAAAAAAAATATGTGGATTGAGAATTAAACCATTATATGTCCAATCCTGGCAAGGGGGCATAAGAGTGCAACTGACAACGCGGCATATCAAGGGTTTTTTATAATAATTTCATTTCCTTAACGAAGAAAACAACGGCATTAAGTTCCGCCCCTCAATGCCTACAGAATTTGGCGGAAACTGTGGAACGGAAATGTTTTAATGGGAACGTAGTAACTTAACATTATGTACCCAGGTTCCCTTTACCTACCTAGCTATGTGTGGGATATAGCGTGAAGCTAAAAAAAATAATTAAAACTTAATATTTTAAATAGTTTTTTTATATCTTTAACAGGATGTTTAGCTCAGACCCAAACGAGAGCACGGTGACGACTGATGACTTCAAAAGTCTCCTCTACGTGAGCTACAAACTCGCAATGGACCACTACCCTGATGGACCACAGACTGACTTCATGGTAAGGATTGTATAACTCGAAATGCTTATTTGATTTATCTATAATGATATTATAACTGATCGCTGTCTGTCGGTCGTGGTGCAAGGGCACAAGCGTGCGCCTGTAAAAAAGGTTTTGGGTTCAATTTCCACTTGATGATATGAAATATTTAATATAGCGACAACTAAGTTTTAACACACAGGTTCCCACTGACATTCCACAGATAGAAACAACACTGCGCGCAGTTGTGCGCGGTTGCTTCAACAACGCGGAGTCGCACAGCGTCGGCTTCGTGGTGCGCTGGGTCGGCGAGCACTGCCACCGCCTCGTGTCGCCCGTGCACCGCTACTGCGTGCACATGCTGGCCACGCGCCACCGCGACGTGGAGACGCTGGCCCACGACCGCGCCCTGGAGCTGGGCACGCCGGTCCTGGAGAGGGCGGCGTGGGCCGGGGCCGCGCTGAGGCCCGCGGCCGCCTGGCTGTTAGCAGCTGCCGCGCCCCCTCTGTACTCCAGGCCCTTGAAACCGCCCAGTCAGCCGCATCCTGGTAACAATGTTACATACATCTCTTTGTTAGTTATGTTGCCTTGGTACTTGGCCTCGTAGTTCCTTTAAAAATTTGAGAAGAGAAGAGAAGTATGAGCGTAATTATTAAGAAGAAGACAGAAGTTAATATGGTAAGAGTCTCGCTGAGTTTCTTGCTAAGTGTATCGCGCGTTCTTCTACGGTCTGAGGCAGTAACTTTAGTGAACGTGAAAAAGTGATGGTCTCGAAGGAGTGAAACAATGTGACATGGGAGTCAAAGTAGATGTTTTGAGTGTAAAGTGCCAACTACGCAAATGATGCAGTCAGTGCCCATTTCATCATGAGAATGCGAGTTGCATTAGTACTACTCTGAAAGAAGGTTCTGATATTTGAAAGAAATTAAAGAAGGACGGAATGGAAGATCAGTATAAATGGATATTAGAACAAATGAATGAAGTGGTACACTTGGGAAGTATGTTCAGTAGAGATGGATTAACAGGTTAACGGAGCCTTAGCTGCATTGATGAGACGGCGAAACGTCAGTACAGCTGCGCGTTTGGCCGTACATAATGCAGTGTTGGTACCGACGCTGTTATACGGCAGCGCAACGTGGGTATTACAGAAGAAGAATGAAAGAGAGATGAATGCTGTAAAGATGAGATCTCTACGTAGGGTATGCAGAGTCAGCTTAGCTAATCGAATCCGCAATGAACAGATACATAGAATGTAATCCACAGAATGGAAAGAATAAACTACAACTCCTTGTTTATAAATTGTCCATATGTATGTATATCCATTAAAAATCGAACCTAATTAACCTAATTGAAAAGTTAATATATCGCCTCTCCTCAATAACATTGTCGGATGTAAACGGCTATTTTACTCGAGCCGCCCTTTAGAGTTTAAAATTTTAAATATACGGTCGTGGTAAAAATCTACAAACCTTTAATATAAAATTTACAGAGCTGGTAGTGGTAGTGGCCCATTTTTACTTCCGAAAATGTTAATAGGGACAGACGATATATGCAACGATGTGGGTTCAAATCTCATTCCCCAAATATTTAACGTGCAAGATTTTTAAATAAAAGTGGATAAAGCAAAATCTTAAAACTAAGTCTTATTCCACAAATAGCGAAACTACTACTACAAAAATATTACTAAAAGTTAAATAACTTTGAACTTTGCCGCCAATACCTACGACTCGATTTCGGAATGAGGCGTATGCGGCGGTTTCCCTTTGATAGGTTTATATGTTAACGTGCTCAGCTGGTTTGGGCACGTCGAACGAATGAGTGATGAAAGAATGGCAAAGAAGATTTATAATGGAAAAGTGAGCGGTAGGACAGGTAGGGGGAGACCTCGGTTGACCTTCGAAAATACTGTATCAAAGATACTGGAGGAAGGTCACGTAAAAAGCATGAGAACCCCCTGGAGGGCATCTATGAAGAGGTTAATGACAGTGGACGATGCGAAAGAGGTATGTAGAGACCGTAGCGTTTGGCGCTCCGTTCTCTTTGACTAACCCGCTAGGGATAAAGCGTGAAGCTAGTTTAGTTTAGTTTAGTTTTTTATTAGGACCTTGAATAAGTTCTGTTTTTTGAAAGATGGCGTTACGGGACTCTGTGCATGGAATTTCGTACGGTAACGAATCACCAAAGTAGTACTATATGTAACCTCACATTATAGTAAAATAGTGTTTACTACAGTGTCAACTACATATTTATTTTCCCTTTGTGAAAATGTGTACTTTTGTGCCAAATAAAGTGTTTTTGCGGGGAATTTTATTGCACTGCTTTATTCAGAAAAAATCTGCAGCAGAAGCACACAGAATTCTCGTTGAGACAATGCTTTGTCGAATACAACGTGCAGAGACTGGTTTAGGCGCTTCAAAAGTAATGATTTTGACCTTGAAGACAAAGAGCGTTCTGGAGCACCGACAAAATTTGAA
>JAAIXJ010000196.1:80469-112786 GCA_013403705.1 Heliconius hermathena
ACTACACATGAAAATAATAAGCAATACTATCGCAAATTAGCAAGCAATCGATAGTTCACAATAATCGATAGTATCGATACTATCGATACTGTCGATATTATCGTTTCCTAGAAATTCAATAGTATCGATACTATCGATAGTATCGATGTCTTTCTGATTTGGAGATACGATACTATCGATAATATCGATAGCATTGCATTTGTCCGATAGTATTGTACCCTTTTGAACTATCGATAGTTTCGATACTATCTCTTTAATCGATACTATCGATTTTAATATCGATAGTCCTTCTATCGGACTACTATCGATAGAATATCGAATTCCGATCGATAGTCCACTATCGATCGGCAACACTAGTAGAGCCTGGCATTAGTTCCTGAATCGGTAAGATTCTTGGCCAAAAAATGAGATTTGAAACGTTGGTTATATGACTGTTGATAAAAATATACATTTTTAAAGCACTATTGTTCTCAGTACAAGCAATAAAGTAAACAAAATTGATTTGTTAGTGAAGGTTACCTTCATAAATATTAACAGTTAAGTTTAAGTCCTAATTAATTAAGCAAAGTGATAATGGACGACTTGATCTTTAAATAAATATAATATAAATATGTTATTGATTTTTGGATTATAGCAATAAAAACACTTTTAGTTTCTTCTGTAAAAGAAACGACATTAAATGTTTATTATTACTGTTACAAAACTTCTATATCACAAAATTGTACAATGTACACGTTTCTCATTAAACGGATAAAATTTAAAAGGCCTTTTGACAGTCCGTAGCGTCATTACAGATTATACAACTACATCATAAACATTTTGACAGATTAAAATTAAAGGAAATTATAATTTACTTTACATAAATATCAAGTAAATATAATTTCAAATAAATCTATATAAAAATGTCTGAAAAATATCCTTTTACGTGTTCTCTATAGTAACATTTATTGAGGCCAGTCGTGCCGCAGTGGCACAAAGTGTGACTGTGAAACCGACTAGTTGTGGGTTCGATCCCCACTCGAGGAGATGAAATATTTACTTAAATTTCAATTTCCATTTCTTCGCTCTGGTGTCGAGGCAAAAGCGCGGCGTTGAGTTCTGCCACTTAACACGCAATGCCTCCAGAATTCGGCAGAAAGTGGTTAGCGGAGTGTCTTGCACTAGATTCCCTCTGCCTACCCTGCTGTGTGCGGGATACAGCGTGAACAAGATATTAAAATAGATAGCCTTTTAGCTTTCAGTATGTCTGTGTACCTTTGCCTTTCCACATTTTAATCTTCCTATGATATTCTCAACTTTTGATATGTTCATTTCGCCATCTGTAATATCAAAACTCGGCGTATATTTTAAGTGAGGCACATACATATCGCACATTGAAAACAAAAATGACATTATACCAAAAACCCAATTTTTCAGTAAAACAGTTTTAAGTTTTTTATATAATTCTTAAGCCCATATCTTGACAATTAATTGAGAACAAGCTATGTTATTAGGTTCATATAATACTCTAACTGTCGCTTTTAAAATTTGTAATAAAAGTAAGATAAGTTAACTAGTAGAAATAGTCGTAGAAAAAAGAATTGGTTTTGAAAAAAAGTTCAACATAGTGTCACTTTTGTTTTTATATCACCAGTAAATTATATATTTAACGATTTGTTCAATTTATTTGAATATCTAATAAATGGAGTAAATTAATCTCTTCTCTATATATAATAAGACAGTAAAAATATTTTGTCTGTATATTTAGTAATTTTGACTGAAATGGATAGAGGGACACTTAAAAAGAATAATAGAAAGCAAAAAGATTGTTTTTNCTGATCGAGTAAATAGAATTATTCACTGACAATAGGTAAAAGAACATAAAGTTACAAAAATATATACGTGTAATAAATAATTAGCTTTATATATATTTTATAAATATCAAATATCAACAATGGTCGTATTTTTTTATTTAAAACAATCAAAAATTCTTTGACGATAATGTCGTAAAAAAATCATCATCATCAATCATTATAGTTGTCAATCAATTCTTCTTATTAAATCAATAATCATGTATTTTAAGCGGGCGAAGCCGTGGGCGAGCTGCTAGTGTCAAAATAAAACAAATTAGATGCTTAAATTACTAATTCGGATTAAGCAAACTAGTCTCATCTACTGCAGTCTCGAAAACTATCACAGTACTCGTATGTTTAATTATAGATTCAACTAAAATTACTTCTAAATTATCACGAAAACAACCTCTACGTGTCTTATAAAAAATAAACAAAAAAATATCTACTCTTGTTTATTAATATTAATCAATGAGATCTTCACGAGCATATTTTTGTAATTAAAAATAGGTTGCACCAAGTTCCCTCTGCCTGTCCTGCTATATGCGGGATAAATGTTTATAATTAAACTGTCACAATTAATTATGGTTTTTGCACTTTCAAGTTTGATACTGGCAGTGAAGATTTACCTAAAAATAGTTTCCAAATATCTAAGCATTTCCATTTTTATCAGATGAAATTTTTATTAATATTTTTTACACAATTTATAAAAGTATTATAAAAGTATTCATATACGGTATATCTAACTTACATAATAACTATAAAGTAAACTTTTAAACATGAAAGTAATAATTATAACATGTTTATAAAAGTATTTTGTTGACACAAACTAAATTGGAAGGAACAAATAAAAACATTATTATATTTAAATAGTACATTTATTATGTGAGTAAGCTCTGCACTGCCATGTTCCGGGCCCCCTCGTAGGAGCTGTTCCCCCCTATGAAGCCGGTGCTGTGACAAAACACGCAGCCTTCAATCCCCGACACCTTACTTAGCTGTTCATCACGGAGACCACACCACTCATTTTTTAGAGGAGTCCTGAGAAATTTATTTGATTAAATATGTTTCAGTTTTGCATTATAACCTGCATACAGTAGGTGACATAAGCAGGTGGAATGTGTTCAGACACATCTTACCCAATCCTCAAGATATTGCGTGTTGAGTGGTGGAGCTCAACGCCGCGCTTTACTTGTGAACAGGGCGAGGAAATGAAAATAACTCATTGGACAGAGTGGGAATCAATCACTCAACAGTTGCATTTATTTAATCACTGCACTGTCGCACCACAACAGCCATTTGTGTTCTATATTTATATAAATTTAACATGTAGAAAGTATTTCTATTAACTTAAAAAAGTAAAGCTGTAATGTTCAAATAATAATTGAGTGCTGTATTAAAATTGGAACATGCCACTGCTTATTTTATTATACCCTTATTCAAACTATTACTGGACTAAAGTAACTAAAGTAAATGAAATTGTAATTCTCACCTTAATATAAAACTGGTAGGGCTAACAGGAACAGCTTGAACCCTCCATGATTTATCTTCAAACAATATGTATTTAATTTCATTTTGTATTCCTAGAACTTCCTCTATATCAAACAAATGCTCCTTCCAAGGCAATCCTCCACATTCAAACTTCAATATTTTACCAGATTCGTGAATAGAAAATCTTTTTTCTACGGCCGATTGCACATGGTTCCGGGCTGGCAACCAGACTGATATAAAATAGTCTACAGTATGAAGAAATTCTTCACTAACTACTAACATTGCTTTTTGAAAAAGTTCATCAAGGTGTATGTTCTTGTCAGAGTTCCAAGTGGGATTTAACCTCTGTACTCTAGAACTGAGGTGTGTGTGGATCTTGTATCTTGGTTCTTCATCAGTCATGGGCACTCCATTGTCAATAGCATCTACCTCTTCAACTAAGTGTTCATAAACTTTTTTGTAAATTATGTTTAAGTGTAGAGAAGACAATTGTTTGTCTTTAGCTAATAGTTTAATAATATCTTCTCCATAGAATGTGTAGACGAGACCGGCTGAACTTAATCTGAAATGATAAATTTTAAATAATTAATAATTTTAATCATGGCACAGGGGAACACAAGTGTGTGACTGTAAGCATGACTGGTTAGTGGGTTCAATCCCCATTTGAGAAAATGAAAAATTTAATATTTTCATACCTATGCTCTGGTATAGAAGAAAATGGCGATGTGGAGTTCCACCACTTAATACGCAATGCGTCCAGATTTCAGCTCAAAATGGATATCTTAACACTAGGTTTCCACCGCCTACCCTGCTGTGTTATAGGATACAGCATGAAGCTGATTTTTAAGTACATACACCCTGCCCACGAAATCTACTGATCTTACTTTCTTTTTGTTTTGTATGCAACCTGCGTTTTTCAGGAGTGCTATATGCTATATAACATTATGGTGTAATTTTTAGTTAGCTTTAAATAACAAAATAGCAATAATAAAGAATGCCATCGGATTGCTTTAAGGGTGTGTGCTACAAAAATTGTTAATTATATGTCAGTACATTGTTCAACAAAAATATTAAATATAATCCACGATATCTTATATGTATCTCTTATAAATAAGTGACAATAAGGCATTTTATGACAAAAGAAACTATCATAATTTCATAAGAAAGAATTGTTGCTAACACACTAACACTATATGGATATGGATATTAATCTGTAAAAATATATTTTTATTTATGTTCTAGGAATTAACTGGAAATGGTTCTAAACAAGCTAGACCTCATAGCAACAAAGAGGTGACGGTTATAAGAGAGATCTTCCCCATTTCTCTTCTACATACAAATTAACTCTATTTCATAATGAAAGTTTACTTTATAATACATACTTCTTTTATAAGGAACCTACCTAATTTTATATTTATCACCAAAGTCAGGACGCAGTGAGCTTAAAGTTTCACTAAAGCTTCGTTGATGATGATCATAAAGTTTTTTCTCATGATTAAATTCACCTCCTACATCAACCACTATATCGCATTCATTGAGTTTATCCATGTTCCTTGTTCTAATAATCTCGGCATCTTTGTACTGTGGCAGGAGTTTGAGCATAAAACAAGCGAGCACTTCATCACAGTGAAATGTGCCATCGTGTGTTCCGATCTGAAAAGAAAAACGAGAAATTCTTGATTAATTTCACATCAATACATATACAAGTCGTTCAATTGTGTTGTATATTTAATCACAAATAAGCCATCAGTACACACACACAACTACAATTGGACTAGTAGATAGCGTTTTTATAATAATTTCTGTTATGAAATAATGTATTTCATTTTACACTAACCTTCATAATTTTATATATGGTAGATACAGGTCGAATAAATAAATGAAATTTGTTATGAAGAGAAATGCTATGGCTAACTGTATATATATTAAAAATAATTCTAAACATTACCTAAAATATGTTAACAATAATTAAATTTCTTATTAATACATAAAAAAATAATAATGTGTCACACACGTTTTAAGTAATAAGGTTATAATTTGTGTTATGACTTTATATTATTTACTTATTACGCTAATTGAGTGTTTAACGTTGCCCTCACTGCGTGTTGCGCACAGAACACATATAGCCAAAGGTGTTGCGTTAGTTCCGAAGGCAGAGTTGCCATTTCAGGAAAGCAAATAATAGCAAAACAAATGAGACTTAAAAAACAGTAGAAAAAAGGTAACTCTTATAAGATCACTTCGTTGTTTGTCTGCTTCTATGTCTGTCAAGACTGTTTATCTCAAGATCGTGTAGATAAGGTAAGCTGTAATAAATATCAAATAACATTTCATCATTTAGAGATTTATGGTCTCTTGGAGCTCAGAAAATAAAAAGTCAATGCAATTTAAAAAATACGATTGTTTTTGCTGCATTTTGTATGAAATTCATCTTGTACTTCTCATGGATTTAATTTTATTACATTTAACTAAAAATGAAAACTTTTTAAAATTTAAAAAATAGAACTCATATTTTAGTTGATTAATGAGCATACTTATACATATTCGTTAACTTTAATAACCAAAATGCCCGTTAACCTAAAATCTTAATTAAATTTACACATTTAAAAAAATACTAGATATATGAACTAAAACAGAAAACAGAAACTACGAAGGTAAAAAGAGTCAGTCTACCTTTAAAACTGTGGGATTGGTAGCACTGTCCGACCTACCGAGTGCCGACGTACCACAGTTACACAGATAAGAAATATATATATATATATATGTACCTACTTCTTTATAAATTCTTAAAGTATATTCTTTATTCGTAANATCTTACAATAATAAATAATAATCTTAAAATAAAAAATATTTATTAATAATATTATTTTATAAATGTAATTCTATGTAAACCTTTTACCAATATGTTTTGATGTCGGTAAAAATAAAAAAATCTATGTAAAAGTTAAAATAATTCATTAGTTTTATTTCACTAACTAATATTTAGAAAAGAAAACGATAATTTTGCTAAGAGTCGATTTTAAAAACATATATTTTGTGAGCATCGCCATTTCTTTAAAAACGTTAAGAGGGCGGCACTAGCAACGATCTTTACCAATTTTAAATGCCGTTTTTAAAACTTCAATGGTAAAATGATTAATTTAATTTAATTTGGGTCAACTCGAGTAAGTTGATTTCAAATCTTTATTTTTCTTATGAAACTTGGTAATTAAAATTAAAGTTAAAAAACAACAATTTAATAATACATAAAATATATATTATTGTTGAGAAAAATACATTTCGTTGTTCAGATATTTTATTACAATATGTCAATGTATATAATAATAATCTTTTCCTGTCATAAAACGCATTACTTTCGTGAGTATATCGTCTGACATGTTAGTAGTCAAAAGCAGCATTGCAGTGCTATCAGTTTTTAAATAATTTTGCAAATCATTTTTATATTTGCTTAAATTAGCCTCTGTTTGCTCACCTGGAAGAGTTGGCTTTTGTAGTTTTCCTTCCACTGCGTCTAAAGTGCCTGGATTACTCTGAAGCAACAACCTTATTTTAAACTTCCAAGTTGCCCAATTAGATCCATCGAAAAGTCCTATTTCAAGTTTTGCTGATGCCATCGTAACTCTTTTAGTCTTTTCTTCTTCTTTTATAGGTCTTTATTATTGTTTACTTTTAACGCTCTGCTACCATATTAAAGTTAACAAAAACAACGTTTTAATAATTCATAAAATATATATTATTGTAGAGAAAAAAATACATTTCGTTGTTCAGATATTTTATTACAATATGTCAATGTGTAAAATAATAACTGAAGATCAATGAGATTGAATACAATATAAATAAGGAACACACAAATATAAAAACTCTTTATATAAACTTGTGCTTCCTTAACATTCCCTCATTTTTGTAGACCAAGCAGCTTACAGGTCTTTAGTAATTTGGGCTTGAACACTGGTTTAGTNATACTGGAGGAAGGTCACGTAAAAAGCATGAGGACCCCCCGAAGGGCATGTATGAAGAGGTTGATGACAGTGGACGAGGCGAAAGAGGTATGTAGAGACCGTAGCGTTTGGCGCTCCGTTCTCTCTGACTACCCCGCAAGGGATAAAGCGTGAAGCTAAGTTAAGTTAAGTTATAATTTATAACACTTCTTATCAAAGAAAATGAAACAAATGACGGACGTCGATACTGCCCGACCAGTTTATTTTAGCTTTTTTATCTTATGGAATGCTACTATCACAGAACACATACCCAAAGGGAAGAATGTTCACTTCATACAAAAAAAATGGGGGACAAAACGACACTGCTGCCATCTATCGTGTGCCCACCAAAAACAATATTTAAAATTTACCGCCTCAGATACGGGCGGGAAATTCAAATGGCTAATATAAATTAAAAAATCAAAATTAAATCAGCTTCACGCTGTATCCCGCACACAGCAGGGTAGGCAGAGGGAACCTAGTGTTAAGACACTACAAATGGCTAATATTTGGATAATAAATCGATTTTTATTCAAAGCCAGAATGATCCACTCTTTCAAAATCAATTGGAAATATCATTATATAATTTCAACAAAAATACTTCCAAATGATTTTGAAGAAGTGAATCATTTCTTGTATAATAATACAAGATAAATGCAGAAATAAAACGAATAAACACTTTATACTTTTTTATTGCTTATAAACATTTGTTATAATTATATTTATACAAATAGTATTCTTGCAAATCAAATAAAATAGTGATAAAGACTAAATTATTGCAACATGACAAACTTGCCCTTTTATGTTAGAAACAATACTTAACATTTATATAAGTTAAATGGATTGTAATCTGTAAAATAATCATAATTTATATATTTATTAACTTATAACATTGTAGACAGTTACATTCTAGAAATGAGACCTGGACTACAAATAAAGAAAGAACAAAATCATTGCTGTTTACTATTCTATTTTAATTAAATAAATATTTTAATTAAATATCGTGTTGTATTGTTGATTTTTTGATGATAATGATAGATATAATATAAAAATTATGAAGTAAGTATTATGAACTTAATAGTGTTGGTCAAATTACATCTAACATAATTATACTATTACTTATTTAATATATCTATATTCCTTTTTAACAATTTCTGATATTTTCAAAATTTTGAGAACAAAGTTTGGCTCTTTAATAAAAAGGCTCTTTAATAAAAATCTACAGACATATTTACAGGTTAGGCAATTAAAACAAACCTTGACCATGACTTAGAACTTATCAAGTTTCACTCCCGTTGTCTGCTTGACATTTGGACATATATGGTCTTGTTTTAATTTGGGTGCAAAAACAAAATTTCCATCACCAGTCTTCTTGGAAGAAATGTTCTATGTTTCCATTTAGCTCCACCTGTAATGTAATAAGTAACATTTTAATTTTAAAAATATTTTTACAAGTTTTATTTAATTATTTGTAACAGCCAAACTTGAGGCCAGCCATATCGCAGGGGCACAAAGTGTGAGTGTGAAATCCACTGGGTTGTGGATTCGATCCCCACTTGAGGAAAAGTAATATTTATTTAAATTTATACTTCCATTTCTTCACTCTGGTGTTGACGCAAAGTGCATGTTGAGTTCCACCACTCAACATGCACAGCCTCCAGATTTCGGTAGAAAGTGGGGAGCGGAGTGTCTTAACACTAGGTTCCCTCTGCCTACCCTGCTGTGTGCGGGATATAGCGTGAGGCTGATTTATTTTATTTTATTTATATAGAAACTTGTACTTTTAACTGGACTATACATTACACGACAAAATATTACCTTTTCCTGCAACATTGTTTGAAGTAATATTAGTATTGCATTTTACATTATATTTTAAAAACAAGTTTCTGAATCATTTCAGTAAGAGAGGTAAATCAAATATTGTAATATATATTGACACCACCCATATCACAAATTGTAGCTGCAATATCTAAGCCATTTCAAACATTTTTGTTGAATCTGGAAATAAAAATACAAATAATAAATAAAACTAATATTGTCACAAATCTTTACAAGTAAGGCTTTAAGTTTAAGTTAATATTTAACGATTACTTACCGGTGTAAATTGGTAGGACCAGGATTAGAGATCCTATAAAATTTATGTTCATAAACAAATAATAAAATGCAATAGAAATTCGAATATTAAATAACAGTTTGGGTCGCCGAAAGAAACAGTAGGTCAGCCATTTGCAAATTATAATGTTACCCCATATGAAAATATAATCCTACTACTGCGCTTTAAATACCGGTTACATAAATTGTTTCTGATTTCAATTGAAAACTTTATATAAATTACACTGCAATTTTTTGTTTTCATTTTTTTATTATAATTTAAGATTAACTTCTATTCTTTTCGGAGTTACATTTTATCATGGTACTTTGCATACATGAGACTTTATAAAGAAAGTTATTTATTAAATATTAAATAAATATATCACAAAAACATTATGTAAATCTTTAAAGAAAATACTTTAAAAAAAACTACTAATTAGTAGTTTTACTTCAATATAGCAGCACTAAGTACTCACAAAGCTGCCAAAGTCAAAAAGTAAACATTATGAATGACTCAATTAATTAAAATTTATTCTTCGAGACCCATTTTCAATCCCCCGTAGGTATGTCGCACATGCCCCTTAGGAAGTCGACTGGGCCTGGCTAATATGAAGTAGGGTAGCAGTTAAAAAATCTATATTTATTTTTTTTAAGAAGAATCGTGAGATCTATTTATAATCTTAAAATTCGAGATTCGAGATGTTTTTAAAGGTACAGGTATTTTTGCAGTTGCCTCGCAATATATATGGGGCATTCCACGCGAGGCGGACAGGTAATAAAAATGGAAGTCTCCGATTTTGGTTATTTTTTAATATGTTAGACCCATACGGATCCTTAAGGGAATTGCACAATACTTTGATAGTACAGTGTTTAGTTTGAAGGTCAGGAGGGCTCGAAGTCGTGAGTGGCTGGTGGACTTGCACTCTTTCAAATCTTATTATCCAATATTAATAAGTGACAAGTAAACAAATAAAGTAGTGGAATAGATTCCTCATTAAATGTGAGCTTTTTAAAATAAAATTATTTTATTTTTCATAGAAAAAAATGCATTTTATTTTATTTTATGAAATGAAATTACAGAAATATTTATTCTAAAAGTTCCATAAAGCGAGGCGACGCCGTTCAGGAGCTACATCGGTCACAGTCCTGCACCCGCCGCGACACCACCGTCATATGGAAATCTTTAATTCTATTATGTTTTAATTAATTTAATTCAATGTTTTTGATTGAAAATAATAATTTCAAATATAATTCTCAACAGAAAAAAATCATTACTGTATTTAATGATGGCACCATTTAATATAAATACATAGCTATTTACTTGAACAGACGCGATGTTGACAAGTTCTTTTGAATAGACAGTCAGTCTGTTTAAATAAAAAATAGTTTCAATTTGAATGTTGTGTAATGATTTTATATTAATTAGTTTTAATATTCGCAAAAGTTCTGTAAAAGCCTCGAGGTGTTTGATTTCTTTACAGTTGTATGCAGTAAATGTTTAGTATAAATATTGTACAAACACAGCAGCGTGAGGAAGCGGAGTCATCCCGTCAACGTTCCGCCATACCCACAATTTGCTTCTACTAAATTGAAGATTCAAAAGCGATTTTAAAGGCTAATTATTTTATATATTCCAGTTTAAAATATTCATCTAGACTTTTTTGTAAGTACGTCTAGGATCATCGATCAATGAATATAAAGCTACCACAGCCTCGGGAGGCAGTTCTGCTGAGAAACGCGGCAAGAAACTCAATAGCTGCTCTTTAATATAAAATTTACAGTTTTATTTGTTTAAATAAAATTGAAGTAAGTTATCTTTACTTCTTTATTATGGAAAAGCGAAAAGCAATCTTGCGTACAGGTCACCTTATGGCAAGTGATCATCACCGCCGATCGACCTCCAGTGACGCCAGAGGAGCTTCAGGTACGGTGCCGGCATTTAAGGTCGAAAAGGTACCCATTTAGTATCGGCCCGGAAACAGGCTAGCTTATAGTACTCAACAGATATTTCCTATTCTTTTCCTATTAATATTTCTTCTTTATTTAATTTTTTGTAAAAGCTTAAAAGTATAATATATTTTTATTAACCGCTTTCACCGAATTGCTAACTATCAGTCTCTAGCCTATTGTATAGTTCCATTCTATACGAGATCACTATGATGTATATGATCAGCGACGAGCTGTATTTAGACGTATAATATACGAGATATTATATGTCTAAATACAGCTCGTCGTCGATCCAACAGGAAAAGTAGTAATATTGAGTATTCCAGATGTGAATTTCTATGTGATTTTTTTCTTTGTATTTGGGTTGTAGATCAATAGGCATATAATACGTCTGGCGAGTACCTATTTAAACTGACGAGTGATTATTTTAAGTATTTTTATTTTAAAGAGGACGGAAGCACAAAATCTACATAAAGTGTGAAACCTGCGAGAGTCGATGTCTCCATACAATTTCATACTACACAGTGAAACAAACAAAACTTACAACTTACACCATCCTCTGGTGTCGAGAGGCGATAACTTTACGTACATACAAGTAGTTTACGTTAAAACCGAAAACGGAGTCGAAAATGACTTGTAAATGACATTAGATGTAAAAAGTGCTTCTCACAAATATAACAAGGCAGTCGCTAATTGATTTTCGATGGACAGCATTCTGTTCCGTATAGGGAGGGCGCTGGGCGAGCGGCCGCAATACTACCTTATACACCGGGAGTCGGGTTCCACCTTCTTCCATCTTCTTGAAAACCGACACACGTGTTGAAAAAACTCAGAAAATAACATTACATTTAAAATCTTGGGGACATTTCGTTTGGTATTAGCTAGGATCACCTTTAGATGAATATCTGTAAGGGCATGTACTGTTAATAAGAAAATTCTTTGATATTGCATACTTACATAAGACTCTACATTTGATTATAATAGATCACTTATTGATATTCACAATGTTTTTATTATTGTTGTAATTACTATCGTGGTACTGAGATGTTTGTTTACAATTTAAAAATTAATAAATTTACAAATGAATTAATGGAATATAAAATATTTTAGTAATTCATGAATTACCAAAAACAAGGCCAACATTCTTAATTATATTGTTTTATTGTACTGAATTATAAATGATGTAGACTTTAACTAAATAATTAAGTCATCCATTTTTTATAATATCCGTATCCGTAGAATGTTCTCTGCCTTCAGCAGACTAGACCGGGGGGGGGGGGGGGGGGGGNGGGGGGGGGGGGGGGGGGGGGGGGGGGGGGGGGGGGGGGGGGGGGGGGGGTGTCTCGCTTATTGTAATGGGTTATATCAAGTCAATCAAGTCGGACGTATGCATTCATTTTGTATGAGATGAATTACAATTATAAGTTTGTAATGATTTTTTCGGCGATCTAAATGGTTTTGACAGACGGACAACAAAGTGATCCTATGTGAAGGGTTCTGTTTTTTTTTGTTTTAAGCTACGGAACCCTAAAAAATATGTTGGATTTGAAATCATTAGGAATTTCTTGTATTTAAATGACTAAATTACCATTGGTACCATTGCACAACAAATATCTTAAATATTTTAAATAAAACTATTTTATCCGTCATGACAGACGAATGCCACCTCAGTCTACCCGTGATATCGGACTACTGCAAAGTGTTCGAAACGTCGGGTTTCCGAAATGTAAAATCTTAAATATACGCGATTAATCCGGTTAAAATAGTTTCATTTAAAATGTATAATAATCGTGAAAATCAAAGAGCTTATTAATATGTTAAATAGTTAGTTACAACTGTATTCTAACAAAACTCACAAACTTAAGAAGAAATTATATATAAAAAATATTTTAGAAGATATTATGGATTCAAAATGACTTAACCTACCACCTAGTGCGTGGGTTTG
Source organism: Heliconius hermathena (assembly GCA_013403705.1). Lineage (NCBI taxonomy): Eukaryota > Metazoa > Arthropoda > Insecta > Lepidoptera > Nymphalidae > Heliconius > Heliconius hermathena. The sequence goes on from JAAIXJ010000196.1 coordinate 93,750, forward strand.
GTTAAGGAAGGCTTGTGAAAATGTACCTATTTTACTTCCAATAAAATTCAAATCGTTATCCAAAATGGATAAATGATCAACAAATTGAGACCAGTCGTGGCGCAGGGGCATAAAATGTGACTGTAAAATCGACTGGTTGTGGGTTCGATCCCCACTCGAGGAAATTAAATATTTATTTACATTTATATTTTCCTTTCTTCGCTCTGGTGTCAAGGCAAAGCGCGGCGTTGAATTCCGTCACTCAATACGCAATGTCTCTAGAACTCGGCGGAAAGTGGGGAACGGAGTGTCTTAACTACTAGGCTCTCTGCCTACCTGCTGTGTGCGGGATACAGCGTGAAGCTGATAAAAAAATAACCAATTACTTTTCCTAAAATATTATTAAATAATTCCATTTTTATTTTTGACTACCATAAAAATATATTGAAACCATTAAAGTTTACTTCAGACTAAATATTAAATATTGTTACTAAATAGAATCTACTGTTACGAGTCTACTCTTATTAATTTAATTATTATTTTAAACATATTATATATCACTTGTTTATTGTCATTGTTATATAGCAGAGGTACATACTCGTATACCAATCTCAGTATTGCTGTAAAATAAAGATATCAACACTGTCTTAACACAGTGTTTCCTCTGTCTACTCTACAGGATACAGCGTGAAACTAATTTATTATTAAGAAAAATAGTAGATCAACAGAGCTTTTATAGTGTTCGATGGAGGAGCATTTGTTACATATTTAAAAATATATTTAACTTTATATATATAAAGATAGGAAATTTGATGCATTGCAGTTTTTATAACTATTTAAAATATTTTCTTTACAACTTATAATATTCTATGTTTCTAAATTGAAGAAAATAGAACATAAAGTAATATTTACATAATCCCATCAAGAACATAAATATGAAATGAGAGCCAAGTTAAATGTTATGCGTCGTTCTCGACTTCACCGACAAAAATATGGGAAATCTATATGAGTGCCGAATTCTTTATGAGAAATCACTACTTTTTGTAACGAAATTCTTAGTATTATTCTTCTATTAATTCTTAGTATTATCTTTAATAATTTGTTATTTTTTAAATCGTTTTATTTTCCTACGCTCTTTGATCTATCTTTCATACTTAACTTTTTTCAATTTCTTCATAGTAATTATCACTTTTTTTATTATTTTTGCATTTGACTATAATAGTTTACCTTGGTACCAAATATAAAATTTCAAGTTCGCCTAGAAGTGGGTTGTGGATGAATGAGTATATCGGTCACAAAACTCCGGTTTTTAAGCGTTAATATATCTATAACTGTCCGAGTTCAATTGTTGAAATTTTGTACACATCTCAAATACTTGAAATAGCTCGCGTAAAGTACACATTAGGCGCGCGCTGGCGATTGTTCTCATAGTTATATTTTTTTAAATAACCTATATATGAGTAGATATTTTTCGCTACAGCAAGCAGCTGGAAGTGACATGAACTAATTAAAATTTTATTTTGCTTCGAGAATTGATAGATACATAAGAATAAAAACTTAACGGGGAAGCTTAACTGCGAAGTTGTAGTATAAATATAGAAATTTTGTTTTAAATAAGTATTCCCACAGTGGTTGGTGGTGCTCACAGGACGTGACGTGGGGAGTCCAAAAGAAAATAAATACTTGATATCTTTTATTTTTCTATCCTACTCAGTTACTGTTGAGTATTTGTCCTCTTGTCATATTATGTACTATTACACACGCCGTGGGTTCATGTGTACTTGGTCTTTTATTTCGGTCGCAGTCTTCGCCACCGCTGCACCACTACGGATCTTGGTGCAGTATGACGAGCTGTGACACCGGTACACCGTCCACCGTACACCGTACACCAGTGTCGGAGCCAGTGTCAGAGTCTGTGGCTTGTGTCAGAGCCGCGAGCTGCTCTACGTAGAGCCGGGTCGCGCGGCCGGCGCCGCCGTCAGTATCGCGCGAGCACCGGCCCGGGACGGTCACGTTATGTCTCTCTCGCATACGCACGTCGCTATCGGGAAAAGTGTAACGCACCACTAAATATTATATCACTGTAATCATTACATTATTTACTACCTTTATATATTTCCTAATAAGCGGCAGGGGGACTTCCTCTCGCCGGTCGACCTCGTCGAGGAAAAGTGCATGAAAATCTCGCTCTTTAGATTTCAGAGCACGCGGTCGAAAAGTTCGCCAAAAAAGTTTTGCACGGCGACATGTCACATGGCGACAGTACTCTCACAGTACTCTCACGGTACTCTCACGGTACTCTCACGGTACCCTCAAGGTACCTCGAATGCACGTCGAAACTCTACTTGATCGGTAATGAAGCTGATTGTGCATTTCAACTTCTCGTTACATATGATTTGATAATATAATTAGAATTATATAATAGTTGGTGGTGCGGCGTGAGTGAGTGTGTGTGTGATTTTCAGATCAGGGAAATGTTATTAATATGAATGTGTCGAGTTAGAGTGGTGGGTTAGAGTTACGAACCGCAGTGATCCGATACAAGAAAGTGAGACTGTGCGGCGGTCGCGGTCGGCCTGCGCGGCCTGGGAACAGCTCCTCGCCTCCTCCTCGGATTGCGACAGCCTCCAGCGGACGCACAGACATACAAGTTAGTTTACCTAAATACTCCTGCACGTGTTCGCAGAGCTCGGGCCTCGCTTATATATGTGCATACATCTCGTTGTACTGTCGGTGTGAAAGCCGCCGCTCCGTGTAATACATTTGGCACAGCTCTACGTAGAGTTCGACAAGATGAACTTCAAACTTTTTGTCAGCGTTAGAGGAATTCCGCTTGCGCGAACAGAAAGTATAATATTTCCGCGAATGCTAATTTACGTTATTAAATATTGTATTATGTCGTGAGATACACGCTGAGTCGATCTCGCTACGGATTATATTTAACATATTTTCGATTTAAAATTAGTAAATGATATGGACGTTTACGGGCGAGTGCGGCGCGCAGAGTGAGAGTCGTGAATTGAGAACTTAATAACATTTGTGACGTGAAAATTCCAATTAGCACATTATGTGTTGCGTGTACGTCACGTGTACCTGCTCTATGTCTCGTATTAAAGTTAGCCTACATTTTGATTTGTTATCACTGAAATGCACTAGAGAGTGATTGCGGCATAAAACTTAGGAGCAGAGGTTTGAAATAATAAAGATTTGTAGACCTCGCTCCACTTCACTCGGTGATACTAACGATGTAATCAATTATAATAATCGCTAAAACAATCGGTGGTACTAGGAGAAACAGGTGACGTGACGTTTATATTTAGACTATATTCATTAGTTACGTTAGTAGACAATAAAAAAACATTTAAATAATAAAATATACAAATATTTTATAGTTATATAAAATAAAATAATAAAATAAGTGATATTTGCGAAAACCGACCGTGGCAGATCACCGGTCACCAGTCACATTCACACGCTGTGATCTCTGATCTGGAGTGCCCCTGGAGTATACTGCACCCTACAGCACCTCTAGGGTTCCTGCCTGTGCGTGTAGGTGCACTTTGCACCTTTACTGTCAATCGTTATTTTTAATTCATCAAAGAAAGTTAAACATACTTTGAGTGGCAATATAAGTTCTATACCTGGTGTTGTATCGCCATCGCTACCGCTACCTCGTGTCAGTAGTGCGATTTACTTATTATTATACTCCTTAATATTGCAAATAATTGCGAATGACTCAACTCTTTCTGTCAATTATTTCTTTTTCAATTTGTGCTGAAACATAATTAATTTTAAAAGAATTTATTACAAAATACACATAGGCTCGTAGAGTAGTTGTAACAAATGTAACGCGCCAGCAAAAGAGGGTCGTGGGTTCAAATGTGACTATTGATACTCAGACAAGAAACTTGGCATAGTGATTGTAATTTTTAAGTTATTTTATTGAATCCAGGAAATAAAGGTTGTCTTTGTAATATTTCCGAGTTACTAAACATTTACATACTTTATTAAAAAGTGAGATTACAATATAAGATTTTAATTTTAGATTTATCATCTAGTATTCAGACGAAGGTGGACATGTTTTTTCGTAAAGACCAGTTGTCAAATATACGAAATATGCTCTATATAGTCTGTAGGTAGTACGCGAGACCGGCGTCTGTCAGTTCATTGTCAACAGTTGATTGTTAAAGTGGCTGACGGCTCCGCGGTGTCGAATTGTTTGTTTGATATTACTATTGAACACATACGAGTACGTATATCGTAACGCGCAGGATGTGGATGTCCACAGCCTTAGGCCGTTAGTAGCTCTAGTTCTACTTTGATTGACTAATTACCGAGAACAACTTCACAAGAATCATCTCCTAACGCATACTCTAAATTATATATGTATAGCGCATAATTTGATAAGATATGTGACCGATAATAGTTCCTTTAAATAGCAGGTCAGTGTGCGCGTGCGCACTGATACGGCGAAAATGTTTCATTAACAGTGCCTTTTTAGGACCTTCGAAGTTCGAGTTCTTGTCGAAACAACTTGCAAATAATTGGAATTAATTGAGATTTTTCACTTTTTATTTGCAAACTGGCAAACAAAAAACACTAGTTCGTCTACCCGTCGTCGTCTGTATAATGATACATCTCTCATGCACTCTTGTCACTTTACTATATACCTCTATACTATAATATTATTTAATTATTAAATAATTAACTACCGGTTTATTAAGCGGACATTGAAAATTATCATATTTTTAAAATCTAAGCATCGATAAATCGATCAAGAATTCACTCAAAAAGTAGATACTATTATACTATGATAATATTATTTAAAATTAAGTATGTACTAATATTAGTTAAAATTAATAAACAAAATGTCAGCTTCACGCTGTATCCCGCACACAGCAGGGTAGGCAGAGGGAACCTAGTTTTACAGTCACACTTCGTGCCGCTGCGCCACGACCCGCCTCTATGACCGAGCGAACAAATAAAGCAAAATAAAAATTTGGCTCCGCAATAATTTTTGGGAAGCTAATTTTGAAAATATGAAACTGAAACGTTTTCTAGGCTGAGGTGATTAGCCTCGGGTAAGTAGGTCCCTTTTTAAGTGAAACGTCCCCGTTTTGTTTATCGCGAATTGCTTCTTCGTGTTGTAAACACAAACACACTGAGCAGTACGCGACGTCGTACTGGAACATGCCCGATACCAATCTCTAGTAACGTTACTATAGTGACGATGACATAGCGCGCGTTATATGTTTAAACAATTAGGTTTAAGGTTATCTATAGTGAGTTAAATGGATCGGTCGGTCGGTGGACGGTGGTGGTCGACCGTGGTGGTGGACGGTGGTGGTGGTGGTGGACGGTGAGACAGACGGAGACAGACGGAGCTCGCGTCTTAAGCAATGTCTATATAAACTAGTAAATCCAAGGTTACTACGGCCCGCGTGTTGCCGTATTCGACTATTGATTTAGATGTAAAAACACAATTTGCATATTTACCTAGAATCTTATATAAAATACGTATTAGTATGTAATGTCGTGTTTTCGATGTCGCCTTTTAATTAATTATCATTATTATATATTTATTACTCGCGAGAATTGAACACGACTGCTGCTTCTTTGCAGAAACAAAGAGAACCTCCAGCGACTTCATCGGATCGAGTCCGTAACTAATGTTACACAAACTTACCTTTAACCGCGTTCAGCGGAAAGATATCATTTAAGTATATTATAATTAGGAAACTACAATTATGTAAACATTTACGCGCCGCTCGTAGTCGAGGTACGTGGGTTCAGGGTTGAGTGTGCTGAAATATTGATTCGAACACTTTTGTATTTTTAGCTTGTTTAAAAAAATAATGGAAATACACGTATAAATAGCTGGCGCAGTGTGCGGGCCGCGGACACAAGGTCAACTTCGATACGAACTTTGTGATAAATATTAAGGAAGGAAAGATAATTTCTGATATTCAATCTTGTAGAATAATGGCTCTCTAGCATTTCCTAGTTTATAATAATATAATATGCATATGCAATAAGTCGTGTTGCTTTGGGACAGCCTCTGCTTGTAAACGCGACGGTTGTGGATTCATTAAATGATTATATTTTATTTATTTTCATTTCACTCTGAATTACGAGCGTGGAAGTCAACTTTCATGGCCTTTAACACGCAATGTCTCGAAAATTCAGCGGGAAAAAAGTGTAGAACAAAGTGTCTTGGCACTAGGTTCGCTCTGCGTACGCTGCTACTATGCGGAAGAAGGCGTAAAGCTGATTTTGAATGAGACTGGCAAATTTGATGAATACGTTGTAAATGACTGAATGACTAATGACTGCAAATATTATACTACTGAGTATTTATTCAAGTACTCCCGCTGCACTAGCGCCGGCCTCTGTGTCTGCTCGTCGGTGCTCGTTTGATTTACAAAACTGGTTACTCTCGTCTATTCGTGCCTATTTTTTTCCCGTTGGATTAATTAGTTGAGCGTAGTGCCTAGTTTTTTGTGTAGGCCATTTCAAGTTTATATGAAACTAACATTCGTTGCGTCGCTTGTGCTAGTGACTAATACTTATAAATTGAGTTCAATTTTATTTATACTAAGATATTGTTTGATGACATGAGCCGTGCTATGTATTTCACGTGGCACCATGCTGTCACGTGCGCTAGTACTCGTAGATCTCTTCATTTTTGGATTTATACTCACTCTGAAAGAAAACATATTTTTGTTAACAATATTATTCATGAATAGAATGAAGTCCTATATTCAGTGTGAAAGGACAAAAGGATTCATGAACGGTGTATCGTAACTATCCGGCGCGCACTGTGCACTGTTACGAAACTTTAACTTTTTATTATACAGTTAAGTTTGAAACTTAATTTCGTAACAAAATAACAATTGTAATTGAAACACAACGCTATTGCATATGTTCCGTCTCAACATATAGATCGTTTGTAAATGTTGTACGAATCATATCCGAGTGAGGACCACGCCTGCCTGTGATGTCAGTGACGCCAGTGACGCCAGTGACGCCAGTGACGTCGGTGATGTCAGTGACATCGTGACGTCGGTGTCCGTCTGCATAATGCAGTGCAGTGTGTTATAGCGTGTACTACAATATAAGCGAGGCGCGCGTCGCGTTGCGTAACGACTGAGTGCGGGCGACTCCTGAAATGCGTGAAACAATGACCTCGGCGGAAATTTTCGTAAACTTATAAATAAACCTGACGACGAGACCATACTTTTACGAGCGCAGCGCGGCGGCCTTTCAGTGGTGTTATTGAATACTGCACTGGTGTCGTGACTAGAGACAACCTATCACAGTTCGAGGTCTCTACCTCAAACTTGTATGAGATGTGCAGAGGAAGGACTTATTTTTTTGACTTATCTATTAAAAACAATATTAAAAGATCAACATTGGCCGCGACTCTTGGTTATTTACTATCGACGTGGCCTCGCTTTGAATTGTACGCGAGTAATTAGCAAGTAATGCTATAAGTCGCCTCCGTAGACATCAGAAGAATATGAACAAAGACGAGCAGTTCGGGTTCATTGACCTGCCAATGGAAATTTGAAAGGTTTAATTCCGCAAAAAAATACAAACAGGTGGAACACCTGTCATTAGTTTGTGCTAAATCACGATGAAACGTACTCTACTTTAATTGCATATCATTGAGAATACTGGCTTTTAGACGAACTGCCTGCGAGCCTAAATTATCTATTCTAAGAATAGCAAAGAATCGCTTATATTAAAGAAAAATTGAAGTATTGGAGTTCCTGGTGAAATCATGTGTTTTTGTATATATTATATTGTTTACGCTGTTTGCTTGCTGGTGTGCTATAGTAGTAGTAGTAGTAGTAAAAAGTAAAGGACAAGATAGTTGCGGACATAAGGTGTCGCAACACTTGCGCCGGCGCCGGCTCCGAGCTCGTCACACCGGGGCGATGTATCGACTGCTCACCGCTGTATTTGTTTGTTTATTGAGAGTCCAGAGTAGTCAGTACCACCGGAAAGTACAGTAGTGGTATCACTCGAGAATACTCTCGACTCCTCGCGATAACATTGTGTTGTTGTATTTTAGTTTCCCGTGACTGTTAAAGTTTTCATATATGTCAACGTTATTAATGTCTTCCACTTTTGAATATATCATATACAAGTTTCTAAAGACTTGCAAACAGTCATCAGTTGGTCAGTCGCAGTCATAAAAGGCCACACGCGTCGTCCCTCGTCCCTCGTCCCACACCTGATGCACCACGTGAGCACACTAGTCAGAACTCGGAGTGCGCGGAGGTCTTCGTGATGGCAGCCATTTAGGCAATTGTCGCGGCAAACGTTCCGCGAACCGACCGAGCGGCCCTCGCGGCCCTCGCGGCGTGCGGCGACGGCACCTCCACGCGCGCCTCGCGGGTTGTTGCTAAGGATATAAACATTAAATCTTGATGACCGTAAAACTTTTTATATGTATAAAATTTCTGTAATTAAATTTTGCTACAACATACTAATAATGACAACCAAGAATGTACGGTTCTATAATATTAAATTAGAAAAAAACAATAAGTTTACTTTTTGCAGCACTGATAACAGTGATGAATGCAGCAGAGGGCGCGGGGGAGAGGAAGGGGGGAGGGTTGAGAGGGGGGAGGGTCAATGCGCGTTATCACTCGCCTCGCCTCTTTTAATTACCGATCGGCAGATCAAAGGTTTGGCGTAAATTGAATATATATGGTATTTATTTTACAAAACATAAATAAACTGAACGAGCCGCAGTTTGTCTTGTCAATGTGACACGAAAACAACTTCATTACTTTTATTTGGTTTAGGATAATTTTGAAATCGACATCCTCTCAAGCAGCCACGTAGTGCGTGCACTTTCTTAAAAATAATTGAATGTATAAATGATATAATCAATCTGTTACCAAATGCAGCATATTAAAAGATGTACAGGGGGTGTGCGGGCGAAGGCGCGAGTGGGCAGCTAGCTATTTATAAAAGCTGACATTCACAATATTAAATTGATATAAATAAGAACTATGTATTTAAATTCAATAGCGATGTATTATATAATTGTTTTCCATATATTTACAAACCGCGTCCACTATCTCAACTATTTTAGTTATTCGCTGCCACGTCCAGATAACCTCCAGATCGATTCTTCCATTGCCCAAAAACTATTCATAACCTACTTTGAAACTAGAATGAAGAGAATTTCGGACCTGATTGGACCCGATCGTTATGTGAATAAGTAACTTTAATAAGTGTTGTTAAGAAATAAAGTAAAATATAAAAAGTGAGTTTAAATTTTGAACAATATTTTATTATAAACCTACTATCTAGAGAAACATCAATTATTTGATAAAGCAAAAGTAATAATCCAAAGATAAAGTCGGCTAACTACTCAAAAAAAGTAACTGTCTATAATAATTTTAAAATTCTCTAAAACGCGAAGGAGGGCGCCGGCCAGTCTACTTTCTTGGGAAGTTTTATAACATCAACTAAGTAATAAATAAGCAGCTTTCAACATCTTAAAAGCCCTTAACATAAATTATAACGTCATTTAGAAATGCATTTTCCGATGAAAATCATGTTATCTATTCACGCTATCTCTATAGCGTAGAGTGTTCAATCTATTCGAATTTGGCTTTCAACGTTAGCTTAAATTAACTCGATTAGCATACACACCTGCGCGCCGCGTCGCGCCCTCTCGCAGGAGGTTGCAGGTGTCCCTCTCCGCCACCGACACTATTCTGTACGGCGAGTAGCAGGGATGTGTTTGCTGCACTCCCTCTCCCCAATTTGATAATTTAGTATTTATAGTAGGGAATAAAACGTACTCAACATAAATGGTTGCGAGAACCAAACAGAATGACAGATTATAAACGATCTAAAATTATAAGCTGCAAGAGACCATATTATAAATATTAAAATCGTTAAGTGAATGTGTCGGCCGACGTCGACTCTGTCCACAGCCCATACTAATAAATTACTACTTGTATTGATTGACACACTCTCTTTTAACCAGAATTATTACAGTGAATTCTTCTTGTTTATGTTAAGATATGCAACATTTGCACCTGGTTCTCTCTCGGTCGGTAGGTTCTAATAAGAGCGATCAGTCTTGTTATTATCCTTGTCAGCGTCGACCGAGGTAAGGCTGAGACTGCTCAGTACAGGATGAAGCACAATAAATATTTCTTTTAGTTTTACATTCTGCCTTCTCCGTTACGAAGGCTATAAATTTCATAAAAGGTTATCTCTACCAACAAATGAAATTACTACCTAGGTACGTAAGTATGATATATTGAGACTGAAAGCTGCTCACATCAAGCGTTTGGGGCAAGTAGCGAGCGCAGGTCGTGAGGTCGTGTGGTTTCGCTCGCTTATTTTTACGTTACATTCGTGACGGACAGATGTCGCAACGGGCGCACTGACGGAGTGACGGAGTGACAGAGTGGCGGCGTGACGGAGAGACGGAGTGACGGCGGGTGTACACGGCCGTCGTCAGTACCGTCGATAGTCGCCGCGAGCGACGTTTCAGGTCCGCAATGAGGTTAATTGATTATGCTATCGCCGCTATCTAGTTGTCTTGCGACCGACACCTACACCGCCACCTGGTCGCGCCGCCGGTGCAGCGTCAGCGTCTCCTGCATTCACACTGCAGGTCGACACTTGTTAAAGAAAAATATAACATGACATGGTCTTACAAATGTAATATCTGTTAACGAATTACTTTTAAGCAACGTTCTCAGTCGACATGCCCAATAATTACACGTGGTTATAGCAAGAAATACGATTAAATATATCCAATTAGTGGACAAGTACATATCCCCGGCGCTCTACCGGCGCTCTACTGTCGCTCCACCGGCGCTCCGGCGCTCCGGCGCTATGGCTCGCAGCTCGGCGTGACATGGTTTTGAAATAAGTACCGAGGAATGTTCGTGAAACGCTACTTGAACTGGTCAGCACCAGAACTATTCATACATTATATACAACTAACTATTATAAGTTAAAAATAAAGTGTTTAATTATATTATCATCCAACTGTGTCGTGACAAATAAATATAAATAATTCTATCTTTTGCAGTTTTTTAATATTACTTGTACGATTTTCTTCGCAATTTAATTTTATTATATTTGAGGAATAACAAAAATATATATTATTTTTAGGGATTCGTACCTCAGAACGTAAAATTGGAACTTATAGATCTCTGACGTCTGTCGAGATCACTTATTTCCAGGTTATATCTTTAATGTGATATCAAGTTGAAATTAATGTCAAAAATATAGGTCAATTAGAGCACAGAGAAGAAACAAGCCTCTAAGTCAACGCTATCAAAAGATACGAGAACTTACTTTACAGCTATTTTGTTGCATTTTGTATGAAATTCACTACCTAATCAAAACTTATAAGGAACTTTCCGTGAGCCTACATTTTTAAAATATGCCACAAAGTAAGAACTTACTATAGAAATAAAAGGACAAATTCGAAAAGACAAAATTTATAGAAAAAAAAAACTATTAAAACTTATAAATATAATTCATTTCATATAAAATGAATGCATACGCTTACAAAATAAAGTTTGTCAACTCACATAACTTGTACTTCCCCTTAGCTAATCTTCTACGGGAATCTTGAAAGTGGTACGGAACACTCGGTGGGCGAATCCGACTCGCACTTGATTGTTTTTTTATTTGAATATAAATCGGCCGTATGCTATAAGTAAGTGTAAGCAGCCCACCGCGGACACTCACAAGTACCTACTCGTACCTACTAATGAATAATTTCCATATGTAATGAAGTTTTTAACAATTGCTACTTAGAAGTCAAGCACCTGTTGCTTAATTAACACATCTAACACACGTTACAAATAAACTATAAATTTATATTTTGTCGGTTTGATTATATTTACGATATTAAACGTACATAAAAATGTACACAATGACTCACACACCGAATGTAATAGATTTAATAATATTTTATTAACAGTAACAAAATAGCTCGCGGCTACAGGCACTATATTTTATATAGTGAGTTCGACATACGGACATATTTCATGTTTCTTGTATGTAAATGAAAGATTAAATTAATTATAATATTTAAATTTCATTTTAATATTAGTTTAGAGGCCAATATTCGCGGCGCAGGGGCACAAAGTGTGACTGTACGCGCCGCTGTACACGCGGCTGATTGTGAGTTCGATCTCCGCTCGAGGAAATTAAATATGTATTTAAATTTATATTTCCAAATAAATATTTCATTTCCTTGTGTGGGGATTTCGCTCTTGTGTCGAGGCAAAGAGCGACCTTGAGGTCCGCCTCTCAACACGCAATACCTCCAGAATTCGGCGGAAAGTGGTGAACAGAGTGTCTTCACACTGGGTTCCCTCTGCCTACTCTGCTGTGTGCGGGATACAGCGTGAAGTTGATTTTGGTTTAATATCAATTTAGTGTTTATAAATAATTATTAGTTTTGTTTTCCGTTTATACGTATATACCAAATGGCTTCCATTTGGTGTATACGTATTATAACGTATTATTGCTCTAATAAATAAACAGAATGGTAACGACGACGGAATGAGTAAGATAGAGCCCGATATCAGTGAAAGTAATCGATAAGATTAACACACTAACATTGTTTAATTATACGTGTGTGTGTGTGTGTGTTTGTTTGTAGTGTGCAATATTTGGTTCTCTTTCTTCTTTAGTTCTTTTCCTCGTAGACCGTCACATCCAATATTCCATATCAATGTGTTGATTGATGTAACCAGCTATGTGGAACTCTACATGTACCTTTCGAAGGTCATGTTAGGGTTTTTAATAATATTTGATTTTTGCTAATTTCTCTTTCAATTGCTTCAATTTAAACTGTAACTGAATCAGAGTGCATGTAAACAACAGAGTTTTACCGATGTAGTAGGTAAGAGGTGCTGTGTGTGGTACTCAGAGGCGGCTTCGTGGCAATATATCGGACCACGCTATTAAACCACTATCATTATATTTTTCATGTTTAATTGGAATTATAATAAATCAAAAACATTTGACTTATTAAGATATATTTTATCACGACATTTTAGAGGATTTCATTGTGAATAATGTTCACATAGTAGGTTAATATTTCGCATCTGGCGTCCAAATATCTTACAGATAGCTATTCTTTATCTCCGCGTAGTATTAGCGTACGAGTATGTGGCACTGATTTGTCGGTGATAAGGAAGCGATAGAGCACACGACTACACTGTAATGTAGTGATATAGTGATATAGTAATATAATGATAGTGGCGCAGCGCGGATTACTTATCTACTCCCGTTTTATTATCTGTAGAACCGTAGCGGAAGTGAGGGTTACTGAAAATGTAAGATGACATCTTCATTTTCGTGTTGTATCCTAAAGCACATATTTGTTGGTCGCATCGCGCCGGAATAAATAAACTTGCGTACGTGTGAAGTGTACGAGATGAACGACACTATGGAAGAGGGACGCTGGAAACGAAAATTGAATGATTATGTGGGTTAACTAACTAAACGACGCTATTCGGTTACGGGATGGCGAAATTTAGCACTATTTAGTGCGTCGACCTTCCGACTGCCGTAACTAACACTTGTAGCTATCATGTGGCGCGCCGTGACGTGACGTGTGAGGACACTGCTGTAGTGACTCTCAGGGGCTCAGGGCTCACCTATAGATACAGACGCATGGACTCTACAAATATCTTAATTACATTAAATACAAATGTGACAGTTTGTCAATTTGACGTTTATTACTTAATCATACATGGAATGTTTACGTAGTAGGAGTAGATCATTAATAACCATACAGAACATGTTTGTCTCATCATACGGAACGTCTTATCTAATATGAGGCTCATAGAGCATTCTAGTGTCATAAACTCCATCCACCAAATCCATATCCTATTAGATTGTTTATTATATTCTAAATTATGAGACTGACCTACGGCAACATGTAGAATTGTTATCTGTAAATAAGAAACGCTAGTCTTCATACTTAAGCTCCCTATAACGAAGCTTTTGTTCCGCCGCATTGCATCACCGCTGTGCTGGTATGTGCTGACCGGAGTGCGGGAGGAGGGCGGGGGGAGGACGGGAGGAGGGCAAGCCGGTGATATCGATGTCGTAAGATGACTTCATATGGACATAAGTTTATCATTACCCTCTGACCTGCGGAGATAGCTATCGCCCTCTCATTGTGCGCTATCTGCTGAAACATCTCCTGCAATTGTGTACTTGTTCGTGTAGTGCCGACCGACGATCTGAGCGCCTTTTAAGGCGTACATTAGTTGTAATAAGGGAAACCGTTGTTTCTGTTTCGCAACGACAGCACTCTTCTAATGTCGCGATTTCATCTCTTAAACGAAATTTTTAAACTACGAAGAGATATATTTTAAGAATATTATTATAGTTCCGTGCTGAGTACATTAGGCCACATATTTATAGTGACAATTTGTAATATTGCGTTTTTTAGTTGTAAGTATTCTTTTGTGATGCAAACTTTAGTTAGGAGGTTCATATGTATGTACTCGTATAATAACTGCTAATAGACTAATCTTGCCCTAATTTAAGTGAGCAGGCGTCCGACGCAGATATACTAAAATAATGTAACAATGGGCAAATCTAGTTTTGACTCAGTAAATAATTAAACATTTACAGGGCGTCACCTGCAGTGAGCACGTGCTCTCGCCGGCCTCGTCGGTGCACTACATACTAGTATATATATGTAATATATGTATGTAGAGGTGTTCATTCAATGTAAATTGTGGTACAGAAGTAAGTTGTGAGGTAGCAGCTTATGTTCGATTACCGTGTACTGTGCGGGCAGTCCTCGCTGACTGTAGGACTGCGTGGAGGCAGCGCGGCGTTGAACTCGACACGTAGCGCACGTTCCGGTCGGCGCCGCTCGTGCTGTCTGTACCTACATACTAGTGACGCTCTCCTGTCAGTGTCTTCGCTCTTTGCACTCTACACTCTGTAATGAACACTAAATACCTTCTAAGTGAAACATTGTGTTAGTTTACAATTCACAGAAATTTTGAAATCTTCCTGTAATGATTTTATATTAATTATTTGACATTGTACAAGCTTAACAGTATTTAACTCTGGAAGAAATATAAGTTCTGTAAAAGCCTCGAGGTGTTTGATTTCTTTACATTCCTAAAATCTATAATTTTGAATTTAGTGTTCTTGATTAATTTACCTAAATGACATCTTTTAAAATAGATCCAAATTGAATTTGAAATTATCAAATATTTTTATATGTGCGTAATATAAGCGGCATATTTTTATTTAAAACTAGTTTTATCTACTATAAGTATTAAGTATCTTATTTTTTTGCACGAGCATTTTAGATAAAACCTCAAAAAATAATTTTAAGACACAAAATCGATTTCTAATTAAATTAACGTGTTTAAGGCATACAAGCTCAACTCTACATAGTTCCACTGCAACGTGGTCCACGACATACATACGTTCATAGATTTCGCTTGCACTTTCATTATACTACGTACGTATATGTATGTATGTCGGAGGTACAAAAGCCACGCACCGTGCAGATGTGACTGATGTGAGTAACTTACATTTGTTATACGTTTGGTCCTGTCGTTACGTAATTTCATTTAAAGCCAGTTTCCCGAAAACGTGAACTGGTTAGTGTACTGACACCGACACCGCAGTTATGTGCGACAAGACCCACTCTTGTAACTCGTTTCTTTTGATATTGCAATCTTTATTAATAGATTTATTTTTAATATTGTTTAATTTAAATTATAATGTTCGTTGCAAAAAAAATTACATTTTTTAAGTTGTCCTTGGTAGAGTTCATACAGTCGTTTTAGATAGAGTTGACACTGTCCGTACTCTCGTAGTCGCAGTATGTTGTCGCAACAGACATGGGCGAAATGTATTTAGTAAATACCTTATTTAAATATGTATTTAAAACATGGTATTTAGTCACGTGTAATTATATTTTACGAACATGTTCTGAGTGTAGAAGGCAATATGTCAAACACCATGCTCTCAGCGCGGCCTACTAAATTGACCTCTTCGCAGCAAAAGCCTCTTTGGCTAAGAGGCTCAGGAAGTCTAGTGTTTCCTTATCCATTAATAGACTTACATCGTCTGTGTATTGCTACTACACAATACACTACTCTACATGCGAGTAAATTAGTTATTATTTAATTATTGATACCATTGACAACACTGTGTAGAGCTACAATGAGAAAGAAGAGATAAAGAAGATAACAGCGTCACGTTCGAGTGTAGGTAAAGACAAATCCAAAAATATGTCACTAAGTAAAGCCCTCTTCCTGATTCGTGGCCTTCGATGGCCTTCGTCATAACGAGCAGTTGTGTACAAACTTCCGTCTTAGTTTGTTCTCTTTCAACTGGTGAAATGATAGAAACTAAACTTACGTATAGAGACGGGCAATTATTCATTCTATATGTCTAAAAACATAAAAAAAAGAAAGCCGAATAAATTGACTTTTTTAAAAGATCATTCATATTTTTTAGGAAAATTTGTACAAAAATGAATGATTCATCACATAATTGTATCTGGTCGATAACACCGCAACATATAATACACAATATTCACTAAAAACAACCAAACAATAGTATCTCTCCATTTACTTCATTAATTTCCAGCGCTACTCGATTGCTTTACAATCAAAGTGTAAGCCGCTCGAAATATTATTACAATCTTTATAAATCGTATAAGCCTATTGGATGTATTAACGGCTAATCTCTCTGGGAAAGACGGTGTTTCATCATTTGGTTACATTACCGTGCTTCAAATTGCTTAATATTGAAGACAATGGCGTACAGTCGGGAACCCTGAAGCTCGTATCGGCGAAGTTTCTATTGATAATTTTAATGATTAGCGTTGCGTTGATGAAGTATGGTTGATAAGTTTTATAAGCTTATTTAAAAAATAATCTTCAGTCTATAAAATAATATAAGATACTCGAAGTTGTTAGTGTGAAGACGAACGACGCTACATAGAGCTGTAGAGCTGAAATATATCAGAAAGAGGGAACTTTTGTTAGGCGACTAGATGCCTCGAGTACAAGTAAATTCCCATAATCATCTATTGTGATAAGCCTCCATTGACACGACATAGTCCCGCAAGTACCGTGGCTCCACGCCTCTCCGGGTACATGTGGTGGTGCGCACCTATATGTGAGTGTGGCGTCAGATAAGGTGTCGCTGTTTTATTTTTGCCAGGTTGTAAATAGCGCGTGCAATTGTTGCCCCACTGAGCGACAGCCGTCGACCGCGACTGGCGCGTACAGACGGACGTACGACACATCTTATATTTATATATAATATATAAATCAAATAAGCATTTCTGACATTTTGTACATTGTTGCGTTTTCTTATGTTTACTGCACTATGGCTTAGATAGTCATCCGGTAGCTTATCTAAGAATAATACCTCGTCAGATGTTATCCGAAAGGCCGCGAGTTCAAACCTATGCATTTAAATTTTTTGAATTTATTTACAACGCTGATGTTTCTTAGTATATTGGTATTTAGAAACTGATGAATAAAATACAACAACGTAAGGAACAGTTACTCCGTTATAGCCCATGCTGGATTCAGCCAAGTTCGAATAGGAAGTGGCCGACGTATTCGTTATGCTAAGTGACGTACCGCAGTAGGTGCAAGTGTAGGGCAGCGCCGCTCGGAGACCGGAGATTACCATCGTCCGCTGTCACCCAAATTTCTTCGCGAATTATGATGAAGCGACCCCGGTCAGGCCGGAGCTCCTGCGCCTTGCGTCCTAGACGTGATATGAATGTTAGTACTAACTAGTAATATACGAGTACACATAGTAGGTACTACACAGTGTGTCTGTCTTATTGCTATCTAGGTAAAGATTTATTGAAATAAATCAATATTGTTTGGATACCAATAAAAAAATAAAGAAGAAACTGCACTTCACAAAATAAAAGATACACTTTACGGTCTAATTCCTCGGTACGGCATGGGGTTGTGGTAGGTCCTCATGCTATATGTGTGATCTTCTTTCTCATCTTTTTGTCCATTCTTTCATCACTAATTTCTGCGTCCATCTGGAGACGTGAGAGAGACATTTAAGAGACGTGGATGTTAAAAAAGAACTATTTCAAGGAATTTTAGCATTTTATAATTATTAACGATAAATAGACAAGAGTTTATTTGTAAATATTATATTGCATTAGATATTTTTAACGTATAGTGCGCGGTTCCAACGAACTGTTCCACTTACATACATCAAATAAACTTAATCTAAGATTAATGACTTTAAACAGTTCAGATGCAACGATAAGACGTTGCTTGTGAGGGTTGGTAGAAAATAGAGTAGGATTGGAATTTAAGAATAATTCTCCGCTGAAATATGTTGTAATTACGATGTCAGAGAGTTACTTATTACTACAACATGGTGCTGTCAGTCTTTTCGCAGTTGTTTTCTATAAGTAATAGATAATCGTATAAAGTCTTTCTTTATTCCTACATTTATAAATATTTATAGAAGTATAGAGCCGCACCGGCACCAGCGCCGGAACTGCCACTGGTACATCAATTTCGAGACCGCTACAATAAAAATTATAAAATTTACTTAATTCATTATATTTCACGTGAAACTAGTTATATTTTATAAATAATGAACTCGTATCATCCAAATACTTTCATTTCATTTATCACTAACATCTAGGTAATATTATCTTTATTATATATCTACTTTAAATTCTGAAACAGTAATGAAAACATCTAAAGATATGTTTGTTAAAGAACTGACATTATAAAAGTTTTGTTTTGAAATAAAAGCAATAAAGTGATGGTTTTATTTAGTTTGGCGATTATTTTTAAAAAAATGTTTTTAAACTTTCACCGTAACATAATGAATGCCGCTTTCTTTACGTACTATATTTCGCTAACATCTGAATAGGTTTCGACACAACGGTTCAACGATTAAAAGTGTTGAACATCAAGTGATAATTCAAAATTGATAGAGCTATCATTACTCGACTGCCAACAGCGGCCCGACCGCTCACGTCGAGGGGGGGGGGGGGG
>JAAIXJ010000196.1:112807-380423 GCA_013403705.1 Heliconius hermathena
GGGGGGGGGGGGTGGAACAGTAAAACTGACAGTTAAGGCAGAATTACCGCGGATACTTATGAGTATATTATATTTAGAGTATGAAATACTGACATGAATGTACATCCTGTTACTCCTCACACCTGAACGCCTAAACCGACTAAACTATTTATTGTTGTCTTCGATCGATTGATAATTATAAATTTTACATATTTAATATCACTGCTCCAAACTCTTCATCAATAGTAGTTATTCCTTTCAGATGCGATTACTTTTATAACCATCCACCATCCATGACTGCAAAAGTTCCGAATCTCACTTAAATTATGCGACATAATAATTATTATATACCTGTTAAGTTACATGAAATGTCAGTAAGTCAGTCAGAGGGGTCAGTGCGGTCAGTGCGAGGCCGCGAGTGTCCACCGCAGCTCGGAGCTGACAAGCTACCCGAAGGAGGAAACGGATCGATTATAGCGTCATTAATTAACTTTTAACGGCAACCCGGAGCCCGAGCTCGTCTGTACCGACTACCCGAGCTACACTTCCGATGAGAACGTTTACGACGCTCGCGCTTGTCGATTGGAATATCAATTGGGATTTATTTCATTCTATACTTTATGTTTCCGATCGATATCTTTATACTAATTATGAGGAAATATAAATAATGTGGTCTTTTTTTCTGTTCATTCTTATTGAATGATAAACAATTCACGCTCTTTCCAAATAGGCAGAGAGAACTTATTTTCAGGACACTCCGTTCCCCGTTTTCCACAGAGTTTCTGAAACAGTGCTTGTGAGTTGCGACATTGGAGTGGCGAGACTCAACGCTGCATTTGGTTGAGTTGAACACAGGAATGAAAATAATTTAGTATAGATAACATTTAAATATTTTTTCCCCGAGTGGAGGTTGAACCCACAATCATCACGTTTGCGACGGCCTACTTTATGAGAATATAAGGCAGTCCTGGAGGTGGTCGCCTTGCTTTTGTATGTAAATTACAGTCTAATTGCTCAATAAAGTTATTTCATAATTAGAGAACTGTAGAATTTGCACCAATTATTATCGTGTGTAGATAATAAGTAATGTTGCAAAATTATATTTCCCAATGAAATAGTAAAATAGTTGTTATATTAAATATCTATTTATTTTATTTATATAGAGAAACAAAAGAATATAAAACATATAATCGCTTTATTATACTAAAATAAAGAAGTGCGAGGAATCTTCACAATTATATACTCGCGCCTCGAACACGTCAACGAAATGACAGATTAATATAATTGATGTTCTAGATTTATTAATTACACTAAAATAACGAATATATATATATATATATATATATATATATATATATATACATATATATATATATACATATACATATATATATACATATATATATATAACTAAGACTATAGTTTCGTAGTAAAATATTTGGTTCGTGTCTAACGTCCTGTGCCGATTTTATACAAAAAAAAAACCCAACAAGTGCAAGTCGGGGTCGCCCACCGAGGGTTCCGTACTAATACTATTATTTTATTGGATTTAACCAGAAATATACAGTTTTCTGATTTTTTCCTGAACTAGTACTACCTGTAGATGCTAGCTATCAAATTTCATAATTCTAGGTGAACCGGAAGTACCCTATTAATTTTGATTCCTATTATAGTGATTGTTCATAAGAAGCAGACTATAAACGTTCTTTCATCACGATCTACTCCTCATACTCAACCGTTTTATTTTAAATCTTTTACTGAATGTGATGTTAAAAGGAATATACAGTCTATATCTTCGAATGCCGTCGGTTATGACTGCATAAGTCGTAATATGATTATCCCCATCCTTGACATCGTGTGTCCTATATTGGCTCATATTTTAAATTTTTCCATATCTTGTAGCAAATTTCCAGAAATTTGGAAAAATGCTNAACTTTCCTGAGATAAAAGCTTTTGACAAACAGACAGACAGACGGACAACAAATTTATCTTATTAGGATTCCTTTTTTCCTTAAAAAAGGTACGGAATCCTGAAATAAGGACCTTCCTTATTTAAAAAAAAAACTTAAAAATGTTCAATATTGTGTACTTTATTTAGCAAATAAAACACGTACAAGTATCATAACACTCATCTTAAATGCTTTTATTTCATTAGTATTTTTCTCAAGTGATATGGACTTCTCTGCTTTCACTCCTTCTCTGCTCTCCTGCTATAAGGAAAAAAGCATGAGCTTGATAAAAATAATTACAAACAATCATGTATTTATATTTCGAATTATTTATTTTTAAACGTAAACCGTTTAAAATAGACGAACCGAGAACTGTCACCGACAGTAACGTATTAAAATGAAATCGGTTCCTCACTTGGTATTTAACAGAGAGCCTCTAAGCCGAGCGCGCGAGTAGTTCTCACGCGCGTCTCTAACCGCTCTAAGTTCATATTTCAACAAACAGAAGAACTCGAATGGGACGTTTTTAATATAAAGTTTCGTAAAATATAACGGAAGGTTCCACATGTTCCTCCATCGTCCCTCGCGTCGTCGGAAGCGCGCGTCGTTACCGCGTCGATAATTGACTTCATCGAAACTTCAATTGATTTTATAAGAAGCACTCATTAAAACTGAATATAATATTGCCTCAATAAACTTACGGTAATTTTTTTTAAAGTCGATACCTCACAATGGTGTGCTTTTGTAACTAGATGATTCTTCGATTTCGATTTTGCTTTAATTGTTAATCAAACTATAATAAACTTAGATTGAAATTTTTGTTAGTTATATACAGTAGTACTATTAAAATAATTTGAATATCAAATAATTTATTTGACCGAGATATTGATAGATATTGTAGGATTACTACTAATTATTTATAATGAAGAAGGTACTTTTTGCATAAAAAAGTGAATAAAGTAATTGTTTCATTTTAATATTTTTTAACTTATAGTTGGTCATTAGTAATTTAAATATAATGTATTTAGTAAGCGCACGTGTCATTCGACAAGTAGGTTGTTATAATACAACGCTGTCCGCGTTATAACGACATTGTCGCAATCAATCACCGATCAAGGAGCGAGGCAATCAGGTACGTCAGTCAGCGCCCGAAACCAACTTACAGCGGGGGAGAGGAGGGGGAGCGAGCATACTTTTGGAAAAAAGAGAAAATGAGTGCTGTTGACATATGTTTTGTATTAGTTGATGTTTCCTAGTGTCCGGTCACTTGTTCCAGTATCGCCGGCGAGGTGCGGAGTAGTAGTGTACGAGGTACGGGTGGTATGTAATGCGGAGTGCGTCTCCGCGTATGTCATTATCCAATTGTTACGTAACGCGGCGACGACCGACGACTTATTGCCCAGTACCTACTGCCGCGCGCTCCCTCACATCGATATAGGCGAAATATATTTATTTTCCGATTTAATACGATTATAATTTTGATCAATTATTTAAAATAAAATCAGCTTCACGCTGTATCCCGCATACAGCAGGGTAGGCAGAGGGAACCTAGTCTTAAGACACTCCGTTCCAAAACGAAGAAAAGAAAATATTAATAAATAATAATACATTCTCTCGAGTGGGGATCGAACCCACAACCGACGCGTTACACACACACCCTTATGACCTTGCGCCACGACGGCTTCTATCGACGGCGTCAATTGTTTAATAAAATAGTATACATATGAATGAAATATAAATTGATACGACGATCCAGTGACGTCAGTGGCACTAGCCCGAAAAACTCAAAGATTTTCAAGAGTGTAGTATTTGACGTAGAGCTGTACCTAACTAAAGTTGTAAAATGTTTGAAAAGTAATAAAGTTTAGCATTGACACAAAAGTGACTTTATGGTAAACGTATGTACGTACATACACTTATATACTGTATGGCTGTCTGTTGTCTAGTGCGCACACTCTCCTCTCTCTATCGCGAGTCACAGTGACAGGGCACTGGCACCGGCACCGACACCGGCGCGACGACGCGACCCACTAGCGGCGTTATTATTGTCTCTTTGCGGGGAAAAGGTTAATGGTGTTGGGTAATTCTTAGAAACTAAAAAAGACACACTTAGCTTTCTAATTGCAAAATATTAATAATATATAAGTATGTAAAATATGTACTTTAAATTGCAAATTGACCTCAGAGCTATACAACATGAACATTTTATAATATTATCTGTAGATATTGATATCATTGTAATATCCAAATATTAGCCTATTTTTGCTACAAAAACACATTTTTTTTTCAATAATAATTTTAAGTAATTCATAAATTCTTCATCATCATTAAATTTAATATACACATGCAAAAGTTAATTTAGTTTAGCAACTAAATAAAGAGTATTTCTATATGTTTTGTTATCATATATTTCCGTTTATATTTAAGATGTATTTAAAAATGAAATGATAATTTACCAGTGAAGGCTGTAGAGCAATAAGTACAAGTGAAGCATAGCGGCAAGTGTTGCGTTCATTCCAATTATAAATTTAATTTCAATTAAATATTAACTAGCTCTTTGTGCTTTTATCGAGCTCATAGCGTAATTATCAATAAACATATTACATACGAGTAGCTACTCGTTGTATGTAGACCCCTGTGGTACACCACAGAGCTAACTTCAAAGCGTGAATACCGAAAAAGATAAATATATTGAATACTCCATTTGGTTCTGACATTTATTTGGCGCTTACATTATAGTGCCGACGTCGCGTATTGCGACATGCGCACGCGGTGCGACACGGGGAAGAGTTGTATGTGGCCTTTACCTATAAACTAATATATTTTTACGATAACTGCTATATTTGTCTGTTTATTCCTAAATATTCCTATACATGTCTGTAAAGAAGTGCTAAACAAAACATCAAATGTGGCCTACTTTCGACTAGCACTTTGGTCGTAACCACTCTAATCGACAATAGCAGTTTACCATTTCTATTTTATATATTTTCAAACAATGACCTACGAGTATATAACAGCGTCACTGCCGACTTAGTTGCGGATATCGCGCTCATACTACACACACACACTCACACATGTAGCACACAATAATCTGTAGACGAAAATATAAACATTAAAACTAAATTTATTAGTAGCATAATTTTGAGTCAAATATAATATATGAGGTACACAACGCGCGTGTTACGTTGACACCTCTCAGAGTCGCTGTGATTTAGAAACGGTGAAGATCTGGGATGCTGCGACCGCGCGTTACGTCACACACGCAATGTGCCATTGTCTATATTACCTACTGTACTATACATAAGTATATAAGTATATATTATATATATACTATGGTAGTACAGTGCGATCGACGAATCGTGGCCGCCCTGAAATTTTCTAAAGCTTTGCGCACCGTTCAGTCAAGATGTAAATAATCAAAAATAAAAAAAATATGTACTTAAATCTGCACAGATATCCACAGCTAACTTAAGGGCGGCCACGACTCTCGGACCGCACTGTATGTGCTGGTACTTAAGTAAGAGCTAATGATGCCTCATTACTCTTGACGGTCACATCTGTAGTGGCTTAATAACGTTAGTGAAAGTGCGTTTGTCTGTCTGTTTGTCATGGTTTCACTCTTGCTGTAATGTGAGTACTGAATAGCGTTTAGCTCTAACAATTACACATTTTATATATAAATATTATTAATTATATAAATAAATCCAAGAATATAACTTATTTACAATATTTTTTATAAAAAAAGCGGACTTGTTTCGTTATAAAAATTAAAACTCAAGTGTGCGCACCAAAATTAGTTTTTCCTCAAAAATCATCATGAATAAAAAGATTTGATTAACTTTCATCATTGGCGTCTGGTACTGATCTCATCAGGTCATCACGTATCACATTAAATGTCAGTATGTAATATTTTGAGTTTTCCTCACACTCTATGAAACAATTTTATCTAAGAAGCGACAGTCAGTCAGTCAGCCGCTCCATCCTCGATCCTCGAGCCGCGTCGAGGTTAGAGGTTTCGTAAATCAATGTAGATACTATCATTGTAACAATGTTTATGTATTTATTGCACTGATAACGGCCTCTATCAGGAAATTTGGAGTGAAAAAATATTGTAAAAGATAAAGAGCGGTTAGCAACGGAATGACTAAAGGATGCGTTTCAAGTATGATGTTTCATTTTCCTTATCTAGAAAATAACCTTTTTTATATTTTTTTTATCTTCACGTTATATTTCCCTTGTAACATAGTAGGTAGGTAAGTAGTAACACTCCGTTCTCCACGCACCACAAGCTGTCGAGACATTGTGTTGCGAAATGTCATCCAATAAAAAAAAATACATCAAAATGAAATTTGTGTCAATTAGTACGCTATTTATATAATGCAATTTTAATAGCAAATATAATATTTTAGAAGTGAATATTCAGTAATACATTGTAGTTGACAATTTGTTTAGCCTTCGATTACGCTAAAGCGACTATCGTAACGTAACAGTAATGGCACAACACGACGGGAACAGCCTGCTATTTTATAACGTAATAATAATAATAATAGAAAATTGACAATCCATGAGTGTTTCTGTTTTCGAGCAATGTCTATTATTAGTAATGTAAAAAAACCTGGTTAATAAAATGAACTGAAAACTAAAGTAAAGGTTTCAGATACCTACTCCATTTTGATACTTAACTTAGCTTCACGCTACATCCCTAGCGGGGTAGTCAGAGAGAACGGAGCGCCAAGCGCTACGGTCTCTACATACCTCGTTCGCCTCGTCCATTACCACTTTGATAAGTAACACAATTAAGAATAATAGCGACAATATATGAAGTGCCGTTCACATCTTCACGCAAGTATTGAACTACAGACTCAGGTATTTTACAACACTTTAAATTATCCTTTCTTTTCTGGCGCATATCGCTGTGTGTACGAGTCATGTCTATACTTCAGTTTTAGTGCACATACACACATACCTATAACATAAACACAAAGCGAACATAAAGATGTGCAAAATCACAATATATAATCTGATAGTTAAAAGATAAAATAATGTGAGTCATTAAAGGTGTCGCGACTCGTTCTGGTATTTGGCAAACAAGTGGTGTAGAGCTGGAAAGGTTTATCGACCACGTGGTATACATTATTATCATATATTGTAAATATATTAAGGAACGGAGTGTCTTAACCCTAAGTTCCCAGGTTGCCCCTGCTTTCTCTGCTACAACCACATCCTTCTTTCAAATAGACCAAGCGGTTGTGCAATTATTACCAATAAATTGTTTAACCGCGTCCGTATTTAAAGCTTGAGGTAACTCTCATAAAAGTGACTTAACAGAGACTTCCACAGAAATATGTTTATGACGCAAGTGACCAAACACAAGAAGTACGTCCTCCGCCCCGTTGTCCAAGAAGGCAGTAAGTAGCCACTAAGACGCGAACTCCGATGGCAATTGTACAGGGATATTAACAGAGATTTACGATCAAATAAAAATTTAAATTCAATTTCGTTTACAGAAACACATAAATCTTATAACATCTTTAAACTCGAAGTATTTTATTTGTGTTGTCAATTTTCAATTACTTTTAATTATTTTAAAATGAGTACTTCAAAAAGCTCTCGTTTCTATTACACACCATTACAACTAATAGAGATACTGCTTTGTGAACGTTAAATTTGTTTTTTTACCAGCCTTATGCTGTATCCCGCATGTGGCAGAGTAGTCAGAGGGAGTAGTGTTAAAAGACTCCGGTCCCCATTTTCCACCGAATTCTGGAGGCATTTGAGTGGCTATTGAGTGGCGAAACTCTGACTGACTCCACACCAGAGCGAAGAAATAAAAATTTAATATTTTATCTCGTCGAGTAAGAATCGAACCCACAACGTGGTGCATTTACATAAGCGCAAAATTGTTAATTAAAGATTTTTATTTCTATAAAGAAAATTTTCTTTATAAAAATATAGAGCAGCATTCAAGTTTTCACAACGTCAGTAAGAAGTAATTTTGACTATCATCGCGATGGTTTGGAATGTGATGTCAATATTTTCAATATTTTATTTAAAAATATGTAAATATAAAACAACTTCCATAAAATAGTATTTCAGTATAAAATTAAATATTGCAACGTTGCGTTACATACATTTATCATATATTATTAATGAACATGACGGAGTCTTCGTTAGTTACAACCGGTCGCTGGTCGCTGCTCGCTGGTCACCGGTCGCTGGTCACCGGTGTGGTCGGCGAGCCCGCCGCTAGCTGCATATCACGGTATCGGTCGTCGGCGGCGTCGCATCAATCCTATCTGATGCTTGTTAGCAGCCAGTTCCACTTCTGTCAATGACGCCGCAAATCTTGTAGCTAACCGATCGTAGCTGCACCAACGCAGATTATTATAACCTAATTAGGTTTAAATGTGGACTGTCTATATCTTAGATCTTAAGATATTAAAGAAATAGCTTAAAAACTACTACTACTACTATTACTATAAGAACCAAAAATGAACATTCTGGCAAATGTAACATATAAACAAACAGAGAGAGTAGTCTTATTAAGAAAACGTATAAAAATTTGAACGTAGCGGGATATGAACTCGCGCCTCTTAGGAATCCATCCAAACGCTCTGACCAACTAAGCCATACGTTCTAATTTCCCGCTACATTCAAATTTTTATACGTTTTCTTAATAAGTATATTTTTTTTCTTAAGTGTGGAATAACACTTTAAAAATAAAGAACTCATTACAAGTACATATAATAAATAATTGAACAAAGTGTTTGTCCGTCAGTAGCCCCGGTAGTTAGCGGGTAGTTCAGCTCCGCACATCAATCCTATCAGACACCTGTCACCGCCGCCATACCTACCCCTGATGTGTGCGTCTCGAGTCACAGACTCTCCTCGATCAAAGCTCCATTTTGAGACATGCAAGTATGTTATGTATGGTCTATAACAAACATCTGTTGGGCGGAAAGTGGAGAACTGACTGTCTTAACACTCTGTCCACTCTGCACGCATATGCGAAATACAGCGTGAAGCTGCAAAAAGAACATCAATAAGAAAATAATTTTCGTTTATAAATAGACCAATATCTAACTATTTCAGCTTCACGCTGTATCCCGCACACAGCAGGGTGGGGCAGAGGGAACCTAGTGTTAAGACACTCCGTTCTCCACTTTCTGCCGAATTCTGGAGGCATTGTGTGTTGAGTGGCAGAACTCAACGCCGCGCTTAACCTCGACACCAGAGCGAAGAAATGGAAATATAAATTTAAGTAAATATTTCATCTCCTCGAGTGGGGATCGAACCCACAACCAGTCGATTTACAGTCACACCTTGTGCGCTGTGCGCTTGTGCGTATGTGCGCCACGACTGGCCTCTAACTTAACATTTGTTAATCCATACTGTCTCTATAGATATTAGCGGTTAATACGGTAATCCCTCTGAACGTCGCGAACACGTCTTTACTCACGCACTTTATGATAACGACTCGAAGTCCGAAGATAATTGTTGAATTAAGATTGTATTGATTGCTGCCTCCTTCCTATTTCCTACGTTGGATTTATTTTATGAATAATTCAGAATTTCGCTACAAACGAGACGACCAGAATATATAATATGTACATAGATAAAAGTATAATTTTTCCTTTTTAGATAATTAAGTGAATTTTATTTATGTGATTTACAAAAAAAAGCTTTAAGAGGAAGTATTGGACGGAAAGGGAAGTGATTAATGAACTGTGACTATTTAACCGTCGTTACTCACGATATTTGACATTACGTATGTATTCTTAATTATTGTCTCAGAATTAAAACAAGTTAATTAATTACCTATTTCAATGTTTTTTTTGGATACAATTTAAGTCATATGTAATATGTACTTTTATTTTCAGAAAGAAATTAATTTAACATTTTTAAATATAAATTGATATAAATAAATAAAATAAAATAAATCAAAATAAAATTAAAAATATAAATAAAAAAACAGTCTACCGACGATTGGACAAGGGTCCAAGCCATTGCTGGCTGGGCTCCAGGGAGAGGATCCTCCACAACGTACGCGTCGTCTCAAGTAATACTGCCTTCTGCATTCGGTTCTTGATCCAACAGCTAAGCGATAACCTCTTAATGCTGGTCGAGGCTTGCCACTATCAAACCGTTAACAGAAACCATTATCGGGACAACGATGGCCACGTCGACTTCCTCACGGCAGTATCCCTATGGGCTCAGTCATTATAATCGTTCTATGTCATAAGAACGATCTATATGCACTCAGTTTTTTGTAAGGAAACCGGATGTAAAGTGATTACGGTGAAGCAGCAATCGCTCGTGACTTCTCTACGCGTCTCGCATATATTCGAGTTTATATAATTAGATTACACCAGATAAGCAAGATAAGCAGTGACTAACCTTATTTCATGGTTTTTTTTTACTTTATATGATTAATAGTATAATGTAAAATTTTATTAAGAATCTACTTTGCTTAAATGCGTGAGGCCAGTCGTGGCGCAGTGGCACAAAGTGTGACTGTAAAACTGACTGATTGTGGGTTCGATCCCCACTCGAGGAGATGGAATATTTATTTAAATTTATATTTCCATTTCTTCGCTCTAGTGTCGAGACAAAGCGCGGCGTTGAGTCCTGCTCAACTCAACACGCAATGCCTCCAGAATTTGGCAGAAAATGGGAAACGAAGTGTCTTAACACTAGGTTCCCTCTGGCTACCCTGCTGTGTGAGGGATACAGCGTGAAGCTGATTTATTTATTTTATTTATTTTGCTTAAAAAAAACAAAACATAGTATTGCGTACTTTTTATAGATATTGCATATTAGATTCTGGAAACCTCATTCCACATAATTAGTAGGATATGAATTATTTATAAAACTATTATAACAAGCTCGACATAGTTATTTTTCACACCTTTATTTTAAATTAAGGAAAGAATGACGAAATATGATTTCAAACTTTAATTTAAAAATATCGAATTTAATTTAATAATTTTCTCATTCATTCTAAATTGATTATTTATACAATTAATTATTGAGTTATTACCCAGGATGTACGTAATAGTTTATATAAAATAAGTACTAATTAATAATCCGTTTAATGCGATTGGTCGTGGTCGTGGTCGTGGTCGTGGTGGTCGTCGTGGTCGTAGTGGTACCGCGGGCCGTATTGGGCAATTAATTAAGGCACCGTTAGATGTAGAGTGCAACACTGGCTCTACTAACTCAAGTTTATATAGGCATTAATACTCACTTACTGTTATGCCGATGGAGTACGCTACAGATGTACTAAACTTTATCAATCTTCCGCCATATTTATATGGCATAGGTTTAATTCTGAACTAAATTTTATTTATTTTTATACAATAATATTAAAGCATAGAGATTTTGTTTTTTATATTTTTTATCTAAGACTTGTCTGATGAAATAAAATATTTTTTAAAAATAGTAGGCGGACTGGACCTGGATTGGTCTTGACAGCGTCACCGGACGTTTGCTTTTATAGTCTTTTTCACCTTCATCTACCCTCTTTTACACGAGTTTGCTAACTATATATTATTTTCAATAAGATCAATCGAAGTGCAACGTTGAACTACGCGACATGCGTTACTGTGATTGTGACTTTCATCGAAGATAAACAAAAAGTAAAGAATTGAGTCAAAGTATTAGATTGTTTGTTAGCGATGAAACATGGATGTAAGTTGTATATTTTGTTGGTCCATCCGGAACATAACGTCAGATACTAAATGATGTCACAGTTATTGAACAGTTACAAATTAACATGTAAACGACTAATAAATGTAATGTGAAGAACTACGCCGCGGACAAATATTGATAGAACTAACCGGCGGTTACGTGACCGTTAGTCAGCTGGCAGCGCGCGGCGGTCGGTGGCGTGTGGGGACTATTTATAAGAGCTGTAAACACCAATACCTGCGCGCGAACTGAACCGGGACCGCCTCGGGAGGAATGCGGTGTCGACGACTATTGTGCCGATACCTATCAAAAAACTGCAACTAATTTGTGATACCTACGTGGTGTTACGGAACTCCGTTCCCATTAAGACACTTCCGTTCCCTACTTTCTCTCGGATTTCTGGAGACATTGCGTGTACATGTGAGGAAATGAAAATAGTAAATATTACATTTCCTCGAGTGGGAATCGAACCCACAACTTGTCGGGTTTAAGGTGCGCGTTTATCCCACTCCGCCACGACTGTCCATTCAGTTGCTTTCTATAACGTAATGAATGATGGATACAACACAGAAAGTACGCACCAAAATACTTCGTTGGAGAGTTCTGAGATACTTTTAGTAAAGTAGAGCGCCGCGCCACGACGCGCCACGACGCGCCACACCGCGCCACGAGCGCCACGAGCGACTCCTGTTATCTAACCGCGTCGGCTATTTAAAACAATGTTGTAGTACATACAGTGTACTTTACGTTCCTTATACGATTCATACAACTTGTCTAATAAATGGCTAAACCTTGGAGCATCTATATAAACTTATGAACGTTTAGAACGTACTGAATAACTAGTATATAAACAAAAATAACGTGTATTCAAATTGTCGACAGAACAGACAATATTTCTTGTCAAAGTCGATGAGATACAGAACCAGACACAGAACCAGTAGCACCTGCCCGAGCTCCAGCTGACTGCTGACGGGACCTGCTTTGAGTACATTACAAGATTTAATTTTTATTATATTGATTAATTTGCATAGTTTTTAATCACAAAAATGTATGAACTTAAAGAAATGACTGAACTGTTTTTTTTTAAATGTACATAAACATAGAAAGTGCATCTATATGCAGTTATATTTAGAAATATTTGCTTGTTAATAACAATTAATAATATTAAATTGTTCTTGTTAATAATAACTATTTGGTCTCTATGAAAGTCACGGGCAGGTCTCACCTGACAGCTGTGACAGTTTTGTGCTCGTCTGTGTCACGCTCGCCCTTGACTCGCGACTGATACAAAGTTGCTCAACGAACGACGACCGGCGATGTACTGAAGACACTAGACACTAGACTAACTAGAAATAGTGTATTTAGTGAGTGTTTTATATGAATCAAAATACATTCAAACGATTAGTTTCATGTGATTGTAATTATTTTATTTGTTTTGGTATCCAAAGTTATTGCAAATTGTGAATGAATTATTTTTGTCTTGTTTTAAAATACCACATAGAATATTCTCTATTTGAATTAAATTTAATTATAATCAAATAAAAAAAAAACATATATACTTGTCATTGCATGACATTCAAATAAAAATATTTCTAATGTTACAGTATTTGTTTACAAGAAGGCCCCAGACGTTCGTCGTCCGCTGTGTTATTTATCAGTTACCATCTTATCTTATCTTTAATAATAATTACGTGTAAGTTTGAAACGTGAATCGATTTCCTTTTGGCCCATTTACAGTGTTTGGACAGGGCGTGTTCAATAACAATTGTACAAAAACTATAAATAATCACAATATTAAAGAGAAAATAATAAAAATATTTTTTATTTAATTTCAAATAACTGTAGTATGATTGAAATTAAACTGATACTTTTAATTTAGTAATATTTAAGACAACATAATAAAGATTTTTTTGATTATATTAAATAAAAATTCACACGGAGTAATTTTTTTTAGTAATTTCATATATTATGCAATATTGTAATAAAAAACAGTCTGTATATGGCGCTGCAATGCGCGTGAGAGTGCGCGTGTCCCCCGCAGCTTAATTCATTGCATTCAGAGATAAACTGATAATTTCCGTGAAAATACAATTGCACAAGTCAGAGTGGAGTGTGGAGGGTGGACCGGTCGCGCGGATTCTTTATAGAAATTAAATAATATTGCGGATCTTTGTAAATGAAATAACGATTGAGTTATACATAAAATAGCATGAAAATCAAATTCGCTATATCTAACAAGTTTTAATGAATTCTTTGGATCGCTTCCGTCCCGGCGGCGGACCACGGACCACGATGAACACGAGAATGCGTAATATAATGCG
Source organism: Heliconius hermathena (assembly GCA_013403705.1). Classification (NCBI taxonomy): domain Eukaryota; kingdom Metazoa; phylum Arthropoda; class Insecta; order Lepidoptera; family Nymphalidae; genus Heliconius; species Heliconius hermathena. Next base: position 126,747 of record JAAIXJ010000196.1, read on the forward strand.
AGAGTGTTATCTCTCGATATAAATCAGCGACGATTCGACGTGCGTTGACCTATATACCTACTGCATACTTTATATATATATAGTTGTATGTACGTACTGCCCAATGTGTGGACGGACGGATAAGCGGACGTGTCGGAGGTATCGCGGGCGGCCATTAGCTACCTTCGTAAAAATTGAAACCTTTTAAGAGATTACTAAAATGGCCAGTATTACAGGACGTCTGATGTGATAGTCACACTACATCACTACATTCAAATCAATGACGCTGTTGCTATCAATATTGTATTGTGTAACTAGAATGTAATTATATGAAATTAATTTTTAAAGAGCAGAAGATGGAGATCTACGAAATATGACGATGCATTTGGTGGATTAAATCTCGAAATTATATAAATAATTAAGTAAAATATAAAGTATTATTGTAGTCATTTTCTTATATCGGCTTTTACAATAATAATCACATAACGGCGCCCAGTCTTAGCGCGTCCGGCTGAAGGCCGTCCCGTCACATATCTCATCTAATATAGAATTAATTTATACTATAATACTTTCTTTCAATCGATTGCATTTTGATGCTAATATCCGATAGATATTGAATAGTTATCAAAGTAAAGGCCAATAAAAGTGAGCTTTGAAAAGATGAGGTGCTTTTTGTTTTTTAATCTACTTATTTTTTATACATCGTGTTCTACTCTACTTTATAAGTAAATTATATTTTTAAATAATTTCATTGCTAATCTATTTTTGAACATTCTTAAAAACTGAGCTATTAGTTGAAAATTATTTAAGTCATTTTAAGATAAAATATTTAAAAAATAATTGTCTGATATATTTATTTTATCTTGAAAAAACATTAGTATGTTAAGAGTCTACAACACTATCAATAATGCGAAGACGAAGAATATTAATAAAGTATCATGTTCAGTGCACGCTCGAGCTTGATTATTTACTTCATAACCAGTTTGAGTCAATGTTATAAAATGTTTTCTAATTTAATTGTAAGGCCGGAGTCGCGGATCTCGTTGGGAATACTCTCATATTGGTAAATTGTTTTTAACAACACAAAGTGTCATTCAGAAAATGTTCTTAACAATACCAAAATTCTAAATTAAAAACAACCTCCGATTTTCATTAAACACAGCTAAGAACCACTGCGGTGAAAAACACACGCCAAACTTACAACACCCCTCTTTTTATGTCGGGGGCTAAAAAGTGTTATTAAAAGGAAGAGCTAACTCCTGACTTCTCTTTTTATGTACGTACGTACACTAATAACGGTGAAAACCATTAAATTAATGTTAAGATACAATATTCTCTATCTACCGCACAATTTTCGAGAGGTTGCGTGTTGAGTAGTTGACACGTTGTGCTACTGCGCCATGACTTATTTATTTAAATAAAATATAGTTTTCATGGCCGCGATTTGATTATAATAGTGTGATAAGAGATATCGCAACGACTACAACATACAACATCACCTCATTTGCCCACTTCATCATTAGTGTCATTGCGTACGTTTGTGGACACCTCGTACATACCTCGTACGTACCTCGTACATTTAATTTCAGGTGACCTTTAAAATCTTTATGACTAAATGTGATAACATTTGGTCATCTAATATTGTAATGTACACAATGTACTCGTACGATTATATCTACTTGTGGTTCGATGATAATTTTCTATAGATACTACAAATGCTTAAAATAAGCATTACTTAAATAAAAAATATTTTATAAGTTAAAACTAATGATTGTAATATTATTATACATAACTTGCAAATAGCGACGAGACGAAGTACGAAGAAATAAAAATATTTTATAAATATGTACAATTCTAGTAGAAATGGAATGTATAGATCTTCATAGTTTGATATAAGAAATGAATAATTGACAATTACCAATTATATCATAAGCCTCAATTAAGTACTCGTATGTGTCACGTCACGTCGGTCACGTGGGTCACGTCAGACCACACAGCGTGACACCAGACACCAGACACCAGCAATAACGAACCAGAGAGTTCGTTAGAAGTAATCAATCTAAATTTCCGCATATTCGCATACAGTGCTAGTAATAGCGCTCGTCCAATGATGCGGGAGTGTCGCCTGTAATTGCGGCTCCTTTCAGCTAGTTAGTGGGACGATACCCTTGTAAATAACGCAACACTGCAATATAAGATGCGGACACCTCCTCCTCCTCCATCTCGTAAAGTGTCCAAATTATTGGACGCACAGTTAAGTTCTTAAAACGAACCCATTAACGTCGATCTCGATGCGCGTTAATGTCCAAATGCCGTTCATCCGCCGAGTATATACTACTATATTATAGTTTATTTATTATTCTAATTCATTTTATTGTACTTTTATGATATTAAATGAATCGATAACTACTGCAGGCATTCATTGTCTTCTATTGGACAACAAGGGGGAAGCCGTATGTAAAAAGTAGTACTGAATAACTAAACTGCTGTACAATTTAGTTATTCAATTTTAGTTATTCAATTCAACAGAAACAGAAGCCGCGTCGTCAGTGCTCCCGACTTGTTAAATATTTCGTAGATAATTGAGAAAAACAAAACACCAACAACGATTCATAAATAATTGATGCCCGTGTTTTAGCATTTATTTTAATAATCTAAAGCGACACAAGGTACGAGCTTACTTAGTTAGCGTCGCGGAGTGTTCACAATCAAACCGACGCACTTCGTTATTGCGTGTAATGTGATTATATTAAATGGCCATTACAACATTAAAATGTTTGTATCATTAAAATTATTTTGTTTAGAAATAAACATAAAATATAAATAAAGATTTATATGCAACGTAATATAAACTTATTGAGGATATTTTATGTGACGATTTTGTCGTTAAAAGAGACAGCGAAGGCCTACAGACTAACCTAGATAGTCAGACACATATAAAATATAACTTGCTAACCTAATCTAACGAATTTTTCTAACCAGAACAGAAAAGTGTCTATATGTATACTTATTCGTTATTTTTCTATTGAATAGAATTCGTATCCAGTATCATCATATTTAATCAAACAAGTATAAACGCGCCACGACGACATTTTAATAAATAATAACAATCTCCAGCACGTGGAGTCGCGGAGAGCAGACGTCGAGACACAACCAATTTTAATATTATTATGTTATATATATGTATGTAGTTAGTTATTAGAAGTATCAGAGCACTCCCCATTGAGTAAATCAGTCAAATTAATCCGTGTTGTGTGAGGACTGTCGTCAGGGCTGCCACCTGTCGGTTACGCCATGGATTTTTAATTTTTTTTGAAAGTTACAGTAGTAACTAGCATTTGCCTTATTTTATATTAATAAGACCTTGCTATGAATAATAATTATTAGGGAATTCTCATTGCAATATTTTTTATTTTATTATTTATATCTAAATACACGCAGCTCTACGATTCCGAATATAATACCTATACATTATGATTATTTTTAAAATACATAGAAAAAATCAATGACGCTGTTCCTCGCAAGCAGTATGGAACTTACCGCTCAATATTCGTGACATTACTTGGCTTGGCGTATCAACAACGTGATATTGTCTATATTTTTATAAAAAATTATAATAGTATGAATTACATAGATAAACCATTAAACAGACGCACAGCCCTTATGCTATGTATAGTATCGTCGTCGTCGCAAATATCGAATCTAAATCCGTCCGGAGTGTTGTATTGTTGGACTGCGCCAGCGCGGCTTCCTGCTACGACGTGCCATACCTACATGATTTTGAGACATTGCGTATTGGAAGTCAATACTGCGCTTTATTTTGCTACCAGAGAGAGGAAATGTAAATATTTAATTCCCGCGAGTGGGAATTGAAACCACAATTGTCGCATTTACAGTCGGAGGCTACTCCACTGCGCATGTATTAATATACGATTTTTTGTACTTAGAGGTGCCGACCGAGTTCAGTGGGGGACGACAGGTTAATGACAACAACTTACCCAAATGAAGATACCTATATATTTATATATTACGCCGAAAGTCTCTTCTTGCTAACAATTCTAAAGGAAAACCATTACCAGCATAGTACTAGAAACTTATTACGATACATACTTAATGTGCAATTCAGAGTAAAATTGTTTTCACTTTCATTAATGTTGCGTGGTCTCTACGAGGTTCAAAGTGTAAGTGGCACACACTGCACACGGCGACGCGGTGTCACGGTGTCACGGCGACACGGCGTCACGACGTCACGGTGTCACAGTGTCACGGCGACCCAGCGCTGTAGTGATGTTCGCGTTGTAATGTATTACATACAACTAAATGTAAAAAAATACAAGTATTATTAAATAGGTCGGAGTAAGAGAACCTCGACATCAACACGAGATTCGGGGCTCCCGAGCATTACCATAGCCGGTTTGCCGTCCGCGGACCGACATACATACATTCTACATTTAATTATATTTGCTTAAATACACAAATGTAATTTTTTTTTCAGCTCCACGCCTTATCCCGCATGTAGCGGGGTAGGCAGAGAAGGCCTAGTGTTTAAATAGTCCGCCGCCCACATTGCACCGAATTCTGGACCTTTTCATAATTTCCGTTTAATTAACTTTTTTAACCCATTAAAAATGAATTCTCCTTTGCCGCAATAGAAAGGAAAAACTGCAACAGCAAATTTTAGTGATCAAATTATAAAACCTATTTTCTACATCAGTAAATAAGAATAACAATTAAAATATTTTTAAATGAATTTCTTCGTTTACTGTAAAGGTTTGTGCACTCGTTAGTTCTTTTGTTCCTTATGTTCTAAGCAGACTTCGGCCGTGTGATCCCGGCCTAGAATAGGATCATCTTGGTACTGGTGGTGTCGTAAGAGGCGACTAAAGTACGTGTGGTAGAGTCACGTCGCCAGTAATGGCAACACGCATGGGTAGACTCGACCGGATCATTACCACCCGGCGTTAAGTAGTGGCTTTATGCCACTGCGTTTCGCATCAGGTAATGTCGGGCTCCGGCGCCCAACCCACCTTAAAGACCGGCAACGCACCTGCAGCTCCTCTGGTGTTGCCCGGGGTCGTGGGCGGCGGCAATCACTTACCATCAGGTGACCCGAACGCTCGTTTGCCTTGTTTTTTCCATAAAAAAAAAGACTTATGATACACTAATAAAAATCTTAGCTAAATGGCAGTTTCAGAACCACTACTAGGATTGAATACACGACCTTGATTTATCATCAGTTGATAGAAATTTTGAAACGAGAAAACTATACCAGAATACGTGCGGTGTTCATACTGACCTATATAGATCAGTATGAACACCGCACGTATTCTGGTCTGGTGTAGCGCGGCCTTGTGCGCCGCGAGCTACCTGCCGGTGAGTTCGGTACTCGCGGGTTCATAAAACTATGTTTAGATTTTATTGTAACGGCAACAAGTTCCACGAGACCTCGCTGATATCAATGGGCTGTGACTTATGACTTCATAGTTCATAAATGTGGAAAAAGATTGTTATTTTGTTATAAAAAAATGTTCAGATTTCTACGCCCGTTCGAGGGAATGAATTATTTTATTTCATCGCTTTGATAATAACAGAACGCGGCGTTAAGTTCCATAACTGGACAGGTTGTGTCTTAAAATTTGGATGATGATTGGAAAACGGAGTATCTTAACACTAAGTTCCCGCTGCCATCTCTACTATATACGCGATACAAGATGAAGCTGAAAAATCCTTGGAGTATATCTTGTCGAAGCCAATAATTATTATATGAAAATTTTCACTTTTTAAAGATGTGAATTTGACGTAATTTTATTTTTATTTCTAAATTACTTTACTTTAGCGTTTAGCGTTGTTCACTGCTAATGTAGCTTTGAATATATATGTTTGTATATATGTATGTATTTATGTATGTAAATTAGTGTCACGGGCACATAATACGTAATTAAAAGAATAAATATACCGCAGCGGGCGCTCGCGGTCCACACCTCTGATTTATCTTTTATTTGCAGGAAAAATACTGATACGAGATTTATGTATGCGAATAATCGATTAAAACGCTAAAACGCAGAAGGTGTGTCCGAGGCGGCATTACATTTTATTCTAAGCACATATTTTAGAAATAATTATTAGTTGTTTTTTTAATTTAAATGGCTAATAATGAATTGGTTTCGGGCTCCCAACTTATTAACATTTTTCACGGATTTAAATATACATAATAGTAAACTATACCACCGTGCACATCCTCTTCACAGTAAATGACGCTACTACAGACTACAGTACCTATAAAAACTAAGGATGTCATTATTCATAAAATGTGGTTGGCTTCTTAAAATGTGGTTGTATGAATGCAGGTTGATATCTCAGTTCCAAATTTTTGCTGAATGAAGCTTGATTTTATATAGTTTATAATATTCCGTGTAACCGGTGAGTCATTAAGTTTACAAAAATATGTTCACTTCTTTAAGACCTCTTCCACAATTCACAATTTATCTGTAGTTGTTCAAATTTTTTCAATTGACAAATCTAAATACAGTTGGAATTTCTTAAAAAGCAGTTGAATTCAAATCTGCATTAATATTCAATTTATAAGCGATACATATACACATATACGATTTTCGAAAATGACTTTTTCCGCATATAATACAAAACAAAAGTAAGTATATCTCAAGCAAAGCGAAACGTCCAGGGCCTCCTCTTACGGGAAGCGAGATCAAAGCCGTCTAAATACGGATCTGTCGAAGATGCCAAAACTCTGCCGAAAAAAATCTCTCAACAAATACCTCTTCCTAATTGCCGGCTAATTCTGTTATCAACGTCACGAGGTCGTTGACATCTCTTATCTTTATTTAAGTTTTTCAGATTTTCCCACTCTCTCTCGATAGTCGTGCATTTGTAATATTGTGCAATATTTATTTACTTGGTTATGCTGTAGCGATATCTGACCCACCACGCCGCTACTTCTATCAGAGTCTATGGCTGGTGGGCTCAGTATAATAATGTGTATATTTATTTTAATATTATTACTAAGTTTCAGTATTGTATAGTCATGATATATTTGTGTAAAAAATAGACTTTATTTTCATTTGTTGAGTAAATATATATAGGCTAAAATAATTTTAATCATGACCTATGTATCATTTACTTGTGAAAGTCTTCAAATGTAAGTAGTTATTTAGAAAGAAGTGTTCGTTCATTACCAGTTTACTGGTAAACAATGAAATCCAAACTTACGAGAAAGCAGTGTATTAGAATCAGAACATTCTTTTAATGTAAAACAGAACATTCTTTTAATGTAAAATATCCTCAAATTCCTTCTGAACATTTCTAAGGGTATCAAGGAGCTTACAGTTTATAGCGATGTCATATCACTACGTAAAGCATTTCTTTGATGTAATATATAGTGCGGAGTAAAATATTCAAGAGATAATAAATATCAGTTCCTTGAAGTTTGTTTGAATATGAATGAATAAATGTAAACATGTCAGATATCTATATAATCTATATAGCTGGTATCGCTAGGCGCAGCGCTATTATTTTTGAATACAACAGAAGGAACGGAAAATGTTGAATAAAAACTGAAGAACAAATTATTATGTCATCATGAAGAATGATGTTTCGAAGATGAGATTTTCATTTGGAGATTTTTTTATCCTAGGTGCCCTCTTAGTTGGCGCATTGTTAGAACAAACACAAGGATCTGATCACAGCAAGCAACAGCTTCAGAATGAGCTAGATGTAAAGGACAAAATGATTTATAACCGACTTGTTCCGCGTATCTCGTAAAACCTAAGGCATGTGTAGAGCTAAAAATTATAAATTCAAATTCGATCGTCCGATAGCGCTGCACACCGCGGCTCGGAAACCAGATGTATATCTCGGCGTCATTAGCACTACTTAGCACATTTTGTCGCAGTAATTAGACTAAAATTGAGTCGTTCATTTTATATCACCGACAGATAGAGCTTCATTAACAAGCTAGTTTTAAAGTGTTTATACTGGCCAGTCGGATGATATCTATAATTTTTAGATTATGGGTTCAAATCCGTGCTTAGTTAATAATAAATAATCGTTTGGAATTGGGTCTACATTTCACTTGTGCATAATGACTGGAAATTTGAACTTGGAGTCATAAACAATGATTATAATATTTGAAATGATTCAAAGATATGAAGTCCTCACTGGTTCGGTACAACGTGACAGTGATCGTGATTGTGAATCAATTACAATTGACTGCGGCACGTTAAACGATGTATCAGAAATCGTTACAAACAGACATCTCGTAAGATCAATCAATATTTACGTATGGTGTCCTCACTGCCAGAACACTCTGTAGTGTTCTAGCAGTGAGGTGCCACTCTCTACCTAACCTGCTCTGTAACATAAATTGTGGAGTTAAAAAAATAAAATCTATTGAGTTTTACAAGATATTCATTACGTTAAAAATGATAAATAACGTGACTTCAAGTAACAATCACAAGCAGCAGTAGGTATGTGGTGGTGTAGCGCTTACAAAGTTCATTCCCCTACTTATCTCAGAAACGTGAAATTGCTGCACATAAAACATTCGCGAAAGATTTACGATTATAAAATATCCCAATAATTACATACTATTTATTGATTTATAATTAATATACTATGAGACTAGTAGTTTAAATTATAAAACGATTTACATCTAATATGATATTTTGCTCGAATTTGCTTATCATTTTCTGTTACCTAGTGTATTCCTGCTTTCTTCATTTTTGGCTGATGTCACTCACAGATCGAAAATTTACACAATTATCCTCTAGTAGGATTTGAACCTACAATCATACAATCATCGTTAGTTGTTAAATATAACTTAACTACGCTACGAGAGTATCAACTTGACGGTAAATAACTTACTTTTCAATAGAGAAATTCTAAAAGATATTCTGCAAATAACAGACGAAGCAATGAGAACTTAGTGTTAATGGGGAAATAGTCACAATCCACGCCTCTCGAAGCTACGACGACGGCCTCTTAATTATATACTATACTAGCAGCTCGCCCACGGCTTCGCCCGCTTAAAATACATGATACTATAATGACTTCTAATATGATTTTTTTATTACTTTAATCTGTAATATTCTAATATGATTTTTTTTACGATATTATCGTAAAAATACGACCAATGTTGATATTTGATATTCATAAAATATACATAAAGCTAATTATTTATTATACGTATATATTTTTGTAACTAACTAAATGTGCTGATGTCACCTAATAATTTAATGTACTGCTTCAAAAACAGCCTTAAATGTTAAATTATTGATTTGGGAAAGGATTCATAATATTCTTTGTAAAATAACTGTAATGATTGCATATTAACTCCTGTACAGTTTTTAAATTAGTTACATATATTATTAGCTAAATGTACAATTGGTAAATATGTAGTTATTACAGAGTACACGTAGAAAGGATGTTTTTAGGCATTTTTATATAGATTTATTTCAATCGAACGAACGAACCAAAAAATCTATGTATTTGCTTGATATCTCTTTGAAGATCAAGTCGTTATTTATCTCGGTGTTGAGTTAATTACGATTTAAACTTAACTGTTATGATTTATGAAAGTAATCTCCATTGACAATTCAATTTTGTTTATTTTATTGTATAAAATATTGTATAATAGTGCTTCAAAAATATATATTTTTATCAATCGTCATATAACCAAGACGTTTCGAATGTCATTCTTTAGCCAGGAATCTTACCAGCGTGATTGCTATATAACATTCGCAGGCAAATTAATGTCTTGAGTTCATTCAAATGACGATAACTTTTTTTTTAATAAACCGATTTTGATGAACTAAACTTTAGTAGTTAAGTTGAGTTAAAACAAAGCAATTGGTGAAAATTTTAAGTAAATCGGTTCAGTACTTTCAGAGAAAAATGTGGACATACATATCGACAGACAGACAGACAGACAAGAAATTAAAAAAAAAATATTTATACTTTCTATTATTCTTTTTAAGTATCCCTCTATCCATTTCAGTCAAAATTACTAAATGTACAAACAAAATATTTTTACTGTCTTATTATAGGTATATAGAGATAAATAAAAGATAAAAAGAAAATTGCCCAAAGCTAAATATCGTTAAATATCGTTGTATATTATAGTAAGTACCTAAGTGGTAAAATTAAAATAGATTAAAAAATAAGAAAATATAAATGTCCATATGAAACTAGATTTAAGCGGCTTACATTGCTCACTGATATGATAGTAGGTTCAATTTGATGAAAACGTTTAGTTTATACAATATACGCTCACTTGACCTCAAAAAGCATTCGCGTCTTTATTTATTTTGGTAAGCTTACATTATTATGATCAAAACTAATATATTATAAAAATAAATAACTTCAATTGAAGGCTATAGTGGTGCAGAGGCATAACGTCCAAATGTAAATGCGCAGTTGTGGATTCGATTCCCACTCGGAGGAAAAAATGATTACTTTGCTCCGATTAGAAGTAAAATGCGGCGTTGAGCTTCGTCATACGTATTGTCTTAAATTGTGTAATTTTAGGTTCTCTCTCACATATGCATATATAATATATGTAAATATAAACAACACCGGGTGTGGTCTAGAGTCGTCTCTAGAGCGTCTCATAAAGCCGTCACCTTGACACCGCAATTAAAACAAAAACGATATCGAGATATATTCGAGTGTTATTGAATTATTACTCGCGCATTATAATTTAATATTCTTAAAAGTTGATAAGTACCTGCTCGTACATGATAATATACTGTAATATATAATACTTACGAGTTCTGTTAGTGGCTTTCGTCAGTTTCTCTCATCGCATCGGAAAAAAAATATTTATTTTTGAAAAATTTTCAACTTATAATATCTATTTTTTACTAAATCAGCTATTTAAAGACATTATATTGAGTGTCTGACTTAAACCGCGCTGTAACTTCGAACTTACAACTACATATTTACGTTCGATCTATATCGTGGAGAAATATCCCGTTTATTATTTTATTTCAAATACGTACATTAAATCGAATTAAATAAAATCTTATATTATTGATACTGCCGTATGAGATCGGGATAAATGCAGTAAAATTTTACCATTTAGTATAACGCTTACGTAACTTAATGAAACAATGTGATTGTTCTACGATCTCTGGAAACTACTTAAATTATTCAATATTTTTTGGTAAAACCTTTGAATGAAATGAGATAATTCAGTCGTAACCAAATTGAAGTAACATCTGACTTTTAGAATATACCTTCTTGACTACACCTCACGAGGCTTCCAACCCGTAACCACCGTGCGCACAATCAGACTGGTCTCCAATAACACCAATCACTTAAGAAAAGACTTTGAGTTTCACTCATCAAACCCCAATTCAATAAAAATTTCAAAAGAACTTACAAAAAGAAAATTATTAGTTTATTTTCTAAGATATCTCCGCAACAATCAATATTTAGAGTACAATTCAGTTCTCTCATTCGTAAGTAAACGAGTTCCCCAGCAGGTGAGCAGGTGAGCGTCCCGCGTCGCAGCGGCCGCGTGCGGTTTCGACTGTCAATTACAATCCATTCAACAATTCTTCGCTAATTCACTCAGTATCGGGTGTCTGATTGATGTTTGAGACACGCGCATTAGAGGGCGCACCCAATTATATTCTTAATTAACGTTGTGGTTTCGGAGTTGGGTTACGTGAGCTTTGGTATTGACGCGCTACTTAGCGTCACCTCGTCGCGGCCTGTGGCTGTAGGCGGCCTTGGCAAATTGCTCCATTGTTTGAAGTTCACAGGGTAAATGTATTGATGATGAATTCTTTCTTTATTATAACTTTTGATTAACTTTTATTCTTATTCAAAAGATCATATTATAAAAAATCTGTTGTAAGATTCATATGAAGTCACGATTTGACCCAAATATATTCTAGCGGAACTTACTATAATTAAGTTCCACTTAAATAACAAAACATGGAACAGTTTTTTCTAATTGCTTGAATATATGCAATTCCTGTCCGTCACCGAGGTGGTGGTGGTGTCAGGTCTCAGTATGACATGTGCTGGATTAGTATCTAATTCACTAAACAAAATATTTATTAAGTAGGTTGAAATGAAATGTACATCTTACTTACTTGGCTGTTAGAGTTCATTATCCGCACTATTTTTACATATAAAAGAGTAAGCTTATAAGTGCCCCGTTTTTATCGTAATCGTGATTTTTTATAAATAAAAATTCTTGTAATTCATCTTTACAAAGTTGTGAAAAACCACTGAATCGACAGTTTTCAAGCTACAGGCAGCACCACACGCCTATAGAGAGTCGAGTGTTTCGATGATATTTCACAACTTCAATAGAAGGGAATCCTTTGAAAGTTTTTCTTATCTAAGATCCCACCGTTGTCGCGACAAAGCAAGCGTCACGGTGCGACGTCCTGGTGTCCGTCCCGGTGCGGTTTTTCTTACCTTACCTTATCAGGTGTATAGTGGTTTATGCGACACTGAGACACGTCGTTGCCATTCGTGCGGCTCCTACTGCTGATATTTCTATGTTTTATTGTAATAAGAAACTTCAAAAGACCTTTGCAATTTAACTAATAACTGGTTCTTAGCGTGTGACTGTAAACGCAACTGTTGTCAGTTTGGTTTAGTTAGTGAGTGAGGCACCAAGGCAAAGCGTAGCATTGAGTTCCGTCACTCAACACGTAATGCCTTGAAAATTCGGCGGAAAGTAGGCGACGGTGCATCTTAATATTAGGTTACCTCTGTCTGCTATATGCGGGAAACACCGTTAGGATGAACAAAAAACTATTAATTGAAAAAAGTTTTATGTACTGTGTTTATGCATCATACGATAACAAGAAAAAAATGTAGTGTAAGATCTCAGCGTGTTGAGTGGAGATGTCAAATAAGGACTCTTCTTATGACAAAATCAGGAAATCAATTATTAATTTTAATATGTATGTATATATTTGTTTGTACATAGATATGACAGAAACTTCTATGACAGAAACTGTTAAAATTAGCAACATTAAATTATTTAAACAATAAACAAACAATTATTTTTTTTTTGAGAAATTAAAATTTTTCGGTTTTGAGGAAAGGTTTCAGCTTGAAATCCATGAAATAGTTCCCAAAAAACAGCGGCTCAAATAATTAGTAAACTTTTCGGCGGAAATCGATTAGTTGTTTTAGTTTCGGCGAACACCGGACCGACCGTTACCGCTGAGACAGTAGCTAACGGTGGTTCGTGATCGGACGCGTCTTCTAGTTTTTATGATCTACCGACTAGATAGTCAACGGTGTTGCCGTGGTCACGTAAAATGATGAATTAATTAACAAAATCAGTCAGTCAGTAGTACCCTGTATATTTTAGATGCACCACCTGTAGGTACAGTAGTTATAAGTTATATGACTCACATATAGATAGATAGTCAAGTAACAGCCACTTCTATGGTAATGTATTATTATGCCGACGCGGACTAGCGGCCGGCAGCAGACATCGTCTGACCGCTGTCCTGTGGAACTATTTTTTGCTGAACTAAATCTTGATATCGCCGTCTAAATTAAATATACATTTTGACAATTGACATTCTCATTGTTATTTTTTGTTAATTTTTCAATCGAATGAACATGTAAATGTTAGTACATTCGCTCCGAGTCCTCTGTGTAGTTGTTTAATACAATTATTGTAATCTTTCCAGTCGACATAATCGTTGTTACATTAATTTGTTGTACTGTGTAAGCACAATCAGTCTAAATTCTATGATATTTTTATCTAATTTTGAATGCAAGGACAATCAATCAATCAGCTTCACGCTGTATCCCGCAAACAGCAGGGTAGGCAGAGGAAACCTAGTGTCAAGACACTCAGTTCCCTACTTTTCGCCGAGTTCTAGAACATTGCGTGTTGAGTGGCGGAACTGAATTCCGCGCTATGCAAGGATATATATTATATATTTATTTATTATATATTTTCACCAATTTTTAAGGTTTCGTACCTCAAAAGGAAGAAACGCAACTGTTATAGGATCAATTTGTTTAGTTCAGGATAACGTGGAGGTGTCGAGCTGATTATCAAATATTCAAGTACCTTAGAGTATAGAGAATTTAGGTAAAAATTAAACGAATACCTCACCCATACGGCGACTCAATGTTTTAAGTAAATGCATACAAACATGACTGTAATAAAATGTTATTTACTAAAGTTAATTAGAAGCTAAGAAGCAGCCCGCGATAGCTGCCCCTATAAAATTAAATTATTGTCGTCTCACAGAGTACGTACGTGCTGTACGTACTCGTACAGATGTGCATCGTTTAAGTTAACTGCCGTGATTCAGTGCTTAATTACATAAAAACTGTTTGAATAATTAACACCATGTGCTTTCTAGTTATAAATTTCTGTCGATTTAAATCAAAATTATTTTGTTTTGAAGAAAATACCACAATAATTTAAAGTGAAATATTATATTGCATTAACTCTTTTAAAAAAAAATAAATCAGCTTCACGCTGTATCCCGCACACAGCAGGGTAGGCAGAGGGAACCTAGTGTTAAGACACTCCGTTCCCCACTTTCTGCCGAATTCTGGAGGCATTGCGTGTTGAGGGGCAGAACTCAACGCCGAAATTTACTTAATTAACTCTTTTTTTTTTTTTTTTTTTATATTTAACTAAGTAACATGAAAACTAATTAATCTTTGAAGAACTGATCCTCATTGACTAACCCGACCTTGGAAACTGTAGGTTCTGTTTCTGTGGGAACAAATGTATTGTTTTGTTATAATAGGTCTATCTGACTCCCTCTTCGTTAGTAGTGTTAGTGACTCATTTACAGCGATAGTTATTTGCCTTCTGAAACCACTTAACTCGGAGTGGTGCCGCATCAATTACACGCTTGAAGTACTAGCGATTACCATCAGATGTTCACGTTTGATAATTGGTTGACATCTGATTTACTTTTATACCACTATCAGATGTAGGGATATGCTGAAATATTGATGATGAGAAGCCCAGGATACTTCCATTAATTTTGTTTAACATTATTTTTTCCCGCACCACATGTCTAGTGGACACGTAAACCTTAGGAGTTTATGAGGTTAAGCATATTTTGTAACTTATCCAAGACTTTTGATTATGTTTGGTGCTCTATAACGGCCGTGAACCACTACGCCCCTCTATTTACCTACTACTGTTTACACCATTGTTGCCTCTTACTAACTAATAGATAAAGTTCCGAAAATTTATGTAAATGACAAGAAATTTTCTGTATCTATAAGACTCCCGCATTTATATTTAATATTTGTATAATGACAGATATCATCGAAGTACAAAACGTTCGTTAATTTGTCAAAATATTAATGAAACATAACATTTAATAAAAAAGAATAAATATCAGGTCGTGTGTAACGTTTGACGTCGTAATGAACACGGCGGTAATCCAAGCGCGCTGTTTTAAAATACCCGTCCGGATTTAGAGCGCCGCACAAAATGGACTTCAGTTTACAGTTAATGTTATTTTATTACGCAACCGAATCTGAGCGAATTCCAAAACAATTTAAGTTTCTCGTCGCTCCACAGTTTATTAGAAGCTTCCTGGAGCGCTCCGAGATAACACTATAAACGGTAGAGAAGCAGTTGTCGACACCTGTCGAGATGTTTGCTTTTCACACTCTGTGCGGGAAGCAAAAATTGTTGGCTTTTCTAAATATTTTGACTGTCTTAAGTAAGTGTACTCAGTGAGGCCCCCTGTTGCAGCCGGAGGCGGCATGCGCGCGCAGTAGGGCGAGGCGTGACGGCGGCCGCGCGGCGGCCCCCGGCGCGGCGCTCGCGGCCGCTGCGGCTGCTGCTGGCGGCGCTGGCGCTGGCGACGTGCGCCGCCGCGCCCCCCGAGCCGCGGGCGCAGCGCTCCGCCAACCTGTCGCACATCACCGGCACCGGCCGCACCATCCAGATGTTCCTCAAGAACCGCTACCTGCAGCTGCTACCCGACGGCACCGTCAACGGCACCACCGACGCCGCCAGCGTTTACAGTGAGTACGCGCCACACGCACACATGCACACACCCCCCCCCTTACTAGCTATTGTGATACATTGTAATCAGGTAACAGATTGATCTCCTTCAATAGTTTCAATGTATAAATTAAGTTATATAATAGTAACAAACAAACAGCTGTCAGTAATATTGTAGATATCCATTACGTCTGGTGTCAACAGTCTCGCAACTCTCTCACTGTTACTGTTAATGCGCAATCTTACATCACATGACACCGCGCTTCCGGAAAAATTGTGGCGACCGCGGGAACAACTACATAAGCACCCTTAGAAGTGTTGCATCAAATAATGTATCACACGCAACTTGTGCTAGCACTCACGCCACAGCTCTCTCTCTCTCTCTCTCTATGTATATAATTGCAAGTTCGCTGTCTCTAGCATGACACGGTTCCCGACACAATAATAATTTGGCAGCCTCATCTTGTGTATGCAAATAGTGGTCGTTAAATAAACTGTTCCTTAATTGGCATTCGACTTTAGTGGTTCGGGACATTAAAACTTTAATAGCATATTATGAATAATTTAATTTCGTATAAAATACACAAATTAACGACGCGCGTGACAGACTTTTGTCTATTTTAATATTTATGTAACAACATGGAATATGTCTCGCGGGGAACATGTCCGTGGGAACACGACTAACATATTTAGCATAAAAAATAACATATTTCAACATATGTCTGCTGGAATTAGTCTTTTTGCAAATGAGTTCGTTATCTAGTGTGTACCTACAGAGCGCCGCGCGTCGTGCAGACGCGGCGCGGCGGTGCGCGGTGTCTGGTGCCTCTGCACCTGTCTTACAGTATATGAAAAGTGTGTAAGAAAATAAGTGACAAATTAAAATAAGCGATAAAAATTGCAACTTATTGAAAAGTCTATAATCTAACCATCATCTATTTGGTTAAGCTTCCTAGTTCGATTGCACGAAACCGCAAATGCAGTGACATAAACCACAACCGACCGAACACCAACAAAAAATGCCGATGGAGCGATTACGTTTGATATGACGCCTTAAACACAATACGGGATCTGAAATTTTAATCTTCGTAATTACATGTTAGTTGTTTAACTGTCAAATTGTAATAATGAGTCAATTGCGATGTGTATCTCCTCGCGCGTCGGGCCTCTGGCCTCGGGCCTCGTGCCTCGCGCGGGGCGGGGTGCCGGAGCCTCGGTGGTCTGATGCGGAGATACCACGATACTCTTACGAATACATATTGTTGCACTGGTATTGTCTGTTGATGGACATCTACGTAACATTTAGGTTAATAATTATAATTAAATCAATGAATATTAAGTAAATAGTTAACGAGATGCTATGAATGTAAATGTACCTACGCAGGTTATCGTGGAAGGGGGGGGGGGGGGGGGTCAGGGTCCGGATGCGGCAAAANCGGTGAAGGGGGGGGGGGGGTGAGTCAGGGTCCGGATGCGGCAAAATGAGGAGCTGGTTCAATTTGTGCCATACACTACTAAATAAGCTATCAGAAAACAAAAGCATTTGTTACAAAATTTGTTATTAAATTGTAGTGATAGCGTAATATCACTTTATCTTAAATATGTCTGATCATTTTTATAATTAAACTGGTGAGTGGTGAGTGGTGAGTCCCTCCGAGTTGATGGGAAAAACTATTTGAAATAATCAAAATTATTTATATATCTTAAATTTGCCACAAACATACACTTATATTATTATTTATAAAGACAAAAATTATACGAATATAATCTATTCCGAAGAATAGATAAATTTTAAATGTCAAATCGGCTAATTTCCGAAGCAAATCGCTCGCGATATGCAAAACAAGGCTGTTGTCCGGTTGCTGTACGTCTACCGCTGACGTCTGAGAGCGGCTCTACTCTACTGTACTCTACTCTACGACTCTACCATACCTTACTTTAATAGACGACAACGTTTAAAATTCATCTTAAAGTTCTTGGTATTTATTGCAAAATATTATTAAAAACGATATAAGATAGTATCGAAAATGAAGATGTCGACAAAGTGACAGTGAATTAAAGTAGGAATTTAGATTTTTTATTTTTTCATGCATTAAACTTGGAAATTTTACACAATAATAAAAAAGTGAATTTATTTTTTATGTATTTTTTAGCGTGCTACTGCACCCGCATAGAGCAGGGTCGACAGACAGCAACAAGCAAAGTAGTATTAAAAAACTCACTGTTCGCCACTCACCGCCCACTGTTCGAGAGGCGTGTTAAGTGGCGGATCTCAACTCCGCGCTTTATGTTTTTATTAGGGCAAGGAAATAGTTTATTCCCCTAAACGGAAATCGCACCCACAACCGTCGCGTTTACACTCAGACACTGCGACGCGAAGTCAGTAAACGATTTTAGATGCATTTAGGAAATACCAAAAAAACAAGTAAGATAACCGCGGCGGGACATCAAAGTGTGTTTTATTTGCATGTTTATATCAACGACGAAACTTATAAAGGTCGTAAAAATATATTTTAATCGAATGATATAAAAAACTAAATATCTGACTAATTTTTAATTTGAAATGCGTAAAACAAACATTTCATTGGTCGGTAGTCGTCGGTGGTGGTCGGTGGTGGTCGGTGGTGGTCGGTGGTCGCAATATGTATGTGTTTCTCATAATTTATTTATATAAATTAGGAATTCGGCATTTTCATATTCAAATATGCAATAACTTAGTTATATGTATAATGTGTTTTATAATTATCCTTGGATATAAGGGTGAACAGTAAAACTATAACTAGAATTGTGTTGCTCTGAAAAGAGATTTATTACATAAATATATGTTCACACTTTTACAAACATTATTTACATTTATCAATCATAAACTCACCTGAAAAGAGAAACAACATTTAAAGCTATTATTTCACCAGTTCGTATTAATTAAATTAAATAATAAAATATATTATTCTTTCTTGTTTTTAAGAGACGTCAATGTCATAGCTGAACGAAGTATTTACTCACTTCGTTTACATCTATATTAAAAAAATAATGAAAAGAATAAAATAATAATTTCCTTAGTCCACACTACTTATAGTAGTAATAAAAATGNAAGTATAGCCACCTCGACGTTCCACCTTCTCTCCCTCGTCAGCTAAATGTGTTTCACTGAGAGCAGCAATATCGACATTGTGACGTCTAAGCTCTCGGGATACGAAGGCCGTTTTCCGTGGAGGACACATATTTGCTTCATTATCCAAGAGAGTGCGCACATTCCACGCTGCGAAGATCATATTTCGAGTTTTTGGGATGTTTACATGTTTATTATGTTTTCGACCACGTTTAGGATGATGCAGAGACAGCCGTGGTTACTACCTCTAAATATGGAGGATTAAGCCTTTTTTAGGACACCTTTTCTAGTCCCTTCCCCGGATTGGGGGAAGCAGGGCCTCCCTAAATAGGGCTGCTTCGTCACCTTGGGAGCTGCCGAATTATACTGTTAACCCAGTGCAGAGGAAAGCGACCATCTTCCCAAGGCCGCCTACGTGCAGATATCAGACAAAGCTTAGTCGGCATCACGACTAGACCTCTCTACCTTTATCCGTCGCCGTAGGACTATTTTTCAAAATCAGAGTCCAGAGTCAGAGCCAAATCAGATTGCGCAGGAGATATTAAAGTGCACGAAACATTAGTATCGTCAGTGTACGCGCAAAACACAGGTGCACTCTCATTTCTGCCCTCCTGGTTCCGATGGAACGGAGATCGTTACAACCGGAGAAAGGTAAAAACGTTACTAAGCATCAATTAAAGCCTTTGATGCGAATCTAAGCTTTGAGTATGCTTAGCTATGTGACAAACCGGGATCGCCTGTCGGTCTTAAGCGGTAGGCGTCCGCTAGGTGATGAAGAGAATAAGGAAAAGGGTAATGAAGGATACTACTGTCACAGGAGATAGGAATGCAACAGCAGTAGCTAGAGTAATCCGGGGTCGCATACCCGTAGTGGTCTGAGATGCAAGCTATCGGACAGGTAGCTAGCAAGACCACCCTCTGGACTGTATAAATACAATAATATAAATATATATATAAATACAATAACAACTACTCAAAAAGAGACACAAATTTGAGAATTCATTTTCCACTCATTGGATTCCACTCATTCGGAGGAATGAATTGTTTTTATTTTCTCCACTCAATCTCTAAATCTAAGTGAAAAGTCGAAAACGGAGCGTTACAACACTAGGTTCCCCCTCCCTACTCTGTAGGATACTGTGTGAGGTTAACGAGCAGCGACTAAAAAACGTCTCAGAAAATGAAGCCTACATTAATAACAACAAGCACATTATGCTCTGTAGGTAAATAACTACCTGTTTAAATAATTCTCTGATATTTTTGATCTTCATACAATTTACACATTATTGTGATATAATATATGTATAGATAGAGAGGATAGTATATAACTCATTTTTTTACTAATTTAGAGTAGTTGAAGTTTTCGTGACAGAACAAAGAACAAATTTATAGTATGAAAAAAATAGTGATAGTTTTCAGCAGCCTTTTACTGGTTCATTGATATAGTGGCGTGAGTTTCGGACATTTAATTTCCTTTACATTTGAATAAGATTGCAGCAATAATGACTGTCACGTGGAGTGTGTCCTGAATCAAGCGGCGCTCGTAAGTCACGGCGCGCGCTCCGTGACGCTCCTTTAAGAACCGATCGGGGTTTATCTTATTATTTTAGAATTTAAAATACTTTTTACTAAATGAAATGAAATAAAACAGATGAAAGTTGTTGTGTGTTTGCCGATTACGTGTCCGTGACGTTTGTTTGAAACATAAATAAATCAGCTTCACGCTGTATCCCGCACACACCAGGGTAGACGGGGGGAACCTAGTGTTAAAACATTCCGTTCCCCACTTTCTGCCGAGCTCTGGAGGCATTGCGTGTTGAGTGGCAGAACTCAACGCCGCGATTTGCCTCGACCCAGAGCGAAGAAATGGAAATATAAATTTAAGTAAATATTTCATCTCCTCGAGTGGGGATCGAACCCACAACCAGTCGGTTTTACAGACACACTAAATGCCCCTGTGCCACGACTGGCCTCAACTTGTTTGAAACATTTACAAGTTAATATTATTATCTATACTTACTTCACTTTCATCGAGTCCTTCTAAATAATAAATTAGTATAAGTATGATATTTTTGCACGAAATTTCACAATAAACTTTATTTAAATTTGTAAGCTATTTATATGAAAATTGAATACATTTATCCTCATGAAAAATGTATAGAATTAAAATTAACTTAGCGGGATTTAAACCCCGCCTCTTGGGAACTGTTCAAGCACTATTCACAATTTTTATTTTTAATACATACTTAGATTATAGGATTTATACACAAAAGTTTATAGGTATATGTTCTTATAAACAGTATTTTATTTCAGAGTGTGGAATAACACTTTATAAATGTGTAAAATACGTATACTATATGAAAGAATAGCAACCTCCTCCCGCCCTCCATATTTACGACCGTGGTACTTCATAAATCCCTCAGAGACCTCTACTCTCGCGTAATCGTATATCAGCGCGCGGAGGGCGGAGGGCAGTGGGCAGAACAATACTAGCGCAGTATTTTGTTGTTTTCAATATTTTTGGCCTCTTTTCCTCGATATAGAGGCATTGTCTCAGATCGTATCTCCAACTTTAGAAATAGAAAGCTGAGTTATTCTAAATTTATATTTTAGCTTTAACCATCATTTTAAAGTACCATTTCTCCGTACCATGTTAATTTAGTGAAATTTTAAAATTTCTTCATTTTTAAGAAATTGCTCGCATATTAAAAAAAATATTCTAAACGTAACTTTTAAATTTGCGAGTATCTTGTTGAGTTTCTCTGTTTTACCGGTAAATTATTCTATAATTATATTTGTTTAGTAATAAATTATTATAAAATCTTTGCTTTTTTTAAAATATTTGAATAATATCATCGTCCAGTGTAAGAAAGGCAAATAGCTAACATTGGCTTTCTTGGAGGAGATCTCTACTACAATGTTGGTTGTGTCAAATCTATTTTAATAATAAAGTACTTTTATTTTATTTTTTAAGAGGCAAGAGCTTTCATTAAGCTTCAAAGTTCGCGTGTACACGAGACCGTCGTTGAGGTTCGCACAGTAAAAGAATTAAATATAGTTTTAATACTTTGAACACATTCCAAATAGTGATCAGAATTTAAGAAAAATGGTAATTATTTGTATGAAAAATAAATTTTTAAATATATTTTTTTAGATTGGTTAAATTGGTTGGTAGGAACTTAGTAACTTTGTGCTTACTAAGGACACTTAATACTCAAAGTCAATTCAAGTGAGAGACCTCGAGATATTCTCAGATTTTTTATAAGCATTTTAATGAGTATACAGTGGAAGAAAATAGACAGCGAAAGTGGTCACCAACAACGATGACAATAGTGTAAGTTAGATTTCCGTTGTCCTACTTTTGGTTACTTTGACAAAAATGAAAAAAGCGGTTTCTACGAGGAATAGTACGAGAATATATGAAGAATGCAGGCGGACGTATCGAGTGCTGGGACGGAAATACACCAACTAATGTTAATACTAGAACGCGACCGCTTTGTGTCTAGACTAGAACATTTGGAAATCATAAATTAGTGTTACTCTTGTAATATACAGGTCATTCTCCTGGTAATGTCATTTGGTTTTCTTTTCTTTGGTTTTAACCTTATTTTTCATATTTTAAGTTATAAAATTGCGTGCAGCATTGGTCCAATTATTTTGCTAAATTGCCAATTTTTTATACGCCTAGTGGCAACACTAAAAACTTAAAAAAAGTTTTAGATATTTAAATGATCACACGTGCAAGATGAACGTAACGATCGTTGTGAATGATATTTATTGCACTTCATAAAAGAAAATTTAGAAAACATAGATTATATATTTTTTCCGAGCAATTGTTATTATTTCATTGCTTTATATCAGAGCAGATTTCAGGATTTTTATTCGCGATCTTTAATATTTTATATTGAAGAGCAGCAACTGAAATACAATAAGTTAGTATAAAATAATACTTATCATTGTGTGTTGAATGGCAGAACTTAACGCCGCGCTTAACCTCGACACCAGAACCAAGAAATGGAAATATAAATTTAAGTAAATATTTCATCTTCTCGAGTGGGGATCGAACCCACAACCAGTCGGTTTTACAGTCACACTTCGTGCCGCTGCGCCACGTCTGGCCGATATTGCTAAAGGAAAGTAAATCAATGCCATTTACTATATTTACATTTCTATATACCTACTTTCAGATACGAGTAGCTACAAAATATATACCACATAATTTAATTTCAAGATCACAAACCACCGAGCGCCAGCTGTTCACGGTTGCGTGTCATAGATTGCTTAAATTTCAGAAAAGTAAATAAATGTTTGTATCTATTTTCAAGACGACCACATTTTGCTGTACAATACTTTAAGCACAACGACGACCCCTCCAATAGTTACAAATAATTGACTAATATTAAAATCTCGGTTAATTTATTACTATCTAAATGTCTATATAAATACTTTGGTCGACATCGGATTCATTACTCCCATAATCACATCGGTACAAAAGCCCCGAAGGGCGATTCCGACTCGCACTTGACCGCTCTAGAAAATTAATTTATTAATTTCCGCAATAATTAGACAAGTACGTCATCGTCAGGGCGTGGACGAGGCGTGAACTTGCCCGAGAAGTTGTGACTTTAAAATATATCCTTATTTAATATTAGATACTCGTACTTAGGCTATAAATCACTTACACTTTGGAACTTAGGAAATACTTATTTGTGGCCCAACGTGTTGTCGAGTGCTTTATATTGCATCAACAACAAGATAAGCTTCATCACTTCCTTAATTAGAACGTAACTTGGGTGATTCAATCTAAGGAACATTGAATCACAGATCTGAATGTATGTATGTATGTATGTATGTATGTATGTGGCGGGACAGAGGCTATTTGTGATAGACAGATGAACGAACTCACGTTTGTTTTTTTGCGTAAGTTAATTGATTTTCTTCTTCCCATTATGATATCCTATTAAAGATATTTTAAGCTTCTAAATAAATTATATTTGAACTGATTACTTAAAACTCCACTCCACTCCACTCCACTCAAGGAGACGAAATATTTACTTAAATTTATATTTCCATTTCTTCGCTCTGGTGTCGAGGCGTTGAGTTCTATCACTCAACACGCAATGCCTCCAATTCGGCAGAAAGTGGGGAACGGAGTGTCTTAACACTAGGTTCCCTCTGCCTACCCTGCTGTGTGAGGGATACAGTGTGAAGCTGATTTTTTTTGACTACTTAAAACATATTTATATATGTAATTATGTAACAAATTACGTAAATATAATATCAATGAGCTAAAGTTACATTTAAAAAATTGATAAAATTAGCTAGCTAGTTAAAATGATCAAATCATACTCAGACCTATCAATAATAGGCCATAATGGCAGACATGAGAAATTACTGTCTCTATATGATAGTTCACTTTGACCCCTGAAGTAGTAACGGGTAGACGTGTTCAGAACGCTATCATTTATTCAATATAAAAGTTATTTAAAAGTCCGAAAATAAGAAAACAAAGTAATATTTCGCTAAGTCAATTTTTTTCCTTACTCTACATGATGTAAGACATTCATAATACTTGCAACAAGATAAGAAAAAAAAGGGTGATAACAACAAGCGAAGTGAAGCGTCCGCACCAAGTGTTGATCGATGTACGTAAATAAAACAAGCCCCTGAGCCTTTGATCTCTGCAGAAGTGATGGAAGGACCGCAAAAAACCTAATTAGACAGCGAGTGAGGAAAACAATAAATTTCTCCGTCGGATTCATCTCGCTCGCTCGCTTTATATAGACATTAGCTCTGTGAGTGCGACGCGGACCCGCGGGCTGCCTCCATTGATGAAACGTTTATTGATTGCTTTAGTTTTGCGACTTTAGTTTATCGATCGACTTCTTAAATTTGAGAATTTAAATTTCTTTTTATTTGAAATTGTTGAGTTTCAATTGAATATTAGCTTTACAGTTGAAAACATATATTGCGATACAAGAAAAATATCAAGAAAAATGGGATCAAGTCCTTTTAAAATATTTCTTCTACAAAGAAGAATATTTTTTTTATTTCAGTTTCAAGCTGTATCCCGTATATAGCGCGGTAGGCAGAAGAAGCTTAGTGTTAAGAAACTCCGTTCTCCATTTTCGAGACCTGCCGCCGAATGACAATCGAAGTGAACGGATGAAACGATTGAATTGTACATTTTCCACGCACAATTAGGTCGAAGGAAATGTCATAGCGTCTGGCGCTCGTCACCACACCCCACCACACCCCACCACACCGCACTACACCGCGTCGGTGAGTGTTTCAGACGAACAGAGAGACAGTTTCGTCGTGACCGGTGTATAAATACTCCTCTAGAGTAGTTTGCGAGAGTGAAAAAAGAACAATACATTATGTAATAGCTTATCTATATTTGAAGACTGAGGCAGCTTATACGACGGAGATTACGGATACAATCATTGAACTGTATTCTATGATTTGATTTTAATTTTTAAATACGTACGTGTTGAATTTTAATATGTAGTCTAGCGTGAAATATTTAAGAAGCGGAAAATTGAATACATAATATATATTTTTTGAGAATATGATATCATATTATTGTGATCAGTTACATAATGAATCATTTATTACATAAAATAAATGTAATTTAATTATAAAAAAATATTTAACCAATATATATCGAATTAATATTTTTAGGGTGGGTCGTGGCGCAGGGGCACAAAATGTGACTGTAAATGGTTGTGGGTTCGATCCCAACTTGAGGAAATGAAATATTTATTTAAATTTATATTTTAATTTCTTCGCGGCGTTGAGTTTCGCCACTCAGCACGCAATGCCTCCAGAATGCGGCGGAAAGTGGGAAACGGAGTGTCTTTACACTAGAGTACCTTCACCTTCACCTTCACCTACCCTGCTATGTGCGGGATATAGCGTGAAGCTGATAAAAAATAAAAAATATATCATTAACAAGAAAATTTCCTAAGTTTCTAAAATAAAACAAAAATGAAACTCTGTACATTATCTTTACACAAAATATTGCCCACTCGTTAACGACTTGCGCTAAACGGAATATAAATAAACCGACAAATTAATTCCACGTGCCCAAACAGAACATTAACCGCGAGGAGGGCGGAGGCTGGGGGAGGCTGAGGGAGGGAACATCTCGATCGTAATTAGTCGTAAGTACGTCGATTGTAAGAATGCTGTAATGATTTAAAAATGCCTAAACGACTCGCGCCAAATGTGGTCACCGCGCGTCCTGCGCGTGCGCCCCGTACCGACGGACGACGGCAAAGAGTAACGGGCTGAAGATGTGTCACTTAAGTGATGTATTATGTATCATTATTATAATATTATATACAATTGAGTTTTACAGTACTTACTTCTAATGGGAATTTTTATCTTGTAATCTATATATATAAAAGGACTCGTGCTGACTGACTGAGGTAAGACGCACGCAGAGCCATAACCGCTGATGGTAGAAACGTGAAATTTGGGCAGATGTTTATTTTCATATTCTGGACATCCACTAAGAAGGGAATTTGAAAAATTTTAACCCTAAAGGGATGAAATAGAAGTTGAAAGTTTGTATGGAAAAAATATTTAATCTGTACCGATTTTTATAAAATTTGAAATTCAGACTCCTAAAAATATTTCATTGAACACGTGTTTCATGGTTTTTAAGAATTCACCCCCTAAGGGTTCAAATAAGGGGTTGAAAGTTTATATGGAAAAATCTTTAAATTGCCACCGATTTTTATAAAAATTTAAATTCAGACTGTTAAAAATATTTTATTGAACACGTGTTTCGTGGTTTTTTTAGAATTCACTCCTAATAAGCGGGCGAAGCCGCGCGCGCCCTCTAGTATATTCATAAAGATAAAAAAATAATTTAGATTCTTATCAATATCATTGATAAACTTACGATAACGAAACTCTCTATAAATCAAATAGATGAATATAGAATTAACTGTTTCATAATGTAACTTTCCAAAATTAAACTTTAAAATCAAATTACCAAAGTGGTCATTACAAATATAGGAAATTCAATTTATTAATAAATAGCTCATTTTGACATTGACAAGATTGCAGGGGGCCCGCTCCACTCCGCGCGTGACAGGGGGCGACAGGGGGCGATAGGGGGCTGTCACCGTGCGCTGTGATTGAAACAGACAAGTCATAAATTAGTAAATGAAACGCAGGAACTATTTATCAACATCGATGGAGTGTTCTACATATTGCAATGTGTCGAGCGTGTCCTACATACGATTGTTTACGCTCGGGAAGTACGTACGAGTATTACCTAATTGATATTTAATATTATCTGAATTTAGGTCCGTATTGAGATTTTATTACACGATTTCGTATTGTTATGTTGATTATGTATAAATTATGTTTAGTATATTACTCAAAACAATTGATTTGAATACTCAGATCTGATCTGATTTGAATCACTTGAAAAAGGCGCTGGAATTTCTATTAAACTTTCTTAGAAAAATATCAATCGATGCCAAGCATGAAGATGAAATCTGTACCTATTATAATCTCATATAAAAAGCTATTAGTGTTTTGTATAAAAATATAAGAAATTCAAGAGTATTAAGTGAGCGTCTCCGCCTGCTTAAGAGGCGACAAGTGTTTAGCGAATGTCAAACAGATCGACAGTATTAGGTACACGGGCACAAGTACGGCAAATTACACAAAATATCTTAGAGTACTATGGACTTTTTATTTTACAAATTTAATGTTGATATTTAATGCTCTTTTCTTTTGGTATATTAATATTTCCTGTTATTGTCATTTAATATAAATAGTTTCAGTACAATAAGTGTAGTAAATTTATATCTCAAAGGCAAAGAAAGCAACGCAACATGCAACATATATAAAACTACTTTGCCAAGTTATATATATATAATAGCTCTGCAATTGAAGTTGCTGTAAACATTATTTTACAAAAAAACCTCGCAGCAGCCAGCAGCCCTGCGAGGCCCCGACATCATTGACCCAATACTGTTGAAGACCTATAAATACATTGTCCTACGATTAGCGGTCGAGTATCGGGTTCAGAGTAATTATTGGCAGTCCGTCGTTATCTGATCGCGGTCGGTCGTCTCTTGCTCTCAGATGTAACGATATACGTCTGCTCTGATTGGATCCGTTCTTTGGCGCACTTTGATTATTTTTAATTTAGTTTTGATGAATCGTAGCTCAGATTACGGTTGTTTAACGACAAGCTACGAAGTTAGTCGCAAAACGATTAGTTTTCATACAACGGAAACGGCAATAGTGTATTATTACAATGGAAACATTTTTTCTTGCAGTTCATATTTTAATTGTTATAATGGAGAGGTTTTCCAAAATAATTATTTAAGTCTTATCTAAAAATTTTGAGATGTATTAACATCGCGATGGGTAAGCCGTAGTGAACCTACAACTATATTAACAAAAATCTAGGAAAATATTTGCAGATTCGATAGTTTATGAGTAATAGTAGAAAATATATGGATTGCATTTATTTGCATCTTTAGCGCCGTCTGTTGAGTTCTAAATAACATTATTATGAATCGTTCGTAAGTGTCGAGGGTCAAGTGATCATTACACATCTACAGCTACATCACGCTTCCTTATTGCCAGATATAAGTTATACCGCTAAGGCTTTGCTTGTCTACTTAGTCAGATGGATTTTTAATTCTTAGTTGATATATTGGCCTATAGTAATAAGCCTAAGATATGAGTATGTAATTCATATTTTGGGCCAAGTGAAAGATCATATCATGCAGGAACTCGGAAGTGGGAAGTCAGCGTTGAATATAACGTGCGTAATTTTTTTTTTATCAAAAATAAAAGATATTATCAAAGGTCAAGGGAATTAGTATTATTGAAAGGGAACAATTTTTTATTAATTTATTTGGAAAAAGGTAACGTTTAATATAAAGTGATAAAGAACGTACATATATACATATTCTAAAATTTTGCTAATTTATGTCAGAAACAAAACAAACTGAATTTATACAGAAAAAACTGATATAATATTTTGAACTTTGTAGAGATTAGATCTTAATACATTGGTCACATTAGCTGTCAGCGGCTCTTTTGGCAACATCTTATATCTTTACATCGAAAACGAAGATGCACTCTATTATCAAATTTCAAGTATTTATAAAATATATGACAACATAAATTTTAGTTGCGATTCGCTCATGTAACAATAATTTTATTATTTCTATAATCTTTAAATAATTAAAAATATTGCTCATAAATTATTATTCTAATTATCTTGTATTGTCAAAAAGGAACAGGGTGACTAAAAATTAGGCTAATTCATCCCGTTCTTTTATATCCTGTATTTACATTTTATATATAATAAATAATAAAAGGCAAAATAAAAGGCGTTTCTCATATTGTATCAAAGAAATTTTCAATTTAACTCAATCTATTAAACAACAAATAAAATAGGTGATATAAGATGTTCGTTGACATAAAAGTCCGTCGTCGTCGTCGTGAAGAGGTCAAATATTTTCGCTTATTTTTAAAACGTTGTATTTTCAACTGATTGCTGGTAATTCCTAATGAAATGAATGAAATAATCCTGATCGATTTATGGATGCTGCCATTGTACTTTGTTACGTAGTACTGCGGTCGTGTTCATAAAAAAAATTGGCAAATGGTTTATTTAAAGTTTATAAATGTATTATGTACTAGCGAATTTCTGGCGGCTTCGCCCGCTGAAATGCACAGTTATTTATTTACTAACTTGAATTAGTGGCGAACGCAGTATCTTAACACTAGGTTCCATTATTCATTATTGGTATTATAGATATTTATTATCCATTATTCATTCATTTATAGATTAAAAATTAAATCTAATGTTGTAGTGGTGACATTCAGTTCACACTTCTATCTGCGGGCATATATTGAACAGGTGTAAACATCAAGATAAGAAATTCAATTTTTTTTGTTTTATTTATTTAGGCCATCTAGCAAATTTTGGTTAAACCAAGTTCTTTGATAAAGGCGTTCTGAGCATCTCAAAGGTTAAAATGATATTATTGTAAAATTATTTAAGAATTGACACATCATTCGAAAAACATAAGATTGCTGTTTCTTATCTACTAGAAAAAATTAATATTATTAATTAAATTAAATGATTCTTTTGCAAATTTTCGGATCTACTCAGTAATTAATCTTTGCAGCTGACCGTTGGTACGGTACGGCCTTACAGGTGCAGAGGCACGCAACTCGCGAACTGGTCGAGTGCGGTCGACTGCACTGAACAAGTGAACACGCGCTGGACATTATGTACTACATTGCTTCACGAGACATCGAACCCGTTACCACTTATATGTTTTATGATGTTAGTCTCATGAAGAGAATTTTTAAGGAAACGCCAAACAAACTATAGTGAGATTTCGCTGTTTATATTTCTCGTACCTACATACTTCTAAACCCTTTCCTCGTCTGTTTGAAGTATTTATTTGTTTGAAATTACGAACATTCGGTTTATTTACTTATCACGGAACTGTCTCTTACAGAGGCCGTCGTTTGTTAAATATGAGATGTATGTAACATCGAAAGGGAATTAAAAAAATAGATAAATCATCGATATCCATTAAAACTATATAGAATTCAGGACGAGTAATAAATATAGATAGTAATAAGATTATTATTTATATACAAAGAAGTAATCTATATATTCATTTATTTTTTAAAATTAATTTATCGTTATATTTACATGGAAAAAATATTTTTGACTTTACGCTGTATATTATACATACAAGGGTAGGAGGTAACCTGGAATTTGATTGGATTGAGCGGCGGAATACAACGCCGTATTTTGCCTTGTTACCAGAACGAGGAAATGGAAATATTAAATATAGCACTTCCTCGAGTGGGAATCGAACTCACAACCTATCGCGCTTACAGTCACACACTTCTGCCACTGCGCCATGACTGGCCACTTAAATAAATATATTTTTAAATAATTCTGTATACTTTTCAAGATTATAATGAAAATAAATAATTTTGTCAGACGCAATCTATAACCTATTAAGCCTCATATGAAGTATGGGAGCAGCTCAAATTGTACACCACGAGGCATTACCACGTCGAATGTAAGGCGAAGGCTGAGAGACAGGTAAAAAGGAGCTCCACAATCAGGGTCTATTTTTGCATCAAAGTCCTACTATATACGGTGTAGCCGACATACATCACGGTAACGAACGCGACGTGGGTGGGTTAGGGAATGCACATAAAACTATAATTTCATTAAAATCATTTAATATTTTGTTTTGTATTTACTACTTACGAGTATCTCTCACGCAGTAAACAATCAAGTGTTAAGACACTCTGGTCCCCATTTACTTCTTAAACTTTACAATGAAACCGAGGTTCTTTAAATACAAACGATTAAAACTCCGACAATTTTAAGCTACTTTGAATGTATTTAAAATTTCAACGATTTAGTCCCCACAGAGTGTCGACGTTGACGCATCGCTTCTTCAGCTCCAACAAATTATTCTAAATTTGGTGTTTTAATCGCGTCAGTATTCCCACGGCTGTAACGTGATCGCGGCCGTTACGACGACTGGCACATAAATAGTGAAACTCTTCGCTTCATTAATATCTTTGATGATAATCAGGAGAGTCACTTGCTTACAGATAAACTTCGTTTTATAAGCTCTATATTTTGTTAAAACGTTCCATTACACTGCTGTCACTATTTTTTGTTTAAAAATTTTTATGATTGTTTTGTAAATGTTGGGATAGCAAGGCTGCCTTTCATCATTTCAGTTAATGTATAGAAAAAAAACTATCACATATAGGTACTTAAAAGTGATTATAATTTTATTGAATTCATTGGAAATATAACGTCACACCTTTCTCATCTTGTCTTCTCATTTTAATCTAAAACTCACTAAACACCAACACGCTGCAACACGCTATAAAATTTACCACACAAATATGTAACTAGAGTAGACCTAAAATTAATGACCTTCCATGGAAACATATAGCGCTTTTAAATATAATAATGAGGCTATCAAAGCTCAATTACAGAGAAAGCTCAACCCCAAGTCTGTGAAATATTCAGGAACATAATACTAACGGGCGGTGTGAAGGGAGCTTTACAGTCAATAAATAAACTTAGTTTCTCAATCGAGCCTCTTTGTAGCCTTCATCGAGTGCATAAAGTATGGGCGGATGTTATCCGATTTGCAGTGGAAAGGCGTCTACTGACCGGCGCTCGGGGGCCGACAGATGATTTACGTTGGGTTTGATTATCGTTGTATATTATTGATATCAAATGCTTCTGTAATATTGTATACATTTTATACATATCTATATTTTATGTATATCTCTATACATTTGAAACAAAATCATTTAATTTTTATATAGTAATTAATCATGAAATTTGCTGTACTTATATTTTTTTATTAATTTTTACTCTCCTTAGGAACGAATAAAAGTTTCATATAATAAATATTTCTGAAACCAAAATTTTAATTGTTGACCATTATAAAGACTTGTTCATGAATTTATTTAATAAATACAATTATTTCCTTGTAACATGTTCTGTATCCATTTTTGTTATAATAGATATCTACAACATGACAAAAACATCGTTCAAAGAGGTCTAACATTCAAATAGGTTACAATGGTAATAAAGTAAAAATAGATCCTTGAATAAATCATGAGGCTCCTTAAATGGGGATATTTATTTTATTTATGGAGGTTATAAAAAAACTAATTGGATTGTCCGTCGGCGGCGGTGCGCGTGCGCAGCGTCAGTGCTCGGTGACAGTTGACGACTTCATCTCAATCTTCTGAACAAGTGTACGCTACAATGCTATTTTGGTTTGAAGCCAATTATATTGATATTGTTTGCTTTTGGAGCTTTATATATGTATTTAAAAAACCAAAGTAAAATTTTGCTGGTTTTTTTTAAATTCAATAAATTTAATTTTATATAAAACGTTGCGGCAGAGAGATGATATAGGTATAAT
Source organism: Heliconius hermathena (assembly GCA_013403705.1). Lineage (NCBI taxonomy): Eukaryota > Metazoa > Arthropoda > Insecta > Lepidoptera > Nymphalidae > Heliconius > Heliconius hermathena. Next base: position 159,817 of record JAAIXJ010000196.1, read on the forward strand.
AAAATTTGGCAGAAAATGGAAAACGGAGTGTCTTAAAACTAGGTTCCCTCTGCCTACCCTGCTGTATGCGGGATTACAGCGTGAAGCTGATTTTATTTTTAAAGACAAGGTGTCTTGGAACACACAATTAAATACCGCGTTTCACCTCCTTTGTCAAACAATTTCTTAATAATAGAAATATCAACAAAATCGATATACTAATTCAACATTCGCCTTGTAAGTCGATCAATGACCGCCTTACATCATTTACAGAATATTCTATGACAGCCATTGTTAGCGACGCCGCGGACGCCGCACTGTGGACGTCTCCGCGCGGACGCGGGGACGGGACCCGGTTCCTCACGGCATTAATAATTAACCGAGTGTGGGGCCGAGAGCAACACGTGGAGGAAAATAAGTTACGTACACGCTCGAACAAATATAAAAGTTTATTTAACAGAATTTAGATCAAAATAAAAAACATGATTTTAAATGAAACTCTTTTAACCGGATTAATCGCGTATATTTAAGGTTTTACATTTTGCCTACGTTTCGAACACTTTGCAGTAGTCCGTGGTCACGGGTAGACCCTACGCGATTAATCCGGTTAAAATAGTTTCATTTAAAATGTGTAATAATCGTGAAAATCCAAGAACTTATTAAAAACATTAAAATTAAATCAAATTAAATCAGCTTCACGCTGTATCCCGCACACAGCAGGGTAGGCAGAGGGAACCTAGTGTTAAGACACTCCGTTCCCCACTTTCTGCCGAATTCTGGAGGCATTGCGTGTTGAGTGGCAGAACTCAACGCCGCGCTTAACCTCGACACCAGAGCGAAGAAATGGAAATATAAATTTAAGTAAATATTTCATCTCCTCGAGTGGGGATCGAACCCACAACCAGTCGATTTTGCAGTCACACCTCGTGCCGCTGCGCCACGACCGGCCTCGACTTAAAAAGATGATGTTTCTAAATGGCAACATACATAACAGAGAACACAGTAACTTATTACTAGCGTCCCTTAATGGGAGACTCATTTAGTCCGTCAGAAATGCAAAATAATATTCAAGTCATCGATATTTCTTCTCACCTACTTTTAACATATAACTACTAGATATAATCAGTAATTATCTTTTGCTCTAACTCATGTTTTAATGACAAAGTGAGAATATTTACTTTAAACTAAAAATATTTTAAAGTAACAGTCGAATAGGAAACACGCCGAATCAATGTGACTGGCCTATTTGTATAGAGTCACTGGAGCAGCGCGGGTGACGGTGACAGTGGCAAGTATTGTTTCGGTGAAAGCGCCTCTTTGTTATATTTTTCCAATCGATTTCCTGTTTTCAATCGAAACTCGACGTATGAAGTCTTTTCTTGTTATATTTCTGCCCACGTCAAGTATGGATGGATAGGATGTTTCATATACCGCTGAACAAGTGACACTAACTACCTATTCAAGAAATATTTGACATTCGGTTAAGTACAATATGTTATATTTATAAATTGAACAATCAGAGGTCCTAGCGACGTAGCCCGTAGATTCTTAGAGCTTTATCCTAAAATAAGCGAGACGCAAGAATATAGAAGAAATTGGTGATTTGACAAGCGCTATATGGAGGCGATCACTGTAAGATACTAGTACTAGTCTTACAGTTGATTCATTGCATAAAACCAGTCAATATAATATAAAAGAAAATTCATATATAACATGTCTAATATTATTGTCGCATTTCTCCATTTTGAATTTGTATATTTGTATTTGTATATTTATCTGTGTGTCACGAAAACGCCAAGTTTAATAATTATAAGTCCAACAAAGATGTATCTCACGTGAACTTAAACTTTGGATATTGTCATTTGCATAAGCTGCAATATTACAGATTATTTTGGTTCTTAGTCGCGAATGAAATCATTCAAATCTCCAAACTAAATTGTCTGTCTGTTTGCGAATAATTTTGGCAGATTTACATATTGCGACGGGCGCGGTGGCCCGGTGGCGGTCGTATGGTAATTTTATCAAGATGATGATGTCAGAACAAGTTCGAGAGCTTAAAGAGTTCCTCCTCATTTTAAATACAAGAAGATGAAGATAGTTTTGTTCTCTTTATTACATGTTGGATTATTTCAAGTCGATGATATCGCTATATTATTGGCCAAATTATGAGATATTGTAATAAGAATATTACTCTTAGCTTTTATCTGACTAAATCAAGCTAGCCTTTTACATCACCAATAGATATAGAGGTTATCTATATCTATTGATAATTTTCACTCTTTCTCTCTGTTATCCATCCTTCGGCTATAATAATAGCTAAGTAGAAATTAAAATCATGTCCTATGAAAATATTTTTTTGTGACATTAGATTACATCGTCGCAATTTTATCGAAAAGGACCAAAACTGCATTATCACGATATTTTCCTCTATGTTACGAATATTACCCTCAACAGGATCTGTTACCTGTCGCCCTTATCTGATGGTTATCTAATAGCAAACAGGAAATGACAAATTATAACCCTGACTCGTGACTCCGATTATTGCAAGTCATTAATCATTTATATATTTATTGAGTTGGCATAGAGTCATTTACTTTGTTGTAATTTGTTAACAACTAATTCACGCAAATCTGTCTATTTTTCCCTTTGTTTATCTAACTAATACTCTATTATAATTTTAATCAAGTATTAAATAAAATACAAAGGAACCTTAATTATTAACCTTATCTAGATTATAAATATTTAAAGATCTACTCAGTAACATAAACATAAAGAGTTAAAACAGAAGTAATATTATTAATTTCAGTATATTCAAAGTAAAGTCGCGACTGACAATATAGAGTAGTTGTTTTTGTTAGATAATATATTCTGTTTGGTGTCAAGGCAGCCTCGGAGCTATTTATCTTATTATAACATATACCGTAGTAGACCATTTTCTTTAGTTTATTTTAATAATAAATAATTAACTTCACTTTGAAATTAAGTAATGCTTACTTGAGACTTTATTGTTACGAGTATTACGTGAATCAAGTTGTCAACAACACTATGACATTGTTTAATAATTATTCTTATAAAATATATAAATATAACTAATATGTTTATATTATATTTAACAAATACAAAATGTTTAAAAATTGTGTAATATACAAGGGTCTGGCTTGAATATGATTTTCTACGACACGAACTTTTAAAATTTAGGCAAATACCTGATGATTCACCAAACAAAGCTGATGTTCACCTTTAATCGATAACCTACGAGTATGATGAAGTAAACATTATGAAAACAAAGAAAGCTCAAGTGAACCGGACGGGCGCAGTGGTGGTGCAACACGTCACTGTAAAAAATAAATTAGTCGATAGAAATCGCCGCAACCGGTCGCACGTTCGTTAGCAGATCATTAGTTGTTGTTTAAAATTTCAAATTGTTGGAAATCTCTTGCAATTAGAGACAGGAAAAAATGCACTTATTTCATTAAACTGCGTCTTAAGTCTAACGTCTATGCTTTACTGCGTATTCTTCTCTTCCTGGTTCGAGTGACCTGAATAGCACATTACATAAACACGATAAACAACAAATTATTTATATCTATACTAGTTTATACCTGCGGCTTCGCCTGCGTGGTCTGAGTGCCCAAGATCGCTGTATCCGCATGCGCAGGTGCTGTGCGTCACATCGCAAATATTAACGTCATGTAAAGCAGCCTGTAGCCATCCTTGACAAGTGTCAACACAAAAAGAATATTTCAATTCGAACTAGTAGTATGTGAGATTAGAGCGTTCAACCAAAACAAACTTATAGTTAACTTTACAGTATTATAGTACAAAATTAAAGCTATTATTAACTGAGTTAAAATTATAGAACGGTGCAATACGAATATGTCGCCAAGTTCTTCACGGTAACATTTTCTTTTTAAGTTCAATTACAACTATTATATTATAGTTAAAATTAATTGAACATCAATTTATTTTTCTATCCTGTATACATATATGTATTATATATACGATTATATATTTATAGGTAAAGTAATAAACTAGCGACTACCTCACAGAGTGTGGGTTCGTTTATTATGTCATCAATACTAATATAAACCGGAACCGCTAATGAGAGTCCATCAGCTATTATTTCACATTCGACGTTTTTATCGACCAATTATATTTGTATGGGCCATACATTTGTAAAGGCATTTAAAAACATGTCTAATTAATAATGATTTATACGAGTATTTCACTGATAAGGACTGTATGGTTACAGTGATTTGTATGATTTTACTTTACTAATCTAAGCGAAGTGGATTCAATGTTTTAAGCTGTTGCACCTACTCGTACGTTACCAAATATTAAAGACTAGGGCAAATCGCATTTAATGAATGTCATGGCGTATTTGAGTAATGTTGATTGAAATCTTGTTGAGAGAAATGAAAATGAAAAATATTTGCGCATTTTATTAATTCGGGTAAACAAGATTGCAATTTACTGTCACCTAAAACGCAAGGTCGCTCTCTCTACCACAAAGAATTTGGCTAAGGTATTTAAACAAAACCTGAAGGGGAGATCTTAAGAAATAATTTAAGAAGGTTAGGCAGAAGGAACCGAGCGTTAAGACACTATGTTCTACACGCACCACCCAGTAAACATAACTATGCGTTTTGTCTTGATACCACAGTGAGGAGACAATAATTAATTCAGCCTAGTGGGAGTCGAACTCACAACCATTGTTTTTACAGTCAGACGCTCTGTTGCTGCGCTACGACAGTCTCTTAAAGTTCTAAAGGCCTTTTAAATTTCATAAAAATCACAGGATTCTTATCGACGAACAGTCAGTTCTTAACACGAACTATACTAACTACGTTATAAATATACTGAAAGGGCATTATTAATTTCCTTACATTGGAACTAATATAAGTAGGTATCATGTTGCCATACCGCATTACATATGTGAAAGTCCGTCTGTTTGTTCCGCTTTCCCGTGAGGTCGATAGTCCGTCACCCGTCATATGTCATGTGTAAAGTTGAAAAGGATATGGGATACGTTTCCATTGCCGATGGTGGTTTATTTATTAGGCTTAAGTGCTTTAGAGGTACACACGTACCTCATTTGTGTACAATGGAGAAAATTTAGTACGTACATAAATCTCTATACACTAATACAAAGGAAATACTTTTTATTTATTCATATTTTGCTTAAAAAAATAAAATAATAGTATAATGTTCAATAGGCGCTCTTACTAAAATAGATTTTGAGGTTAATTAGCGAATATTTACAATATTTTGTGATGTCATATGATTTGTGTGTTTAATATACATAATTATGTCCAGCTCTATACCGATGGGTTTTTATTTCTAGATTCTCATTTCCTATTGATTCTCTCATCCCCGGCAAGCCATTATTACGAGGAGTGGAGAAAAGTGACATTAACACATGTACATAATCTACACAGAAACCAAACTCGCTACATTCAGCACAGATCACACAAGTAGCTCTACTGTACTCTACTGTAATCCACCACCTTATTAAGGAAGTAATGTGATATTAGCAGATCAGCGTCGACGCGGTATTTAGAACGTTTCAATTGTTTCAACTACAACGCTGGCAGCTCTTAACAAATTCCTAGAAGTTTTCAAACACTATACATATTGTAAAAGAGAAGAGTATTACATTTCCAGTGACATCATGTTGATCGTGTCAGCTAGTGAAGCAATTTACTTGTGCTTAATCTATGTAATGTTACTTCTGGTATGACTTCGACTCCATAATTGTTGTGAAAATGTATTACAAATATATAAAATATTGTAGCACAGATAATAAACAAAATTAGAAGCACAGATTAAGGAATTTTAGCAAAAAGTTATTTACAACATTCTATTCGCTATGACGTAAGTTTCACTAGAATTTATATAAACGGAAAATTAATAGCTCGACTCCTAAAATAATTGAAAATTGCATTTATTTTCTAAATTACGAGGTCCATATTAAAATGTATTTAATATTACTACACTATTATGCCATACTTGCAGACAATAAATAAAAAAAATGTGTTTTTTAATTATTATTAAAGATCGTGTTGGAGTATCAACTAATAGCCTAACCAAACACATGGGAAAACCACGTGTTAAGCGAAATTCGCCAAAACTGTGTTACTGATATCCGTTATCAGTGTCCTGTTATCAGTTGACGCTTGGGTGGTCACGGGACGCATTCGAATATCAATCTTATCAGAATACTATAAAGCTTAAAATTTATTAAATCATTTCACGCAGGGAGACCGGTGCAAAAGGTGTGAATGACTTGATGTGAAATGTCAATTGTTTTATCATTTTTAACGTTAACGTCACTTATAAATAATACGAAAATGTTAGTAAATATGGAAACTACATATTTTGTTTTTAAATAACAGCATTTTTTCAATTTCTTTAGAAACAACGTTTAAGTACATATAATATTCTTTATCTAACTAGTAACCAAATAATAGTTTATTTGGCGATTGTGGTTAATTTCTAGTTCTTCTTAAAGAAATAAAAACATACTTTTTAAAATTTAGCACGTATTCTGTCATCATAATGTCAATATTACCTATAGTGCCAAATATGGCGTCGTGTAATGGCGGCAACTTTGACAGCGGCGTGTAGCGCCGCGGCAGCGACGTGCGACACTACGCGGACACTCCGCTACGTACTTATGTACTGTTGTAGTTGTACAAGCAATTTGTAGCTTTTTGTAGTCCTGTTCGGTAATATTTATGATGGTTGCCCGTTTAGGACTGTTTTAGTTAAGGAAGTTTTGAAATATTACATAGTTTACAGTTATAAGTTTGCCAAGTGACTCGTTGTAGTACATCTTGTAATATCTTTCTTTTCTTCATAACATCTCGCACATGGCAGTGTGGGCAGGGGGAACCCAGTGCTAAGACACTCCGTTCCTCACTTTCCGTCGAATTTTGGAGTTGAGAGGCAGAACTCAACGCCGCGCTTTGCCTGGACAGGAGAGCCAAGGAATGGAAACATAAATTTAAATAAATATTTAATTTGCTCGGGTGGGGATTAAGCCCACAACCAGATGGTTTAGTTATGAAGGTTTTTATGTCAATATAATAAAATTTAAGTGAGACAGAATCTTTCACTTTTTACTCAAGGGCCCCAGTTGCAGTTGACTGTTACTTAAGCAAGATTTCTAGAAGATAGACTTTTTTTGTAAATTGTATAATAATATTTTTTCACCTCATATCGATCACGAGCGACGCGCATCCATCACGCTATCACTGTAGATTATATCTGCTGACGTTTTAACCTATTTTCACTATTATATTTTCAAGAAAAAACTCGCGATTATTGAAACATTTTTAAATTTTACTTGAACACTTTTAAAAGTTTTGAATACAACAGAATTATAAGTAAAATACTCGTAGTTTTAATTGATCGTTACATCGAGATCGTTGTTTTTTAGGTTCCCATTATCTAAGCGCCTCGTCAATATAAAGTAAAACGACAACAAGAGGATGTAAAGTACTCTAGACGACCAAATCCAAGTACAAACAAGGCACATAGTATTGACTACGTATCCGCTTGTCATTTATAGCTTGAATAGGACCTCCATCCTCCGCGACATCCAACATATTAGTGTCGAGCAAATTCTATGTTCCTATTGTATATTTTACTTCACAGTTTAGTTCAAATACTCACATGGTTTTCCAAGTTAGGAAAATATTGTCATTTGAGACGTGTCGATGAGATAGTTGGTCTTATATTTGGTATAGAATAAATTTATCATTTTAAATTATTCATCAATAACAGAAAAAAATTAACCGGACAAGCGTGAGTCGGGCTTGCCCATCGAGGGTTCCGTACAATTAAGCCGTTATAAAAAAATATAAAATATATATTGAAATACGCTCACCAAGGCTTTTCATCTCAAACTTGAACTATCGGTTTTAATATCATATTTAATTCTAAATTCTTGGTCTAAATTCATAGATAATTATAAGTCAAGTAAAATTTACCTAAAACAATCGTTAAGAGCTTAAAGCTAAGATTATATATCGCGATTAAGCAAGTTATTACTTTACAGATAAAGTTCCTAAAGTAAAAGATTCAATTAAACTTTTCAATACCGGGATTAGAGACAAAGGTTTCTAAAATCGAGTTGTTACTTAAAAATAAATATACAAATTTAAACTAAAACATTTAAGGAATTAAAAAAATATGTAAAACATTAATCAGAAAATGATAGATAATTTCAATCAGAAAAAAGATAAAGCTAATGTAAAATACAACCAGATCGATCGTTTTTTTTTTGCATAATTAAAATTATATTTTAATAGTTTTGTTTCTTATAATTAAGTAAAATTTCCAGATAAGTTCATATCAACCTATCAAATAGGACGCCATCTTACTGCGTTATGAAAAGCACGTTAACTATGATATCCATGTAGTATTTATAGAAACTTTTCAGATGGTGTCTAAATAGTGCTTAAGTAAGTGAGAACCGCTGAGTGACGCAACACTACGTGGGCGCCGCGCGTTTCTTCGATGAATGAACGCAACAAGTGGACAGGAATTGATCTAAGCTTATATTTCAATTCTGCCCACTCGGTGTCGTTCTCTGTAATAATCCCGATAACTTTAGCGGTAATTGCTGATAAACGCCGGTGCTGAAGTAATCGTATATCAATTGTGCCAATTAATTCATTTGGAGTTCGACTTGTCGGAGCTGGAAGGGCGCTGTTCCAGTTATCGCGGCTGAAATCAGAAATTACAAGCTTTAACATTTTAGAAAGTCGTTAATTGATTCTGAATTATTTAACTCTGTTTACATTTGCGTAGATTAATTGAAAAAATATTTGAGCAACAAGTATATTTAACTTTAAATAATAATATTTAAGCGTGTATTTCAATTGTAAAGTCAATATATTAAGTACAGTTATTGAGCATACTATACGTCGATTGTAGAAACTTATATCTCAAGATACAAGACTAGCCCAATATTAAAATCTATAATATTTCAAATATAGTTTAAGAAGATGCTTAAAAAAAGTTATTGTAAGAAAAAAAGGAGCTTGATTTGAACATAAAAAGTTAAATTTGTCAAACTTAAAGACAATAGTATGTTAAATTAAAACGTTGACTGATGGAACCCTAAATAATGAACTCAACAAATAAAATAAAAGTAAAAGCTCAAGTTATTAAGCGTAAAGCTCGAGAAGCCTCTGCCTCGGGAGTAGCGCGAGTGGGTGTGGGCGCGACGCTGACAGCCGGTAGCGGATACATTACAAACGACTGTAATGTCGTCGTCTACATTATTATCACTATTTACCATTTGCATCTTTCTATTAAATAAAATGTCATCAATATTGTTTAATATATGAGCAATCAATTTCTCCGTTAGTGTTGTGATGAAATATTTTATAGGAAACTTTCATTGGTCATCAACTTCGTTATTATATTATGGAATGTGGATGCTTGTAATAAAGCCGTCGTAGTACAGCCGCATGGCACCTGATTACAAATATGATGGTTGTGAGTTCGATTTCCATTCGGAGCAATTAATTATTAACGTTTCTTCCCTTTGGTAGCAAGATAGAGAGGGGCTATGAGTTTGTTAACTAAACAGCAAAGTCCCGGTATGAGAACGGAGAATCTTAACACTTGATTTCTTCTCCCTACCCTACAAATGCGGGACTTTTGATTAAATATATTTTTAGTTTTACCACCGCGTGAAAAGTTCTCTTAGAGATGATTTTTTATGAATATTCGGTGTTTGTTTTCATTAACATCAACAATTAGAATTGACTACGCAATAATAGATTTGTAAAAAAGCACACAAATTACGTAAAAATTACAAAAATTAGGACTCGATTGACTTCCTAGTATTCCTAGGTTCTGCAGCAACGGGCTAATGTAGTGCAATAAAATTATAAATCAACTAATGCGGACAATATTGAATTGAGTTTCTTCGAAATCTGTGTTGGTGTGGTGCTGGCTCCTGGTAGTATAGTGTTACAATGTTGATCTAAAGATCAATTGAATACTACATTTATTCTAAGGAAGTAATAAAACTAACTGAATTGTTGTGTAGAATTTGTCTATTATTTATTTGGAACTAGAAGAAATATCTAAACTGTCTTTAATATTTAGATTTTAAAGATTTCATCCCATTTATGATAAATGTATAATAATAGACTTCTTATTACTAATTTTATAATGAACTGCACTTGTTAACTCCACAGCTATAGTAGAGCAGCTTAATATAGTAGTTAGACCGAATCCTGAATCTCTCGATAATGTAATATTTCCACAATCTATGTATTATTAACATTTAAAACGTTTAACGTAACAATTAAAGCCACATTTTCGTTAGCGACACACGTTTTTTTGGCAGAACAGAGAGAACTCGACCAAACACGTATGCACAAGTGTTTCCCAGCAAATAGTTACCACTATCATCAAATAGTGATTATTTACACTATTATTGTATTTAACTATACACTCGACACCCATTGTCTGTCTGTCTGTCTATGTGTGTCTGTATATGTGTGTAATGTATACACAACACATTTGCGATGACGCGCAACATCTGTGACGCGATTTCTGTCAAACTTAGGTTCAAGGTTGTCCCGCAATATGTTAATAATTATTTCAAATGAAATACATTAAACACTTATATAACTACCGCTTAATAATATTTAAATACATCAACGTTGCACAATGGGACAACGTCTCACTGCTGTTGCTACGACGGTCGTGAGTTCGAATTTCATCTGGGATTTTTTTTTGTTTCCTCTCTCTGTTCTACACGGAGTTGAGTTCCACCACTCAACGCAATGTCTCTAATCCTGATGGTAAACGAAGAATAATCTCGATATTAGGTTTTCAGTTTGAGTCATTGGAAAATTACATTATTTACTAGCAAAAGATGTACTTACATGTTCCTTTCAACTTCAATAATCCACTACAATAGAATAGAAGCATTACAACAATGACGTAGAAGTAGATGTAGATAGTGCTAGCTTGTTATACAAACAGTAAACACTGCAGCGACCGTCGTGGGTCGTGTAGCGCCCGTTACACGCATTCTTGTATAACGTAGTAGTTACCTGTAATGTCATGAGATGAACTGATTAAGAGATGAGGTATGGCAGGGCTGCCCACTTTCAATATTAATTTATCTTTGTGTTTTTAGCTTTTTAACTTTTGTTATTATATTTGTTATGTTTGTTATATTTGTTATATTGTAAATTTTTCGGTATTATAATTATTGAGCATCCAAGCTTTAACTTAATTACACACGATACACTCGTAAAAATAGGTTTCTTCAGATGTATTCTGATCGAGAAATCAAAGATTTACAATATTTTTTAATTCCAGAGTTACTTTAGAAGCACTTATAGGGCATTCCTGACCGTAACCTAATAACCCTGACCTCAGCGGCCTGTCACCCGTCACCCGTCACCCGTCAAATGAAATACGTGATAATATAGGGACTGTGATGCGATATGATGACTTGATTTACAATACATTTATTTTTTCTTTTTTGCTTTAACCTTCACTCCGTATACCGCTTATAGAAGAGTAGACAGAAGAAAACTGGGAGTGTTAAGACATTCCCTTTCCATTAAAACACATCCATTCCCCGCTTTCTGATCAATTCAGCAGGGATTCTATGTTGAGTGGGGGGACTCATCGCTGCATGAAAATTTCAAATTAATCGTTTAATTTTTATGAATATAGAGGCGTTATAAGAAAACAAAAATTTTCCATTAAAATTTGCTTCATAAGAATACAATATTTCACATAAGTTGATACAACTAGAACGCATTATATAAATAATAATAAATACTTACCCAAAAGTGACACCTGACCACGACCACTACTGTTTATGAATTAATTATTTATACTTGTTTTATTATATTTGATGTTCCAACGGTCCCGGTGGTATCATGTAACCTCGTGAAGGCTTCCTCGAAACTCGTGTGTGGAGTGTCGGCGTCTCCTGTAGCTGTGCTGTGTGAGCGCGGTCCGACTGACGCGCGGAGTCAACAATGATTCATAGAGGACATTATAGCTGGATGCATATTTGAACTACAATGAAAGGGAAGGCTCCCGGTGTACTCACATTACTGACATACTTGCGGTAAATTAATTATATGACCTGAAAACCTTCCTATTATCTTTTCAATGATTATTTATTTAAATATTTTGGATTATTACATTTGGAACCTAGTTTAGTATCGTTTTGTTCTCTATTTTCCGGTGTTGTATCAACATAGCCGTCTGAGCACAAACTTATACTGGGACGTATCCAGTGAAGCGAACGAAAACATCTTATTTAACATAACATAATATTTGTCCTTTCATACGGAAATTAAATCTATAACGGGAAATTAGGTGCCACAGAACTATGCCGCCACGGTCCAGCATTCGATTCTTTTATAAAAATGGTAACAAACATTCGAATATTATTATTAACATAATTTATAATACTTTATTATTTGGCATTTTATAAACGAAACAAGAAAATAGGCAAAGACGGACGAAACGGAGTAGAAATGAGTCACTAGCACGCCAGTTTATTATAACAATGATAACAATTTGTAAAAATTCTGTAAATAAATAAGAGTAAGAGGTCAGAGACTCACCTAATCCTGCAGACAAACTGTATAAACACTTTCGAAGGTTATGTCATTTCTAATTGTGATGTATAATAATAACAATACAATATTAAAGTATTCTATTTATCATAAACACAAACATATCCTCTACGCGAACATACGAGTATAAAGATATCCTTCGGCAAGAATGTCTCTCAATAAATAAAAAACACCAGCTCCTACACTAAGATGGATGTACAAACGCGGAGCATTTACAAAAATAATGGTATTCATATCGCATTCAATAAGAATTTACATATAGAGGTATTTCACAGAAGATCTTTAGACAACATGCGATTGTGTTGGGAGATCTATAAAAAACTCAGTTACTATTTATTACTTTTACTTTCGTTCGGTGGTCCGGAGGTCTGGGGTTCAGACGCTGAATGAGACGTGAATGTATGGGGATGTTTCCTTATTCGTATGTTTATTAATTTGTAGCAATCGATGAGTTCTGCAGTTTTTATTACTGGGTTCGTTAGTTAAAATGCAAAAATATTTTAGAAAATTTATTAAAACTGATCACTAAGCCATATGTTCTTATCAAAAATGATTATACTTTTGGTACAATAACTAAATAATAAGAGATATGAGAATATAAAGTGTAGCGTTAAGTTACACCGCTCAACACGCATTGCCTCATAATTGGGCAGAGTGTCTTGACACTGCCCCGATATGCGGAGAAAAGCGTGAAGCTAAACAAATGTATAATTTATAGATACTTTAGAATATTGTTGCTACGACAATGGAACTACACTCACAGTAGGCAAACCCAGCAATACACTTGTCAAGTACTCTTGAAAATCATATCTTGGTCTTTTCCAATCTTCATCGTGTATCCAACTAACTTTTAACTGCTGCTTCGTCTCCATCGTCAAATTAACTATTAACGTAAATTTAAGCACTTCTCATACCTGTTCTATTATATAATTCGTATACGAAGTCGTTGCTCCTGAGATTAGCGTGCTCAACCAAACGAACACCTCAGCTTTATATTACCAGTATAAATGGTTTTTATATCTTCTTTTAAATTAATATGTAAGAAAGATTTTGTTTAATTCTTAACAAGGACCACCGACTGCGCCGTATCGCGGGTTCGATCTCCCGCGAGGCAAAAATGTTATATTGGCCATATAATTTTTTACTGGCTCTGACGAAATGTTGGCGACGCGGCGAGAACACACGGCTTGAATGTGGTGAAATATTGTAGCTTATAGATTATTTTTTACTATGAGTAAGTACCTACTTCTCTTTCTTCTCCGCTGCGACTGTCTAATATTTAGAATTAGTTAGAACTGCAATATATTTCATAATTTATGTCCGACTGTCACTAGCTCGTTAAATTCACGTTGTATTAGATATTATGATCATATAATTATTGACCACTTTTATTGTTGCAATATTTCAATGAATTTTACGTGAACAGACAATTAGCTTGACAACGTATGGTTTAGTGGTCAATTTCACTAGAGGTGTGGGTTCCCACTACGGTTTTATACGTTATTTAAAAGTATTAGATGCCAATTCTTAAAGTTTTGCCAATTTTCATATCTGTGATAAACAGTAATTATACACAAAATATATTTTTTCAGCTTCACGCTGTATCTCGCACATAATAAGGTAGGCAGAGAGATACTGGGAACCTAGTGTCAAGACACCTCTTTCCATTAAGACAGTTCCGTTCCCACTTTCCGCCAAATTCTGCAGGCATTGAGTGTTGACTTGCGGAACTCAACGCCGCGCTTTGCCTCATTACTACAGCTAAGAAATGAAAATATTTCATTTCCTCGAGTAGGAATTGAAGCTACGACCTGTCGCGTTTACAGTCGCATACATGTGCCCCTGCACCATAACTGTGTAGTCCAGATATCTAACAAGTAATACATGGTTCTATAATACAATACGCAGTTACTTTTAAGTTCGTGTAATGATATAGATGAAAAATATTAGGCAATTAACTGTCTCACATTAACGCTCGCTAAATACCGAGTTACTTACATGACTGACTGACTGACTGACTGATAGATCATTAGAGGTTTGTATTGCTATTGCATTACAACTAATAACTGGTGTTCATATTCACATTAGGAAAGAATGCTGTGTTGTGTTTTTTAAGTTGCTGTAATAGAAGGTTACGGTACCTACTAGGTTATAGTATAGTAAGAATGCTTAGAAAAACGCCGCTGGTTGTGGGTTCGTATGTTAAAATGTCTTTGAATATATTATTAAGCAAGCGTTTTGTTACGTACGATACATCATACGTATATGATGAACATTTTCTACTCACATATTATAAATTAAATTTAAATTAAAGTGAAAAAAAAATCGGCTTATTACGGAAACGACTCGGCTTTCCGCAGTGTGTTAACGTCAGGTATAACTTTTAAAAGTTGACCAACTTCAGTTTGATCTATGATATATTTCTAAATTTCCGTTTTCGGATTTTCTCCTTCGATTGTATTCACTTCTTGCCTGATTTCATAAGTGTGGTAACAGGAATTACCCTATAAGTTTTGATTTCGCGGCGATTTTCATACAAAATGTAGCAAAAACGACACTTAAATTTTGCGATGACCTAGAAGCTAAATTTTTTTTGTACTCCGAGGGACCATACACCAAGGTACTTGTGCCCAGCGCCCAATATTTACAATTACCGTCAACACGGACTCCGGTTGCGGCGCACTGCGCGCGTGGTGGTGTGCAGTTCGATGCACTTTAACTATTACAATCAAATATAATATACCTATAAAAGTTGATTAGAACATTACTTAATAAGTGTTATGGAATGTCCCTGATATCATACACTACTGTTAGATATCATTACTTGTGTGTGAGAGATGACGTGAGTCGTAGTCGTAGTAGTATATTGACTGCAGCAGAGACAGCAGCGAACAGGTCGCAAATGCATTCTGCATTGTTATTGTCTCCGAGTGAAGTCCGCGTTGAATTCGATCTGTACAGTCATTTGAGCGGTGCACTGACTGACTCGATTTCAATCACTTCATAGAATCTACTATAAAATTGGCAATATTACTTTTATCACGCCGTATCCCGCATGTAGTAGGTTCGGCAGAGAGAACCTAGTGTTAAGACACTTCGTTACCCAAAAATTGTTGAATGGCACAACTCAACACAGGGGTTTTACCTTGGTGTCAGCGAGGAAATGAAAATATTAATAACTAATAATTTATTCCCCCAAGTGGGGATCGAACCCACAGACGTCGCGTTACAGTCACACCCTTGTGCCCGTGCGCCACGACAATCTCTAATTTTCAATTATATGAATTAATTACTATATTTAAACAATTTATAATCGATTCCAAGCAAGTCTGCTGTAATAAATAATTATTAAATCAGCTTCACGCTGTATCCCGCACACAGCAGGGTAGCCAGAGGGAACCTAGTGTTAAGTCACAATAATTATTCAGATAAAGAATAATTAGTTCCCATACGTACCATGGTAAATAGAGAACATAGTGTTAAGACACTCCATTCTACTCAACTCAATTTTCCCATACTAAGGACAGCTAATGTCCATAACACAAATATAAGCCGACAGTTGTAGAACGAACCTGCTACCTCTGTAATAACAAAGAGGACCATTAACCAATACACTAGCAAGATTACCAAAGTTGTAAAGCTGTATATACAACGCCAGATCAAGAGCTTCTTTCATTAAAAATCAGTTAAAAATAAAGTATTAATAACATATTTGTTTTCATTACAATAAACAATAAGTTACAGCTCCAAATGCTTAAGATAAATCTCCGGCGCAGCTTCCGCGGCCGTAAGTCATCTCTCAATGAGCTTCTAGACGACGCTCCACTCTCACTGATCTAAACCAAATATCGTATATTACTTTAATTTTAATAACGTAAAGACACGCGATTGTTGTTTATTATGATTAAAAAATGGTGCATCTGGTGAAGTAGGTGGAGGGACAGGTAGTTTTATCGTACAAATGAGATTTGAATTTCGTTATATTAATTAAAAAAAGAATTGAATTAAAAAAGTTAAAATTATGGATGCAGGTTCGATTTCCAATCGGAAGATTTGCCTATATAGGTATCTGTCTCTTTTTATTAGTCTATTTATGTGGGAACCTGTACATTTGGACTCGGCCACTAGGACTGTCTCGTTTGATCACGGGAGCGAAGCCGCAGCTAAGGTAATTTTCATTAGATTTGCGAAATCAGTAGAAATTAAAGTGAAATAAAGTTTTTGTTCCTTATATTTCTTATTTTATTAATATAGATACTTTCGTATAACAACTCTGATATAATAGTTACAAATATATAATTATAAGAATTACTCATTCCATGAACTTGAACCCGCGACCCACGCACGCGTGTTTCGTCTCACTCACCCAGCATGATATATAAATAGCTTATAAAAGTAAATATTCGATCAATCAAAGTTATATTTAATGTGGAGTTTGTTTACGCCACGACGCCGCGCTCAACTACGGTGAACGACTTGAGACTGCTTAATTTAAAATATTACGAAAAATAAACAATTATTCTATAACATTAATAGGCCAGTCGTGGCGCAGCGGCACAAAGTGTGACTGTAAAACCGACTGGTTGTGGGTTCGATCCCCATTCGAGGAGATGAAATATTTACTTAAATTTATATTTCCATTTCTTCGCTCTGGTGTCGAGGCAAAGCGCGGCGTTGAGTTCTGCCACTCAACACGCAATGCCTCCAGAATTCGGCAGAAAGTGGGGAACGGAGTGTCTTAACACTAGGTTCCCTCTGCCTACCCTGCTTTGCGCGGGATACAGCGTGAAGCTGATTTGATTTATTTTATTAATAGATAACATTATTATCGTCTTAGCATAATTTGATTACTGATTGAGATGTACGTGTTGTAGTAGCAGAAAGGGACATAGACATGTATATATGTAAATATGTACCTATATATTTCAGGATAGGCAGAGGGAACCTAGTGTTAAGACACTCCGTTTCCCACTCACTTACCAATTTATGATTGTATAAGTATTTTTATTTTACTTCCATACGAATAGGAGGATTCCAGGATGACAATGGCAAAAGCAGAAATTTATCATTCCACTCTGTTTTATCTCTATTTTTATGATGAATTTTTAATGTTTTTCAATAGGATATCAGTAAGTGGTCGGCAGTCAGACAAGCAGTCGTTGATGGGAACTGCTTGATAACTGCTGCTCTGGATCTGTCGACTATCCCTCACTCGGGCTCGTAAAATATTTTATGCCTTTGTCTGTTGGGGACGTCTGTGAAGAGAACGACACTGACGTTCAAATAGTTTTGATTACTTAAAATAATATTTTAGTACCCTAAACAGTAATATAATAATATTGTAGTTTTGTATAATTTTTTTTTTACTTTTTTAAGAAATTTTGGGCCCAAAAAAGAAGAAAAGACCCACTAAAGTAAGGTTTTTTTACATGATAAATGTAAAAATAATCCCTCGGAAGGATACGAACGTTCACACACGGCTGTATAAAAAAATTACTTTAAAGATAATTTTGAGTGAATTCTATTCGTATTTAATTTTATTTTTTATTTAAGGATGCGACAAATCAGTTAAAACAATAAAAATGAATAAGTTTTATGAACATCATTATTTTACCTGTCGTGCAGTTAAACATCCATGAGCAGGCGTCCTTACGGAGCCTCGAGCGAAACCGAGCGAAATTTCAGATTAGGCTGTAGTAAAAGTTTTATGTCCTCTTTGATAGCCCATCGCCATGTTTGGGAACTAAATAACTAATAAAAATTATCAGACTGTCTGTTTGTCGGTGGCCTTTATGTCGATATGAGTTTATGTGGAATTAATAGTGTTTTTACGACTCTACTAATGTTGTGATTGTAGAGTAGGTAAAACGTATGATATACGTATATGGGTTTCAGTTGCGGGACTTGAGTAACGGTAGCAAAATGGTTAAAATTAGATAAGTCTATACATATATGTATGTATATATAGTTTATATTGTGAATCTAGTGTTAAGACACTCCGTTATCCAGGCACCGCCTAATTTGCAAGACATAGCGCGCTAGGAACTGGACTTAACACGTCGTAGTTACCAGAGCCAGAAAATGAAAACAAAATATAGCTCCAAGCTGATATCGAACCCACAGTTATCACACTTAATACTGTTCAGAATACCATAAAACCTACACTGTCAATATGATCATATTCGCTATTATGCTCTTACAAATGGTAACTCCGCACTTCGCGATTCGGAGCAAGCAATTTAGCACAATTTCGGATGCCGTCAGACCACTTTTGATTTTCCCGAACCGGTCGGTAAGTGGTCACTTGTTCCTTTCCAGTTCTCTTTTGGAGAAAGATGATTAAATGCACTAAACGCCTGTAATGTGACGGCCGATGTCTTAAATGTAAGTAACTTTTGCTTTTAAACATACATACATACATCATAAAATCCATATATGTTATAGCTACCTTCAATGTCTTTCTTACGTACAAAGACTGATAAGAAAGATGATAAGGTTAGCAGGACTTTTTTTTACTAAATTCTGCTAAATGACTACGACAATTTAGAACAATAATTTTTTTTATCATGTATTCCGAATATTATTCTGTGAAGTAATTACAAATTAGAAAACAATAAAAACCCCGCGAAATATTAATGGTAATTAATTGTAAAAAATCTAAAAAACAGTTTACTTTGTTCTAATTTATCTGTTGTATAAATATACTTTCTTGTATGTACATGTTTGTTTGTAGAAGTCGTGAGAGTCCACTATCTCTGGTCCAGCTCTGATCCTTATCAGTTGTAATGAGTCTAAAACACGGGTTGTCACGCGTCTCCTCCTTAATTTGTAAGATCTCTCCCAATTATTTGTGGAAAGTTGAGGATTACATACACAGATTTCCATGTTCTTCTGGATTAGTTATCTTTGAAATATTAAAAATATTATAATATGTTTATGATATATATGATAATAGTCCAAAAAAAAATGTAATTAGGAATAATTATAATAGAACGATCGTTTCAGTTTTATGCTGTATTCCACCTATAGCAGGGTATATATAGGGTAACGGCACCCTAGTGTTAGGACTCTCCGTTAATAATAAAAATATACGCCTATACATACAACATGGACTCGTCCGAGCGTTATCTGTACGCAAAGCTACCGCTCATTAAAGCAGCGAGCTGACGACCTCCCAAATGTTACTTAAAGCTGATTTAAAATTATGTTTAATGGAGAATTCTTAAAAAATTATGACGTTGAGTTTCGCCACTCAACCCGCATTGTCTCAGGTATTGCGCGGTGCGTGAGGAATGGAGTGTCTTAAAACTATTTTTTTTCGATGTCCTGTCCTGTTAATAGATTCTTAAAAGGTTATCTATCATACAAAATATATTTAAATTTACTTACTGAAGTAATCATTGCTATATTTAGATAAGAAACAAAAAGAAAGAACCATTTTATTTTTTACGATATCTTCCAAATACTAAACTAAATATTTAAAAAAATCATAAATTAATATAAATATATTTTAATTTAATATTATTTTTTTAATTATGAAAATATTTTTAAAAAATCATTGATTAAAAAATAAAATCAAAAATTGTTTGAAATATGTAGTGAGTGGCATCTCGTTAACAAATCGTTTATAAATTACGACCGGGGGCGATGTTCTTATAATAAATAAAAACTTTGCATGTCCGTCCATGTAGAGATTAATATCGCGATCTCAGGAAACAAAGCACTAAGGGGTATGTATGGTTGGTCGACTGTCGGTAGATTGTGATTAACATAAAGAAAATTCAATTTAAGCAATTTATATTATGTTTGTCTCGAAAGTGCTTTGCTCGCGGCGTTGACTTCCGCCACTCAACACACAATGCTTCCGGAATGCGGCGGAAAGTGGGAAACGGAGTGTATTAACACTAGGATCCCTCTGCCTACCCTGCTGTATGCGGTATATAGCGCTGATCTGATTTGATTTTTTGACTTTGATTTATACTATTTTTCGTACATTTCTTATTTCAAAGCCGAAGAGCAGGACTTTTTAGATTTTTTTAGCTTCACGCTGTATCCCGCATATAGCAGGATAGATAGAGGGAACCTATTGTTAAGATACTCCGTTCCCCACGTACTAGTTTTCGGGATATTGCGTATTGACTGGAGGAGCTCAACGCCGCCGTTTTTCTTTTATCAGACCGAGGAAATTAAATAAATTAGTTATAAATCATTGTAACTAAACTTAAAAAATAGATAAACAGTATTTTCCGTTGCACAATCTATTAATACATGATTTAACGTAAGTGTAAAGTAAGAAATGACATAATTCAGGATAGGATGGTCTAGGCGGGACATAAAGAAGGATAATACAATATTATAATTACCCAGGAGGATCCTCCCACGGCGCTATATATCAGCGCCGCAGCGACTGAGCGGGCAGGGCTCGCGGGTGGCCGCGGACTTATGCTGGTTTTACAACATAATTCACCCCTCGATGCTATTATAAACGTGAATAGTTCTTACATCGTGATTTAAGTTACTTCCGTTTGATGATTGTTGTGGATGCGCCGTTATTGAAAGTTGAAGGCCTTCTTCTTCTCTTAGTTACACGTTATATCCCGCATAGCAGGGTAGGCAGAGGGCACCTGGGTACCTAGTGTTGAGACACTCCGATTGTTTGTTAATGGGGTAAGACGCTTCCATTCTCCACTATCCGCTGAATTCTGGAGGCGTTGCGTGTTAAGTGACGGAACTCAACGCCGCGCTATTTGTCTCGTTAAGTTAATAGTTATTATAAAATAAATCTAATATTTTTTCGCATATATTAGGGAGATAGGGGAAACCTAGTGTTAAGACACTCCGTTCTCCACACACCGCCCAACGCACAGACGACACTACTGAATAATATAGTACATTGAAATTTGGCATAAGTGTATGGGAGCACTAAGAGGGAAACATGAAATTCCTGCAAACAAACAATTTTTTCAACTCAATTTTCCACGTTACGTGTAAAAGTTCACACAATATAGATTGGATCGCAGGGCCCAATAGGTCTGGCCTACGTCTTTTTACAAAGCTGAAATTTTGAAGACTAATAGTCTAATATGTAGTTAAGACGTTATACGTACTTACTAACTTGAAAGTGGGGCCTTTTCAGAGGTAGCTCCAACCTAAGGTACACCTACGTTAAAGTAGAAACGCTCGTATTTAAGTATGTTGTTAAGAACAATATCTAATATCTTGACGTGGGCCTTTTCTTCTGCCCGACGTCCTAAAGGTTGTTCAAAATTGGGGCTAAATACGTTATACTAGCCATTTTTCATATGTTATTTACGGATTATTTCATGACCCAATAAGCACCCTGATCGATGCGTTGACTCCATCATCCTCCTAAACAGTGATGTAGCTTCAAATAAAGGTTTATTTCTACGGCATGTCCACTCGTTACTAGCTACTATTTACACCGCGAGCTCCCAAACCAGCGATCAGTTAAGTTGGTTTACGACGCGCGTCGCTACTTCCACTGGCCGCTCTACTTAAATACCGATTAATCGATATTTAGGACGCACGGTGCATTACACGCTCTACTACAGTTAAAACTGTCAAATTATTAAATAAATGAAAAGTAAGAAAATCTTCTGTTTTATCGATGTAACGTCAACAAGCTTCAAAGATTTCACTTGAAACTTTTCATGTGGATTTTATTTTAAAAAAAAGTCTTAATAAGTCTCTATCAAAAATGACATAATTTTTTGAACTTGAGGGCAAAGGCATGTGACTAAAAGCAGTAGATTCGATTTCAGCTCGACGAAATCAAATATTACATATTTTCTTTTCCTCGCTTTAGTAACCAGCCAAAGGGCGATGTTAACTCCCACTGCTCAACACGCAATCACTCCTCAGCTGAAAGTGTAAAACGAGAACTTAAAGGGAATAGAGTGTCTTTAAACTAGGCTTCCAGGTTTTTGTTTATGTCAAAAATCAAGAAGATTAGAGAATAAACCTTTGTATTATAATATTTCACAAAATAAACAATACTTCCCAAGTGTGTAACGTAGAGCGGCGTACATCAAACGCTCCCCGATACCGCATACCGCATACCGCGCTGCAACAGGACTTTAGTATTGAATGTCCTTTAATTAATATTATAAATATCAATACCTCAATTATTCATTAAAATTTCGAAGTATGTTCGGATTTAAAGTCACGATCTCTTGGATGTGCGTCCAAACGCTCTGAGGAAAAAAGTAAAACATAATACATTATTTTTCATCTAGACTGAGTGAGGCTAGTGGAGGAACTGTCCATGTTGAGTTCCACCACTCAACACGCCACGAATTCAAGATTTGACAGATAATGGGGAAGTATGTATCTTAATGAGAACGACGTATCTTAATACTAGGTTCCAAGGTTCCCTCTTCCAGATTCCTACGCTATTATGTACGGAATACAGCAAGAATATTTTATAAAATGAAATTAACTTTTTTGATAAACAAATTAGTCAAAGTTATTACAATCTAAGGTCCTAAGCAAACATAATTATGTAAATTCGCTTCGATTCCCGCTTGATAACAACTCTGCAACTTAACAACGGTGTAGGTTAAGTTTGTTTGCTTACTTTTATTATAATACATTATATTTTAGGACCCCTGGGCGTTACCAACAAGGTAGCGATATTAAACTCTTGGAATATGAAAATTACTTATTTTTTATAAATTAATATTAGCCCCGGGTCAAATTATTTGTTAAAAAATTAACTAATCATTAATATATGTTCATATTATTAACACATTTCAGATTTATCACAATAAACACGAAAAAAATGTCGCGCATTAAGTTAATACCAACACTAAACAATGTTTCGATCAAAATTATACATCGCCGAATGTAAATAAATCGACGGCGAAAGTCGACTAACCGATAATTTAAGTCGAAAATTTGATAACTTCATCTCGTATAATGACAGCGCGCAGCATCAGGCGGTGGTTTTCACGCCGCGGTTCATTTTAGAGGGAATTCTGACGTAAATACACGTTTGGATATCATCCTGGACGCGTTACAAGGGAACTTTGCGAAATCGATCGTAATCGCTTCGAGATCAAAGTTGGTAACTGCCGACACGCTTTATGTCGGAAATGGGATGGTATTTAACTATCACGCTACTTTGCAACTTGACACGCTAACAGGGTTACGGGAAATGAATAAAAATAAAAATGGAGATTGACCATTTGAAAAATACACTCGAAATAAAATATACAACTGCCTATTTCAAAAAATTGTGTTAAGTAGAGACTACCTTGTATTTAGACTCTTCTTCCTTAATATATCCAAGGAAAATATTTAATTTTATAAAGTAAGAATCGAACCCAATATACAGTTGCGCCATGACGACCTCCACGTAGATAGTTCTCTAAGTAAATCTAGATATCAAATAGAATAGAATATCAGCGATACACGATTACTTTAGATAATTTAGATCTTATTTATTAACACATATTATTATAGCAGATTATAGCGTAGCAGCAGGTAGAGGGAACCTACTATTAAGACCCTTCGTCGCCACTTTCCGCCGAATTTTTCAACGCATTGCGTGTTGAGTGGCGCAATTCAATGCTTTTGCCTAAACTTTGACGGAAGCAAAGTAATCAAAATATTAATAAATAATAAGTCATTCATACGTACAAAGGGTTAATTAAATATATTTAAATAATATTTAACATGTACTGTATCTTGTTTAAAAAAATTATTCTAAAATACCGATATTCTAAAATATATATTTTTTTATTTTCTTTCACAATATCAATATTTCAAATAATTCGTGTCCATATAACACAAAGTTGACTCCTCAATCCTCCGAATTAATTTGCGAGAGCACTCCGCGCGTCCCTCACCTCTCTCACGTTGGTAACTGTTTAAATGAGGTAAATGTCAGTGAACCCTTGAGTTAGTATTGAATATTATATTATTTGTCTACCCCTCGTTGTTGAGCACAGAGTACTTTAAATGTAGAGCTTTTAGGATTGTCCGCATATTAGCGCGTTATTGAAACCATTTATCACCATTAACATCTGATTAAAAAAAATAGCCAAAGCTTTGAGAAGCTTAAAAATATTTTAAACAAAAAAAATACTTTTTTCAACCTTTTCACATTTATCAACTTATAACGGGAAAGACACAGGGAACCTGTTAATATTAAGACACTCCATTTTCATCATTCCGCCAAATTTACGAGACATTGAGTGTTGAGTAGACGTATACAACGGCGGGTTTCGTTTGCCCGAGTGGAAATCGAATCCACTAGCGAAAGAAAAAGTAAAGTACGAAGAAAAAGTAGTGACATAATCTAGACTCTAGAGCAACTACGTATACACTACATATGCAACAAACGTTAACCTAAAATTCATTATAATAATATATCTCACTTACTCCTCAAGTCTTTAGCAAATATCTTACTTATGCGATAACTCTCTCAGATGACGTAAAGCTATTCTAATCGTTGCTTGTAAATCATTCAAAACAATCACTTTGAAGATTTCCTCTTCAGCTACTCTACTTCAATGAACACCTCCATAAACACAGAAGGGTCTCATATAAGATTCATTAACACGGCGCTTACATAAAACATAAACTAACATGAAATGTTCAAGTAAGTTCAGCAAAATGTATGAAAACACGCGCACTCCAGGTTCACAGGTGTCCCCGAGGGCGCTCGTGTCAGAGGAGTGAGCGACCTTATGACGACCGTGAGGGTTTTACTTTAACCGTAAATACTCGTATGTATGGAAGTGGATGATAATGTTGGAACTTTAATTAACTTGGTTTATTTTGCTGGAAATTGGATTTGCTACTGTATTTTTTTTATTATTATTTCACGCTGCGTCTTCTATATAGCAGAGTGGGCAAAAGGAACCTTTAAGACACTCTGTTCTCCATGCACAATTTTCGAAATATTGCATGTTGAGTTGCGAAACTCAACGCCGCGTTTTGTCTTCTCATCAGAGTGAGGAAAAGAAAATAAATAATAATTCTCTTCAGATGGAAACGAAGCCACGGCCGGCACATTTACAGTTATTACGCTGTTACCCTGCACTGTCACGCAATATCTCAAAAATTAGGCGGTACTGAGGGAACGAGGTGTCCTAACACTACGTTCCCTCTGTCTACATAGTTTTGGCTAAAAAGCGTGGAACTGAATAACTCAGTAAAACAGTATCTATTTAAAATGTCTAACATATTCGCGCGCAGCGAGAAGCTCTCGTCCGACCATAACCTATTTGTTGTTAACATTTGCAATGATGGATTTGAACGTACACTTCAAATTTATTACCAGTCTAAGTGATAACTCGACAGTTGAAGTGACTGTAGTGACCATACTATCGCCTTTCTCCATGTTCAATGCGGTTCATTACAAGTTTAAATATTATAATCAAATAATATTGTAATATATAATGCTTTAGTTTCTAAGCAATTATTAGCTGTAGTAGTTGATTGGAATTTGGAGTAGAAATAATATTTGTTGTTTAGATATAGAATATTTCATACCAAAACAGTTTCAATAAATTTTGTGTACTTTTTTTCCGTATACATTTTTTACATTTTTTTCGGCATCTCTAACATATAACGCAATTGACTTCATAAATAACTACTAGTGGCACGTCACTACGTATTTTCCGCTTATCTAGATAGAATGTTACATTATATTAAACGATGAAATCAAAACTCGTTTAGCTTAATATGTACAGTAAAAAAAAAAAAGAATACATTTCTTATACTCTTATACTGTATATAAATATCACTGCAAATATTTACATTTAAAGTAAACATTTCTATTTAATTCTTTTATAAGACAGCCAGCAATGTACAACACACAGTGCACAAATCCCGCGAGCCACGTGACCGCCCCTCTCCGAGTGAGGGCCGCGTTAATTGCAGTCAGAGGGCAGGCAGTGTGTCAACGCGATATCGCGGCCGCCTCAGATGATTGATACTATTCTATTCTATACTTCAAGTAGATACAGCACTTCAATAGATGTACTGTAGAAGTGCGTTTTGGTGCAAATTAGTTATTTGTTTCAAGTCCAATGTGCTTATTTGTAAAGTAGAGCAAATGTTAGATTAGTAAATACTTAAGTTTTTAGTAATATTGTGAAGAGGTTTTTTAAAGTAAAATTGGGCTAATAGTCTATTCTACAATATCAAAATCTACTAAATAATCAATTAAGCTTCAAGTTTAGATTCGCATAGTCATTGTAATATTTTGTTGTACTTAAAGAATTTGTTACACTTAAATGCATCAATAGATTAGTTAAGGAACCATAAGTTAAGTCCAGATTTCCTCGCTCTGGTAACGTGGCAAAGCGCAATGTTGAGTTCTGCTACTCAACACACAATACCTATAGAATTCGGTGGAAAGAGGGAAACGGAAATGTCTTAATGAAAAAGGAGTATCTCAACACTAGGTTCCCAGGCTCCTCCTGCCTACTCTGTTACGTGCGGGATACAATATGAAGTAAAAAAAAATCCACCAATTCTTCTTTTTAAACAGACATAGTAAAGACAACTCAACGTACCCTTAAAAACATGCAAATAGAAAAATGTCACAACTCTTACGTCGAACAATGAGTCGAGTAACGTGACACTTCGCTAAAAATAGCAGGACGCGACAAAAACTCGACTAGATCCTATCACCTGTCACCTGTCTCCTGTCTCCTGTCACTTGCCCGCGGTTCACGCGTTTGACTTCACTTGGTGTTGGGTTTCCAGGAGACCACGATCGTAGAGCACAGGCTTAAGAGAGCTATTAATATTTATAATTAGAAGGCACCTGGACTTCCTGTTCTACACTTTATATATTAGTTCCGGGCATTGGATTGTTCAATCCCGAATAATGAAAATTATTATGTTTCAATATTCGAAACCCTTCGTCTCAGATACATATATCTGTACGTTTTCTTCGATGACTTTGTCTGCGTATGAGAAGTGAAAACATTTAAATAATATATATTTTAACGATATCGAAGATATCAATCAGATGCCCCAAATCTGACAAACAATGATAATGAAAATAATAGCAGATAAGGATAAAAATATCTATTCCAAATTAAAAAAAATGTTTTTACTACTTGATAATATATACATATTACTTTATATTCAAACGTGAATTTGAATGTAAGTTTGTTTGTTACGCTTTTACGTCAAAGCTACTTAACCGATTATCATGAAGATCTGTACAGATATTGTTAGAGGTATTTATTTAAAAGAACATAATATCCTTTGGCTGTAATATAAAAATAAGTTAAAGGGGGGGGAAACTGCGCTTAAATCTCTAATAAAAATATATATCGGCGCTAAATCTTTAAATATCAATCGCTACAGCTCGTGGCGTGTCCTCTCCACCTCTCCACCTCTCTACGTAGAGTGTAACACTAACCCTTCGATCCATCAAAGACCACTTTCTCCCCTTAAACTTGTCTGAAGTAAAAGTAACAAAAACATAACAAACAATGAACACTTTGTTATAAATAGAAAGATGTTACTGCTTTTAAACAATTAACTTTTTTATTTATGGTTTAAATATTTATGAATAAAATAAAAGGATAAAATTAGGTACTATACGGTTAAATTTGGTTTGCACTATGAAGTATATCTATCAAATTAACTCAATTTACAATAATAAATTTTTGTTTAAATATTCTTTCGAGAGTTGAGAGAACGTAGTGTCAAACATTAAAATCTCTCTCCCAACACTACCCTACATGCGGATGAAACGTGAAATTGATAGTGTTGGGACATATGTAATTATTTAAACGTTAATATACGAATAACACTTAAAATAAATTAATTTTTCAACTGTCAAAAAAATCATTATCATTACAAGCTTTTAACTTTTTAAAAAAATACTCACTGCTAAAATACTGCAATTTTTACTTTATACCCAATTTTCGTAACATTTTTTTTGTTGTTTGTATGACCTACTCGTAGTGCACAGCAAGAAAATGGTTAACTCTTAAAGTTCACTCTTCCAAGTAGGAATCGACCCCGAACCGTTGTGCTTACAGTGTGACGCTGTGACGCTGTAACTAAACATATACACGTAAAAGTATCTTCCATTACACAATATTTGTATCACAACATTTAAAAAACCCACCTCCTGATTACATAACAGCGCCCGAACCGAAGAATGCTTAATTTCAAACAAGTAGTACTTACAATAGTGTATTGTTTGTTGTCCCGTCCCGTCCCGTTCCGTCCCGTCTCGTCCCGTCCAGGCGCGTCTACAACAACTAAATACCGTGGTTTCGACCGCCCCTGCGCCGTCACATTGTACGAGTATGTGGTGTATTGCTGCACCTTATGAAATAATCTTATTTANATATTTATTATTTTAACGAACAACAAATAAAAAGGAATTGTAATGAAACATAATATAATACTAACGCTTAAAATCTGAAGACCGTCGTATATTCTTAATCTGTCCTATTAATATTATAAAGCTGATGATTGATTTTGTTTGAAAGCGCTAATCTCAGGAACTATCGTTTGTAATTATAAATGCTTTTGTCCTGGATAGCCCCTTCGTCGAGGAAGCCTATATATAGTTTATTTTTCATTTTATCATACATTTATCATACGCCCCTAAAACATAATCGCTTAGTAAACACAATATCACATTTTTTGCGCATTATCTGCATCGCATCGTGATTTTGGCGTCGGCCGCGGGCGGGGTCAACGACCTCTTATCACTGGTTATGTAAGCGATCCAGTGATAATGCATTTACGTTGGTTTGTTTGTTATCTGTGAGAAACTCTGATTTCAGTTTCTGTATCTATATAGCGTGTTATTTTACATTACTGAGACGTTACTGTTATCTTGATTTTAAAGCAAATATCAATAAATATTATGAAATTTTGGGCTTTTGTGGTTACCGCCACTTTTTTTAAATATATATATTTTTTTATTATTCGTTTAAGCCACCACGCACCACTCAATTTTGAATACATGACTTAAGTTCGCGAAACTCAACGCTGCGCTTTATCTTGCTACCGGAGCGAGGAAGTGACAATAATTCATTCCCAAGTCGGAATCGATCCGCTGCTCGGCAATACGATAGCGTCTAGAGAAATTATACATTTTAAAAATATAATAAAAGAGTAAGAATATATAATCGAACACACAAAGTCGGGTGCATGGCGGAATGTCTACGTTTTTATCAATGCAGTTATATTATCTTTGTACAAAAGTGAAAAAAATCTAAATTAGGTTATCTGCGGAAAATGCGGAATCGACACGAAAGTGTCGAGACGAGATAAGATAAGATAACGGGTACATTTTTCATTGTAAATATTTATCTACATTTACACTTATTACATGTAAAAAACTGAATTTTAAGCAAGTAAGTAGGTAGTACCTACTCGTAGCAAAAATATATAATTTATTTATATATATTTTAATATTTCTGTACTACACTGTACCCTCCATATAGCAGGATAGTGAGAAAAGAGTGCCGTTTCGTGAACATCGCTCAATTTTCGAGACATGAGTGGTAAAACACTGCGCTTTATCTTGTTACTAATTACTAAATCATTCCCCCGAATAGTAACAGAACCCACAACCGTCGCGCTTACAGTCAGCGCTGTACCTCACCACGATAGCTAAAAAATAAAATTATAATATTAATATCTCAACAGCGTCTGGTTGTTCGGTGTAGGTATGTAGAGGAGCGCCCACTCGCGAGACATTCATCATTACGTAAACGTAAAAATAAACGTACCTCCGAGAGCGGCGGAGCGTGGTGTTATTGTTTTAGATATTTTCACGAACAATTTACCGGGTGTTAACCCGCAAGGCCACCATCACCACCTACACCACCGACATCACCACCACCGACGTCACCACCACCACCACCATCACCACTACCACCGCCGCGCTGGTAGAGCACACTAGCTCATTAGTACCGTTATAATTTGATATATTTGTAAAATAATAGATTTACACAAAGATTAACACAAAGCGTGGTGTAGAAATTTGGCATTCGACACTTAATAATTAAAAAATAAGCTGGAGAGTGGATATTCCCTAAATAATATAGAACAAAGAACATGGTTAAAGGTATTTAACCATTATCCTGGTCATACTACGACATCATTGCATTGTGAGAAAAACACAAAAATCTTATAATTTTATTTTGGTGTTAAAATCCATTATATTATGTTGTTTAAAGCTAAAATCAAAATTAAAATAAATCAGCTTCACGTTTTATCCCGGACACAGCAGGATAGGCAGAGAGAACCTAGTGTTAAGACACTCGTTCTCCACTTTCCGCCGAATTCCGGAGACATTGCGTGTTGAGTGGCAGAACTCAACGCCGCGCTTTGCCTCGACACCGGAGCGAAGGAATGGAAATATAAATTTAAGTAAATATTTCATTTCCTCTAGTGAGGATTGAACCCACAACCAGTCACGTTTACACTTTGTGCCTCTGCACCACGACCGGCCTTGTTTAAATCAGACACAAATTTCTTAAGGTTTTTTCAGAAAAATAAATAGCGTAGGTAATAGTAGGCAGAGAATCTAGTGTCAAGACCTTTCGTTCTTACTTATATCCCTTTGTATTGTCAGAGAAAATATTATAAAAGTCGATACTCTCTTCTAAAGGCGATTAGAACCAGATTATGTAAAGTTATTGTAAACCACGCCCAAAATATAAAAACAGCCAACAAACAAAATTCCCAATGTGCGGGCTTATACAGCGTGTTAATAATTTTATTACTCATCACACTAATATATCACGTATCTTATACATCACGTTTTACGGTATTTTTTGTGAAATTCATATCTAATGTATCCAAACTAAATTAATCTTAATGAAGAATTTCTGATATATGTGATATACAAAATATTTGGTATCTTACTCAGCGCACCACCCGACATCAGAGCTCTTGCGTGTAGTGACGGTACTCAACACCGCCCTTGGTCTTATTACCAAAACAAGGATATAAAAATATGTCATTACCCGAGTAGGAATCGAACCCACGTCCACCTCGTTTATAGTCGGACACTGTGCCGCTACGCGACAACAGCTTAAAAAATATTGATAAAATGAAGAATTTTTTAATGACTCAATCCTTAAAGTACCTACCACTTAAATATAAAATAGATATGGAAATTAACATTATTACCAACAGGTGTTTTAATACATTACCGTGTAGCTAGCGTCGATATAGAGGTATATGAAATAAACACAATACATTATTTCCAACATTTTATTTAAAGAGATCATAATTTTCATTTAAAACGCGGCGTTGAGTTCCACTACTCGACACGCAATGTTTCAAAAATTGGAAATTGTGAACGCAGTGTCTTAACAATAGGTTTCACTATCTACCCTGCTATACTCGTATGCGGGATACAGCGTGACGCAGGGGAGTCTAATATAGTAGTCCTGCACTTCCAGACATCCCATATTCCCCTTTTCAGTGGTATGAAGTACGGCTTTGAATTCCGCCTATCAACACGGAATGTCTCGTATTCGAGTGAAAATTGAAACACTGACGGTTTATGGATATCTTTTATTAAAATTGCTTCAAAATTAGATATTTGTATTTAGTTTGTAGATGTCATTGCGGATCTCAGGTGTTTCCGTTAACATGTCGTCATATTATTTAATACTTAATAAAGAGAAAGTCTTTTTACTATCATTTAATATATTTGTTAATTTTGTCTGTTTGTGTACTAATTTAATATATTTTATATTTTCAGGTAAGTTCGTAAGCTGAAATAAGCAATAGAAGATTATTATTGTAAGTGAAGAACTAATTATAGCTTAAAATCCACTTAAACACTAATAACCAAGAAACATTATTCTATTCTAAATCAGTCTAAAATATTGAAACAGTTACTTGTTGTATAGGCAGAGAGAATGGAATGATTAATCACTACCTTCTATATTTTGTTAATCAGGGACGCTCCATATTATATGCTACATCGTGTTTTTCTCAACAACCACCTTGTATCACTTACCAAAATATATTAAAATGTTAAATGATTAGCTTTACGCTTTATCCTTAGGGTAAAGCAGAGGAGCCCTGGAGCTAAGAATCTTAGCTGTCCCCAAATTTCTGCCCAATTTTGAAACTTTTAGATTCTGCCACTCAACACACAATGCCTCTCTAATTCGGTGAAAAGTCGTGAACGCAAGTGTCTTAGTGGAAACGGAGTGTCTTAACCTCAGGTTCCCGTATTCCTACTGTCTACCCTGCTATGTTCGGGATACAATGTGAAACTGAAATAAGAACCCACTAGTTGGGACCCATGGACCAATAGCTAAGCTAGTTACAAAACTCCTAGTAAAAAAAGTACTTCATTATAAAGTACAGTCGTAGAAGCGAGTTAAAAAGTATCTATTACTATGAATCCTGAAAATAAACTGTACACTCAAACTTCTCTTGAAAGTTGAAACTGAAACTATATTGTATTATATTTCGCAAAGAAAGGAAAACTTTATATTTGTTCACGGAATATTGCATTCTAAGCGCTTTGAAGATTATCTTCTACTAATATAATAGTTTGAGTTTAGACGTTTGAACGAAAGTTGTGACGGAAATGGTTTACGACTTCGTATTTCAGGCCGTTCGTTACAGTGTACGAGCTACGATATATATGAGATAAGGCCCTTTTAAATTTGATATCATATAATATAAAATATTTTATAGTAAAATTTTGTGCTAATTTTATAATAAACAGTTAAAGTCATTTGTCTAATTTATGTGTTTTAAGGGTTCTGTACCTTTTAGGGAAAAAGGAACCCATATAAGATCAGTTTATCGTCCGTCCGTCTGTCTACCTGTCTGTCTGTCAAGAGCCTTTATCTCAAGAACACTTAGAGATATCGAGTTGAAATTAAAACCATACACTTAGATCTACGGCCTTATGATTTCCTGAAAAAAATGTATTTCTACATTTACTTACGAAAAAGATATGGTCGCTTATATCGCAAAAAACGCATATTTCCACACTATAAGGGAAATCAAAATTAATAGGGTATTTCCGGTTGACCTAGAATTATATGAAAGCTATAAATTTGTGGTTAAATCCTAAAAAAATAGTTTTAAAAGAGAGTGTTCAAGTGAGGTATCAGATGAAAGAGCTTGGTGTGCGTTTTCCAATACAGCACTGCAGAATTACATTTGTTCACTTTTATAAATTGTACTTCCCGTTGACATACAAAACAGAAATTGGTACGGAACCCTCGGTATGTGAGTTCGACACACATTTGTCCGGTTTTTTTTTATTTTCATGATTGAGCAAGG
This sequence comes from Heliconius hermathena, assembly GCA_013403705.1. NCBI lineage: Eukaryota > Metazoa > Arthropoda > Insecta > Lepidoptera > Nymphalidae > Heliconius > Heliconius hermathena. The sequence goes on from JAAIXJ010000196.1 coordinate 193,725, forward strand.
AGAAAATAATAATAATGTTCTCTGTTCATATAATAATTACATGTTGTTGTGTTTGTTATCACGTTATTATTAGTTTATTTAACGTAAATATTCACATGCCCATATTCGATCCGACGACCATCATACTCACTCAACACCAACAATACCAACATACAAAAACCAAACGACTTCCCTATTTAAATAACCATTAGAGGATTAATTAGAGTTAATTATATAAATACAATGAATCAGATGCATATTAGATACGCGCGTCGTTATCGCGACCGAGTCACGCTCGCGCCTGCAAATAGATTTGCATACGTGAGTGGAGTCACATAGACTCATAGAGACACTGGCGACTGACTATTATTGTTGAATTGTGGAGCAAGAGTGAGTGGTAAGAGTCCCTCTCCGGTGGGACCTACCTCTTCTGAACTTCGGGAACACAGTGTAGATGATACTGGATGATAAGGTCACGTAGAGCATGTAGGTATGCTATGTAGGTGTAGGTATGCGGAAATTAATGACAGTAGATGAGGTCATAGAGGTAAGCAAAGCCCGTAGCGTTTGGTACTCCGTTCTCTCTGGTTACCACGTTAGACATAAATTTATAACTACAGAAGTACAGAGGCACTAGGAAATTAAAAAGACATTATGCTTAAACCGTTTTTTTTTACCTTCGCGCTGTAACCCGCATTTTTCAGGTTCCTTCGTTTCTCAACTCGAAACATTGTATTAAATGGTGGAACTCTATGCTTTGCTGTGTGTGTGTAATCTTGCTAAAACGAGAAAATGAAAATTATTCATTCCCTCAAGTGAGGATTAAACCAACGACCATCGCCTTTATATTTAAACCCGATCCCAATATGCCTCGATGGCATCGTGAGTATTATTTACTTATATAAATTACCAGTATTTGTCAAATTTTATTATAATATCTACAAATGTATGCAAATCCGCCTCATTGAGCCTCTTACGCGCGGTTCTATAAGTGTAGTTAAGATAAATACAAGATACAAGTCACGCGCACTAAAGGTTACACTTTATACTAATATTGCTGATATAAAGGAAAATGGTACTATCTCGTATTTTAAAAAATTATAAAATAACTAGTGGTCGCCCTCAACTTCGTTTACATGAACTATAAAATTTAAAATCGTGTTTATAACGCTCCCATAGAATTTTAAAGAAAATCTCTCTTAGATATATTTCAACGTTTGCCTAGTTCTGGCTGTTGTCGATTACAGAACAGTTATATGTGTTATACACATTATTGGCATACTTGTAATATTTGAGAAAATAATATAAGATTTATTATATTATCGAAAAAAGTATTTAATAACATCAAATCGATCGTATCGTGTGCATAAAGTTGTCTAAGTTTGACTTTGACTTCGCGATAGACACTCTCTGCTCAGACCACAGAAGAATGTCAAATGAAAAAAATATCAACAAAAATAACATGTATATTCAAAATAAACTAAATTTGTACTCAGTACCTCAAACCAATCAACATTTTTAATAGAAAACTCTAAACAAAACAGAGCGCTTGCCATCTGCCTACTCGTCCGTCCACACTACATACGTATTATATTGAAATAGAAGTTGTAAATTGTATAATTCGTAAGTTTGATATAACATAATAGAGTTAAAGATTTTAAGAAACATTCATATATTACAGTAATATTCGACCACACGCAGTCGAAGTGGCCTTCGTTAAGGGGAACTAAAATTCGTGTGCACGGGAAATGTGGAGAAGTTTACATTTTTGTATTATATATGATATTTTATTGTATGATTAATGATCTTAATTAAATATTTTACTAATTAGTTATTCTATTCTTAAAAGTGAACAAAAAAATAGTAATTCTACAGTTAAATATATATATTTTTTAAAAATGTCGTCGCCCACAGCTGTGTTTGTGTGAACTTTAAGACGTAAAATCTATTAAAAGAAAATCTATTTTTTTTCGTTCCTCGCGAAATAATATAAACGTATCGAAATAATAATGTAACGACAACCAACAAAATCTATATACAAATATATGCAACTTAAAAAAAAGAAAGATACATAGAAGTGAAGCGGAAAAATTCCAAACAGATGAAATTGACTGAATACCCGGAGACGTTACGTCTAGTACGAATATAAAAAGGCTGTCATTGGTATTTACACGTGAATGAAAATTTGCAAATCCACGAGTTTCCCCTTAACGGACTGGCGGAGCGCCAGCAGCTAGCGACTCTTACCCACCACGTCACGCCAAGGCCTGTCTTTGAACCCGTGACGACATCAATCCACTTGTTGCCAGCAGCATGCCGATAGTGTGAATCATTTTTTATACTCCAAATAATGATTTTGTTTGTATAATCGATGGTTTTGATCCGTTAAAGCGAATTATTTATCATTTCATCACTTATTACTTTTTTTGTATTATACTAAAAATATTCAGTAACTTAGTTATAAATTAAATGATCATAATTTGTCTCTATTCAATCTGTTATATGTTGTACGAACCTATACCAATCTATACCTATTATATAAAACCGGAGAGTTTGTTTGGTTGAACATACTAATCTTAGGAACCACTAGTTTGAATCAAAAAACCTTTTTTTTTGTATCGGATAGTTCATTTATCGAGAAATTCTTATAGACTACATTACATTATGTAATTGATTCGATATAAGAGTTAGTATAAAAGTAGACACCACAACAAGAAGCTTCATTAACCTGAGTTTCGGTCATCGTGAGCGAGTCAGCGTTACGTCAACCCACAGTAATGTAAACTAAATTGCACAGTATTAGTAACACTAATATTGTACAATATGTATTTGACCCTCGCCTCGAGCGCCACTGTCACCACCACCACCACAACCACCAGCGCGCCGGTGCCGGCGACACCACAATCATGTCAACTAATTGATACTCGAGTAGAGCTGTTGTAGAGTTGTATATATTATTCTTATTTCATTTTTTAATGTGTTAAGTATTTAAAAAACTTTGTTTCAATATTTTTTTTTATATTTCTACTTGGTTGAGTGTCTTGTTTTTCAAGTTTACTTACTTCTAAATTGCTTTTAAAAATATATTAGTAAGTTTAATAGAATTCTTAAGCTTTCTTTTAAAATTGAACGTTTAAATAAATATACAAATACTATATACTTATATAAAGTGTTTTACATTTCTATTATATTCTATAAGAAATACACTATTAACGACTCTACAAATGTCCCTAGTGTTGTCCCATTTCGCTGTAAGGCTATATGGCGCGCGACCGCAGCTCGCGGGCTGCGGCGGCTCTCGTATATTAGACGTATCAATATCAAGTTCATAGTACTAACGCGTTGTAATAAATCATTTCTAACAACTTTGTTGATCAAATTATGTCAAATATATATAAAATTGCATAAAAAGAAGTGTTTCATAATGTTCAAATATATGTCACAGAACTCTACAATTGAATGAGAATTACTGGTTATTTCGTCTTCGGTCACTGAGACTTCTTTCTTTCTCTGACTACACTGTATCCATTCTTACACAAGACTAAATTATTCCTCCATTAGATTGTACTAATTTCTTATCTAAACTGTTCAACACCATGCTGGTATTTGCACTAAATTAAATGCTAAAAGATCCTCTAAAAATAAAAGCTAGAGACCGCCACTTTTACCGCCTAATTCCATCAATCAACACACGATTCCTCGAAAGTACGGGCTTGGAGAGCGGAGTATTACCAGTAAGTACCTTCTGCATATAATTCTATACGAAGCTACAGAACTCTTTACTAGATAAGACCGTGAGTCTCCAAAATGTAGAATAAGAATGTAGGCTAAACTAATTAAAAGTTAACTTAAAAAAATTAAAGTCACAAGTAACTACTTCAAAGCACGTAATTGGCACAACGCAGTCACTTGTTTTATATAAATTAGACTCTTATTACAATGATTTTAAATGACTTGGCCTACTTTCGTACAATAGACTAAACTGACGTGAGCAAGGATCGAAAATTAGATGGAAAGTACGAATTATGCAAATCGTGACTTGTATAATAAAATAAAAAAAACAGTTTTGCCTTTTTCTGGAAGTTATAGGGGAGGCAGGGGGAACCTTGTATAAATATACTATTTCCCACGCACCGCCAAATTATCCAGACATTACATATTGAGTGATGGAACTCAACACCGCAGTGCATAGTCACAAGCTGTGCCACTGAGCCACGATGGCTTTAACAAAAATTCTCCATAAATCATTAACAACGCGGAAATTATCACAACATGTCATTTAAAACTAAATAAATCTTTATACAATAAATTATAAACAACAACACGCTCATGTTTTGCTCAATTAGTATTGAATTACAATTAACTTTAACGTAAATTAAGTTAAATTAATTATCACTTATGGGCAGTATTCATGCAGATAATTAACAAGATAATAGCGTCGCTAAGTGACAACTCTGAGTAATAATCCGACCGGCGCCTGCGCAATCATTACGCAAATTAAAGTATAATTACATGTTATGAAATTATTATATGTTATCCTCGTCTGGTACAGTGATAACCGATAGAACATGTACAAATCACTGTCTGTGAAGATAGTGGTCGCGGGATCTCGTTTTAATATTAAAATTGAAGCAATTTTATTAAATTTAAATTATGGTTATTTAATTTTTATTCGCAACATTTGACTAGAAAGTAGGGAACTGAATGTCTTTAAATAGATTCCTAAGACTAGATACAGCGGAAGGTTGAAGAATAACAATTTTGATTCATACTATGTTTAAGAACAAAATTTAACTTCTAACATTTTTAAAGTGTTATCTTTAAAAATGTTTTCTTAATAAGTATATTTCTAAATAAGTAAAATTTAACTCTACTTCACGTTGTTTGAAATTATCATATTGTCGGTATTTAAAACTTAAAACAGTTCTCATATATTTTTTTAGAAAAAAAAATATTAAAAGTTAATTAGTGACTTCTATATAAATCTCTGATGTCATCTTATATATGTATATATTAAAGTTAATTTACTTTATAGCAATTGAATCATCTTTGAATGTCAATTACAAACCGAGTCAAGGCGACACTGAGCCGGACTTGAACCTGCTACATACTTCCTTTTTAAATATTCCACTTTTCAATACTATTTAAATTACAGAAAAATTACATATGTAACAAGTAATTAAGCGTAAAGTCTAAGCTTCTATATTAAGGAGCTTTCAAACGTTGTGATATGTTGTGTGAGCTTTGCTGAAGATTATACTGAGCTTATAGAGCTGGTTGAGAGCTAAAATATTATTTGTATTTACAGAAAAGAAATTAATATATTGATAGCGAACTCGTGTAAAGAGGGTAGATGTTGGTGAAAAAGATGATAAAAGCAAGTGGAATTGTGTCAATCGGGGGTAGTAGCTTGTAGTTGCCTATACGGAAACCTCTATTGGAAGAAAATTAGTGTGAAGTATTGTTAGTAGGTGATACATATCACTTATTGATATTACATAGTATCGCTTTCCAAATAGTTTAGTAACATATAGACGATATGTGTTTTTATCGTGTTTTTTTAAAAACGTTAACCGCTTCCAATTTCTAATAATATTATAATATATATAACTTTATATCATGTGAAAAAAAAAATTTAAAAAGTGAATCAATTTTATAAATAATACTTTTTCCTAAATAAAAGTATAAATTGAGGCGCAGTGGTACAAGCCTGACTGGAAACGTGATGTCGCGGGCTCGATCCCCACTCGGGTGAATGAATCATTTAGCAGATTCTCTTTGTATATATATACAGTGTCGTAAAACTTCGTTACCTTCGTACCAACAGTATGTTAAAATTTCGTTACATTTTCCGATTCGCTTAAACATTTCCGATGTCCAAATTTGTTGATCTCCATACATAAATTTCATATTTTATGTAATCTCCATTCATAACGCCGCCTACTAGCGACGTCTTTACGGCAACAGAGCTAGCGTTCATGTGTCACTTAACATATAATAAGAATATATTTAGAGCAAATTTAAAGAAAAATAACTAAATCCACTTTTTACAATGACATTTATATACATTTTATATTCTTGACTAAGTATTAACTTCTTTTTTTTTCTTTTGGTTTCATAGTGTATCCCTAAAAAACAGACAATTTAAAAATATTTATAAAATATATAAATATATATATATATATANATATATATATTGATCCCTACATGGGACAATGAATTATTTCCTCGCTATGGTAAAAAGACAAACGCGGCGTTAAGCTCCGTCACTCTACACACAATGTTTCGAATATTAGATGGTATTTGGGTAATGGAGGCTTAACACTAGGTTCGGTTTTTTATACCCTGCTTTATGCGAAATACAGCGTGAACATATAAAAATAAAAATAATCATTGATTTATCTAAGGAACTTTAATGTTTAACGATTCAACGATACCAACCAAATAAAGATAACTAATAAGATTTTAAGCTCTCGTGTTTCATCTCAATATGAAGACATACAAACATACAAATCGTCTCATGTTTAATGCAAATAACTGGTAATGTATACTACATATATGGACATGACCATTTTTATTAATTTATCGCCCAAAAAGTAACTTTTTGTGTGATGTGCGAATATTTTTTCTTTACACCGTTTCCCGAAAATAGGGAAATAGGTAGTGTAATGTAGTGTTGAGACACTCGTTCCACGCTTTTTTTTTAATTTTCAGGCTTAATATCATTTAGCTTCATGACACAGACATAAGGTGACACACTCTGTTCTTCACTCTCCGCCCTAATTTATAAACAATTTACGTAGACTGTCGGAATTATCTATGCTGGATTACTAGAGCAAAAAATGGAAATAATACCAGTATTACTTTATTGAAATAATATCTTTGACAGGGGTTTGAACCAATAACGATCGCGTTTACCAGACTTACTGGCCTACTTCACCAATATACAGTTTTCATTACAAAACGCAATACAACGTGAACAGTACGCGCAATGTAATCTCCCGTTAATCCGACATGTGGTACAAACATATAGGTTTATTTCCACTCACAGCCACGTACCGGCGACCACCGGCCCACAGCCGCGAGACGCTAAACCGATTATTGCTCTCAAAGGAGCCGGTAACGCTAACAAGGTGTCAAATTGAGACTGCTCGCCACTGAGATGTAGTTTTTTTTAACCAATTTCACACGGTAAGTACAGTACTAAGGTATTAACTTATAATATGTGAATATACCTACATATGTGTATATGTAAACGTCGCATATTTAAATTTATCTACATACATGCATGGCTTGTATTATTTTTATATTTTCACGCTGTATCCCGCCACCTTCCAATTATCGAGACATTGCGTGCTGAGTTTTCTTTATCTCGTTACCAGAACAAGGAAATAAAACTAATTCATTCCACGCGAGAATCGAACCTACAATAATCGCAATCTATTGCTGCGTACAACGTACTCTACTCTATTATTATGGTCTACTATTTAGCACAAAATTCTATAATTTAACGTCTTTTATTGTTATTAGACATTTCTATCAAGAAAATCTGACAAATCATTATTATCTTTCTTCAATCAAAAGTAACTCAGTAACCATTTACACACTCCCACAATCATATAATAGTAATAGCTTTAGCAATGCTCGTATTGGACTACTCTTAAACCCGAAACATTATTCAAAGCTGAACGTAAATGAACCTGACCGGACTGACCTGACTGACCAACACGTGAAAAAAGTTAATTTGCTCGCGGATCACGCTAATTGGATAGAGCATTAGTCGACACGCTTCTATTCACTCGGTATCGACACTACACCGACAGACGTGTAAATGTCTAATTTAAATTATATATGTATATATATGTTGTATAACGCTATAGGCTTTGTTTTGATAATCATATATCTATCATTTTTTTGTATAAGGAAATCTTTGAGTTAGTTGTCTATATATAATAGGTAATTTATTTAAGCATGATTTAAAAATATATATATTTTTTAAATTTATATTTGCATTTCTTCGCTCTGGTTGAGGCATAGCGCTGCGTTGAGTTCCGCCACTTAACACATAATGCCTCCAGAATTCGGCGAAAAGTGGGCAACGAAGTGTCTTAACAATGGGTTCCCTCTGCCTGCTGTGTGCGGGATACAGCGTGTAAATGATTTGACTTGATTTTGATTTTTTTAGTTACTTATATGATATTTGTTTCAAATACATGTATAAATGATAGTAAAATACTACCTTCTATTAGAAATTATTGAACTGTGTTTTAGAATTTATCAGAAACCTAAAACCAAAAAGTGTTTTTATATTTAAAAGTAGCTAAGTACTAAAAATTACTTACTAACAACACATTTATCTTATAATAATATTCGTTGATCCGTTCTTGTCAACAAATCAATCATTTTGTATTATACGAATTATTTCCCGAATTTCTCACATCATTTGAATTGCGCGATAAGTCATTTTTTAACTGACGTTTCCAATAGGATAGGTTTTCGATTAGAACGATTAGATTCGAATTAGATAGCTATGCACATTAAGAGACGTTGTATACTAGGTGCCGGAACCCAACACCGCGTTTCATCTGAGCAGACTAAGAAAAAAAAGTATTGTCATCCATAAAATGTCGCTCTACAACAAAATTTACACAATTTTGTAATTTCTCGGTTCAAATCATGTTTTCTTCTTACCATCCTTTTTGTTTTTCAAAACATTATTTGTACTAAACATACAAAAATAGGAAGTATTTCTAGTTTTAATGGAATAATCAAATGTTAAGGCTATTCCAGCGTCGGCGTGAATGATCGCGCACCAAAGTGTACGAGAGCTCTGATTGAGACGTCGCGCCGCAGCGGATGAGTGTCGGCCGCGATCATACGAGTTTTTGCTGGCCCTTTTAATGGACGCAAGTTGTAGGCGAAAGCGGGTTTCATATTTGCTCTTTTTTATACAAAATTTATGAACATTCACAACATTATCTAAATTATCAATTATAGATGAAATTAATAAAATTTCTAAATAGGCTGCAAACCAAAAGCGAAGCTACCATGCCAAGCCAACATACCGTGCTGTAGATGTGTAAACATAACATAAACGAATATAACCCTACATCTTCAAGAAATTGACTAATCCTTGCCTATTTTTATCGTTTCTTTTATATTTATTAGAAAAGTAAATATATCAATTTAATACAACCATGAAATGTTTGCAGCATATTATAATTTATTTGTCATTTCTATAGGTATAATACGAGCGGATTAAAGAGGTAGCTTGTATTATTAGATACCTCATTAAAACCTCGACGTGTTGTGACTTAAGCCGACACCGCGTCCGACTTTTTATTCCCACAGGTTATTAATACGCAAATATACGCGTATTCTTGTTAATAAATATATTGAGTTAGAAGCAAAAAATGACGGTTGAGCTTTACAAATGATGGTTTGTTTGTTAGTTACGTAAAAACTCATGAACTTAATGTTATGATAGATATCATGTGGCAGTTTGTTTTTGATGTGAAACAAGTATTTTATATATAAATTAATATTATGATGGCCTTCCTTCAACTTGTTTAATTTGGCTACTAACCACTTGTTGAGAAAAGCTTACCTTTATTTCTTTCTCGTAGAAATATTTACAAATCTTTCCTTTTTTGATTTATTAAGAACAGATAACAGAGCATATTCGTATATTACAAACATATCCTAAAAACAATGGGGTCAGTGTTGCTTTACTTATAAGCTGTCGACACATGATTTGGGACACTTTTCTTTTTTTTAATTTCAACTTCACGCTGTATCCCGTATGAAACTGAGTAGACAGAGGGAATCTAGTGTTAAGACATTCCGTTCCCCATTTTCTATTTGATCATTGCGTCTTGAACGACGGAACCCAATGCCGCGCTTTTGCCCGTGTACTAGACTGAAGAAATTAAAATATTAATAACCCACCACTGAATAGGTTTCTTTCAAATTTCAGCGTTCTATGCAGCTCTAACATAGTGTTATCTATCAGTCACTCAGTTAAAAAATATCTTTATGTATATACGAGTACATACATACAAGTACACTACCTGTACCTATAAATGTATACAACGTGTGAAAATCAAAACATCCATAAATAGTGTCGATGCAAACTAGATATAGCCGGAGGTATCATTTATGTTGGATTTATGTGCGCTGAGAGGTAGGCAGGTAGGTCGGAGAGGGACTGAGGCGATAATGATACTATAATTGAGTGTCATTATGTACCCACTACCAGTACCAGTACCAGTACCCGGACAGTCATTTCTGGTACCTGTAGTAAAGTATAGTATAGTAGTTACGTGACGATCAGTCTATAATGACTTCATTTTTAATCGAACTAGTTATCAATGGTTATTCCTTGTTGTTGTTTGCTGCAGGTTCATAAGAAAGTTAAAGTTTTATAGTTAAATGTGCATGTATAACAAATCGAAAAATAAAATTTTCAATTAATATTTTCATTTCTTCGCTCTGGTAACGAGGCAAAGCGCGGCGTTGAGTTCCGCCAAGCTACACGCAATGCCTTCAGAATTCGGCGGAAAGAGGAACTATCTTAACAGTAGGATCTCGCTGCCTACTTTGCTTCATGCTTGATACAGTCTGAAGCTGAAAATAAAATTAACTAAAATACTTTTATTATATATACACTTTTAAGCTCATTTAGAGCTCATTTAAAACCGGCTTGACCATTGAAAAATAATAAATGCAACATTTCCTTTAAATGAATTCGAACTCGTAACCCTCCCTGCGCCTACGGTTGATCTTAACTAGATGAATGTAAAATTGATAAATATTTGAATGTGCTAATTTCACAAGTAGTTTTCATACATAGAGTTGGGAGCGGATGTCTTAGCGGAAGCTGACGTCCGCACTTTGTTAATACATTATCACAAATATTTTGAAACCTAAACAAATTATTACCATTATCTTCTTACTGACGCCGTCGTAGTACGATTATTGAAGCAGTGATTGGGGGTTCGATACCCACTCAGGTGAATGTTCATATTTTAAGCATATTTTTATTTTGGCTGTCTAGTTACACAAAACACGTATTAAACTTCGCCACTTAACTCACAATGTTTGTGAAATGTGCTGTATGTGTTGAGAGTATCTAAACATTAAATTCTCTCTGCCTACCCTGCTATACGTGGGAAATGTTTTTTTTAAACTCCACTGTACTCTAGATATAGCAGATTAAGTAAAGAGAATCTGTTAAGACATTCCGCTATCCACTTTCCGCTTTTTTCGAGACTTTGCGTGGTGAGTGGCAGAACTCAACGCCGCACTCTGTCATCTTACCATAGCGAGGAATTGAAGACATTTTATCAAGAGATATTTGCATAAAATAAATATAGTGTCTAACCAAATACTAATCAACAGAGCAATATACGGCGTGTGACAGACGTTTCATCTTCAAAATAAATTGCGTAACTCCAAAACCAGCGTTTACTAATACCGCCATCAATCTTAGCAAAGTGACTAATATTTTAATTAAAATATTATTGGTTTTCTTAATGTCATGTAAAGTTTGCTCGGCTACGTTTATTTTTAACCTTTACTTGCTTGTTTTGCTTGCTTTATATCCTTTTTTGGTTCACGCTGTATCCCCCATATAGCAGGGTAGAGAGAGGGAACCTGGTGTTAAGACATTCCATTCCCCAGGTCCTAATAGTCTCATAGATTAGGCAAAATTATTTACGCAATTGTTAGAACAGAGCGCGGCGGTTTCATAATTGCGAGGAAAAGAAAATAATTTATTCTTTTGAGTGGGAATTGAACCCAAAATCATTGTGTTTATAATCAGACGTTGCACCACCACGATCTCTACTGCTGACATATATCATCAAATATAGAAAAGAGAGTTGACTCTAGTTGAAATATTCTGAACTATACATATGTGCATAAAACGCATTAATAGCATTTAAAAAAACAACTATTGCTTACATTGCGAGTTTCACTCGTTTAAGAACCTATTCTAAGTTTCCCAACTTGGTTACCGAGGGTTTTAAAAAATTTTTTTGCACAATTTAGTAACACCTGTAATTTCCAGCATTTATGCATTTTCTTTTGACATACTAACTTTAGTTTCATGTAGAAATTTAATATCTTTTGTCCGACTATGCACGGTTCCTAATGGGTTAATGTCATTATAACAACTTACCCGCGTAGTGAGAGAATCTAATATGAAGACACTTTGTTCTCCGCTTTCCACACTCATTTCCTTACCATATTTTAACCATAAAAAAATCATGTAAACTTTATTAACATTATAGTAAACAAAAGTAATATATTTATTTATAAAAACAATTACTTAAAGACACATACATACAAACATACATATACATACATCTATTATATAGAATAAGACCACAATCAAGTAAGATGGCGTGTCAGCGTGTCAGCGTGACACTCGACACTCGTAAGTCAATCCGTCAGTTACACTTCCTAGATACTTGCAATACACGTAGAGCCATTATACGGCGCCACTTCGATTATTCTATTTTTTAAGCCAATTATATATTGATATAAGGCTTAAAGAGTAATCTACACTAATACCGTAGAGCTGTGTTTGTTTAGCTGAGAGTGTTAATCTCAGGAGTTACTGACTCTAGTCTGTATTGAAAAAATCGAATTAGATAACGGCTATAGGCTATATCATATGAGGCTAATCGTTTCGATATAACCCACTGTAATTACATGTTTAGTTTACCTAGAGTTTTAAACTCTACTGAGAATAAAATTACACTTAAAACTTTTCCTGAAACAATTTGAATTTGAACACAAAACAACTTTAACTAAACCTATTTTACACTCTATCCTGTACATAACAGGATAGGCATAGAGAACCCAGTGTTTAAACACTCCGTTCCTTCCACTTCCGCCGACTCAACGCCGCTTTGTTTTCTGTTACAAGAACGTGGATGTAAAAATATTAAAGATTTCGTTTCGAGTAGGAATAGAACCTACAACCATTGCGATTACAACCGCACTCATGTGCCCCTGCGCCACTAAATATTCTACAGTATATAGTTTAAATTCCATTCCAATAGTAAAAACTGAATATTCAGCATAACTCCAGCAAACGGCGCCAGAACACAAGTCTACGCCAATACATATTAATATACATATTTACCACATTGATTGAGTTAAAACTCTTATAAAAACAAATATATTATAGCAATTACTTGCATATTTCTAGTGAACTAAGGAAATCAATAATAGTTAACACGTGTCACTGTGTCACGGCGTCACGGTGTCATGGTGTCACGGCGTCACTGTGTCACGGCGTCACTCGGACATTACAAGTAATTATTTTATGTAATTATATCATATCGAATGCCGCGATTGTTAAGGAACAATGAATACAATTATGTTTATAGCAATAATAGATTATATTGTAACTAGATTGTTATATTAAATTGTTACAATCTACAATTCTTAGTAGTGTTATTTAATTGTGCGGTAATATGACACGAAGGTTGTGGATTCAACTCTGGATTTTTTTAAATATCACTGGCTCAATCTAATCGATTAAGCGCGGCGTTAAGTTTCGAAACTTGAAATGTCAATGTCATGAAAATTCAACAAATATGTAGGACGGAGTGCCTTAACACTAGATTTTCTGTCAAGTGTGAAACTGCTATTTTTGTCGTCTCGATCTGGCAAGACCAAAATCTGTTGTAAGTAAAGACGATGAGACTCTAAAATATACGCTATAGAGAATGAAATGAAAAAAAGTATAGCTTATTAAAACATATAATTATCTATTAAATAATTACAGCATAATCAATTAGAGAGCGGAGGTCAGTGAAGGCCAGTCGTTGCGCAGGGACACAAAGTGTGACGGTAAACGCGACCGGTTGTGGGTTCGATTCCTCGCTACAAAAATTAAAGTCAAGGCAAAGCGAGGCGGTTAATTTCGCCCCTCAACTCGCATGACTCCAGAGTTAGCACTAGGTTCCCTCTGGTTGTCCTACTGTGGGATACAGCGTGAAGCTAAATAAAAAAAATGAATGTATTTCTGTTATCTAAGAACAAAATTATGTACATACTTTATTTACCCTAAGACGGTAGTGGTGGAGCGCCAGTAGCGCCACAGTAATCGTGACGTATAAATTAATGTCATTTCCTTCTCTTCTAAAGCTATTAGACAAAGAGTAGCGTTGAGTACCGTCATTCGACACGATTCTCAAAAATTGAACAAAAAGTGGGAAACGATATTTATGTGAATATAGCGTAAAGCAAAAAATATATAAATTTTAAGATGGAATAATAAATAGTGATGAGTACTTTTTGCGTAGACTTTTTGTAGTCAATCTAAAGCGTTGCGTGTAGAGGGCGCCCCGGCGCGGCGGGACAGCACTAGCTGTGTAATTGCTTGTGATTGACACTTTGAACTTTACTTTAAACTTGGAAACATACGCGTCTACTTCTAATGAAGTCACTCTACATATTATTATACATGACATTTATTTTTTTATCTTTTAGAACAGGTATAACAGTTTTTGTATAACACAAATTGCAACCCAAATTTTTCCCGGATTGCAGGGTAAATAGAGGAAACCAAGTGTTAAGACACACCGTTACCACTTTCCGCCAATTTTCGTAACATTGCGTGTTGAGAGGCGGAACTCAACCCTGCTCTTTTCATACAAAAACAGATAGATTCTTGGAAAAATTACCAATTAAAATAAGAAATAAATATACATTTATGTACGAATATTTAATTCTTATTTTAGTTGTTTTATTGTATCAAGTAGAATAAGAAGTGATTCTTTCACATGATCTCTGCCGTGTAAAACAATTACAAAAATAGGCAAATATTCCAAAAAATTTTTATACGTGAGATCTAACATAACCTAAGAACATCAGTTTCAACACTTTTATATACAATCAGTAATAGATAACAATGTTAGATCTGCCTAGATCTAGATCTCAAGACGTGCCTGGATTTATGCCTGGGAAGCATGCGAGCTGATTTATGGGCGAGGAAGGAAACATATATGTAGACAACTATAGACACTTGCTTAAGTAATTCGAAGGGAGATTTATGAGTATGTTTTAGATTAGACTAGCCACCTAACGTGGCTTTGGCTGCTTTAAAATATTATTATATTATACAATATAATAATATGTTAATTTATTACTTGTTATCCTGAAGTAAAAGCTATATCCCATTAAAAAACATAAATGTGAAATGAGAGCCAAGTTAAATGTTAAACAACTAAACCGACAAAAGAATAAGAGACCTGTATGAGTTCTGTGTTTAGGCTGTTACATTTGCAAATTAGGGTACTTCCAGCTTGAACTATTGGGTTGATATTTGGTGAACCTAATCTTAAGACACACTGTTCCCTACTTTCTGCCGAATACTGGAGGCATTGCGTGATGAGTGGCAGTACTCAACGCCGCCTTTTGCCTCGAAACCAAAGTGAAGAAAATAGAAATATAAATTTAAATAAATATTCAATTTTTTTGAGTGGGAATCGGACCCAGTTGCATTTACAATCACCTTTTGTGCCCCTGAGCCACGACTGGCGCCTTGACATTTGGTGGGTTGTGGTGAAAAATTACCAAGTCAAATTTAGAATTTCACTTTTATCCCTCCGACGGCAAAATTTGCACTACATAACTTGAATAAAGTGTAGAGCTGATAGAACAAAGGTTACACAACGAGAGGTAACAGTCAAGGTCGTGGCGCAATATCAATTAGTGACCATACACTTTGACCTCAAATCAAAAATGTTCATTGACTTTCAAATTAGTACGATTTATTTGGTCATTATATTGTAATTATGTGAATGAGGCTATATTTATAAAAGAGTATAGACGCCGCCGATATCGAGAGAGACTGTCTGAATATCTACTATATTTGTATGGAGACGTCGAGGCCATTGAGGTGCAGTTTATACGTAACGTTTCATAAATTGCGAAGTGCGTAGGGAACAGTGTCTTAACAAAAGGTTCCCTCACCCCATATCTATACTTAGTACTATATGCAAGATACATTGCAAAGCTGACGAAAAACGTAAAACGTGTTTATAACCTATTAGATAAATACTATAAAAATCTTTACTTTAGACTTTACTGAATAAATTCTATATGTTTTTAATATATTTTTTAGCTCCAGTTGTATACATTGAACCATTAAGATCTGTCGCCTGACATTAAAAGTCAATTGTTTTCCCTCATTTTATATTTTGCATGAGATGGTAGACACTCCGTCCGCCACATTCCGCGCTATTATTAATTTGAAGTCGATATTGAGCAAAAAATGCAAAAAATCCGAAACATGGTCTATATATGAATCATAAGCTAAATTAGGAAAGTTTAAAAATAATTTTCAATAGTAAAACTTGAACTTCTTCAATATCTTTCTAAAACCGTTCCCTCATAACGCACAAACTTATTTCTATAAAAAATGAACAATCGGCAGATCTAAGTTATTCCCAATGCTGATAGCAGTAATTAGACATTAGACATTCGTATAAACGAGACCTCGTTATCGCGTCTATTGTCATAGAAACGTGGTTTAATAGTTAGTTGTAGTCGGCGGCGTCTGTCTGTTGGCGGTCGAAATAAAAGTGCTATATAATTTCTAATTATTCTTGAAAAGAAAATAATTAAATGATTTTACAATCGTTTTGCTTTAATGAAGTAGCTTAAATGTTTACTAATGCGCTTGTAGGAATATTCAATTTAAAGTGATATACATACATATCTTCCGCATCTTACACAGAAAGATAACTTAAAATACCTGAGTAAAATGTTTTAAAAAAAAAATCAGCTTCACGCTGTATCCCGCACACAGCAGGGTAGGCAGAGGGAACGTAGTGTTAAGACACTCCGTTCCCCACTTTGCGTGGCATTGCGTGTTGAGGGGCAGAACTCAACGCCGCGCTTAACCTCGACACCAGAGCGAAGAAATGGAAATATAAATTTAAGTAAATATTTCATCTCCTCGAGTGGGGATCGAACCCACAACCAGTCGGTTTTGCAGTCACACCTCGTGCCGCTGCGCCACGACCGGCCTCAACTTGATTGTTTTAACTTGCACTTTTCATACGCTACGAGTATTTTTGTGTAATCTGCTGCTTCTCTAGTATTTAAACTTTGAGCTAGCTTTCCAGGTAAGTCTGACCATAGACACAGTCCTCACAGTGGGCTACATCGAAACAAAATAGTGTGATATAATACAGCTTATAACTTTCCTCGATAAACAAAGTATCTAACACAAAAATAATTATTCAATTCGGACTAGTAGTTCCTGAGATAAGCGCGTTTAACCAAACCAATTTTTCAGCTTTTTTAACATTAGTATAGAAGTACAGACATAAGATGTTATCCCAATTTCAAAAAGTAAATAAATCACTGAAACACAACTTCCAAGTTCAATATACACTGCTGGATGCAAATGATAACGGCGCACTCCGAGAGGTCTTTAATCAGTCCTCTTAAGAACTCATTATACGATAGTAATCTGGCAATTTGTCGCCTTCACGATACTACTTACTATTAATAACGCGATACTAGGTACTTACTATTAATTATCTATTGATATAACTGTTATAGATTATGTTAGGTCAGTTAACACCATCCTGGTGTAGTTAAAAACACTTTATTGGTAAGCAGTAGTTGTGGGTTCTAGTTCTATATATAATTTTGGGGACATAATTTAGTTAAATTAGCAAAGAAGGGGAGCTTGAGAACATAGTAAAACCACCACTAGGATTCGTCCTTCTAATGGGATGATGCTTGAAACAATAAATTGTAATTATTAATGAAGTGTTGGTAAAAATGCGCCAACCTTTAAAATATTCTAAATAAGAGAAAAGTCAGGACAACAGTCACTAATCACTACATTCTCTCCAACGTTTCTCCTCATAATATCTAACTAATACACGAACACAAAACATTACCAGCTCGTGTCAACGACAAGGTCAAACCGCACACCCTCGCTACAACATACTACATATAACAGTATAATCCTAACGGTATCTGAAAGTCAAACGACGATAAATCCCAGCCCCGGCCACGTATCGCATGCACTGTAAATTAAATTTCTAAGGTTATCTAGAACATTCATTAGGCACTATTAAATGAGCTAGGCTTTCCAATCTGACTGAACCGAACGCTGCTAATATAGGGTCTCTTTGGAAAAATATGTGTTTTAATTATCCAAGGGCGGTCCCGACTGTCACTGATTTTCTAATGGTCTCTACTAATGTTGCTGATAGCTCGTTTATTTATCCCTGTGAGTTTCTAATTTGTATTATAAATTGAATATTAAATTAATCTTGATTTAGCTTAAAGTATCTTGTTTTAAAATTGATAAAAAAGGATGTTTAGGATTTAAAAAATGTAAATATTATAAAGTAATAATTTAAGGTCGTTGTACCGCAACAGCACCAGCGTGTGACTATGAAAACAACGTTTGTGCGTTTGATTCCCACTCAGGGGAATTAAATATTTAATATTTAGCAATTTGCGGATATGTTCTTTTAAAATTGCCATATTTGGAATAAAGCGTAAAGATAATTACAACTACTACGATAGACTTTAGATAACCCCACGTCCTTTAGCAATAGAATTTATTAATTTACAATTAAACTTTAGTCACAAATTAATATACAAAGTCCCGAAGCTTATCGAAGTTCGCTTCAATAAATGATCTCAGCTTGTAATGAGGAAATTAGTTCCTCTCTTATCTAACGAAGAAAGCTCATTGTATCAGAGATAAGGCTTAATTACTTTAGAGAGCCGTTTACAAGAAAACTGTACGTCAAGTATATTGAATATTAAAATGTTTTACTTTAATTAATCATTTATAAAGATATCAATCAAATTTGCTAATAATCTTGGCTTTAATTTTGTAATTTATTATAGTTTTAAGGATTTTGGCACACATGCACGATGTTCAGAGATTACCTAATATTAAGGCGTTCCATGTGGTGTGGCAGAATCCAACGTTTCACCAGAATAAATAAAATTTATCCATTTCCAGTAGTGAGGACCCCTCGGTCCCAATACCAGGACAATAGCGATTTACAATCAAAAACAGACTTATTGTTAAAGATGCCTTCAAATTTATGTATTCAAAACAAATTCTTTATACTCGCTATACACAATAGGGTTATATAAAAACTAAAAAGAAAGCTATAATCAGTAATAACACTAGTATTACAAACGGGAATCGAATCTAGATCTACCAACATAAGAAAAAACCATATAAAAACTAACAAATACACCACTTAATTATTATTATTTCCACTAAGTTTAATCGTGGTCGTAAGATCGTAATGTAAACGCGCGCTTATTGCTGATCGCCTCGATAGGGGGATAGTGGAAACTTGTATGAACATATCTTTATTTTAAAATCGCTAATAGCCGAGATGTACCGATTTTGATTGTGCTCGAGTTACGACACGTGTTGTTTTTAAGTAAACACTTTATTTTGTTTTAATTGCTAATTTTATTGAGTTTTATGTTATCGGAATTGTGGTTAGTCTGTATAAAAAAATTAAATTTTTATATTGAAATTTGTATTTTCTTATAGAGGCGTCACATTTAGGTGAATACAGGACATAAGGAGGTAATACTTTAATACTTGACATAGAAAACTAGTGAAAACTGTAGTTTTTTTGGTTAGGGAGTAAAGTTTATATTATTTTATAATATATAAAAAAAAATACTGCCCAGAATGAGAATGGAACCCACAATCATCACGTGTAAGACTTTTAAACTGAGTCACAAGGGACGGTGACGATAAAAAAATATTTATTTTAAAAATTATGAATGCTGAAGCTGTCATGGCGCAGAGGTATAGCCTCTAATTGTAATCACGACGGCTGTAGGTTCGATTCCCACTTGGGGTGGTGAATAATTTTCATTTTTTCGATAATTATCGATAGCTGGATAGTACCAGGGAAACGGCGTATTACCACTAGGTTCCCTCTGCGTACCTATAAAGAAAACGTATGAAAATATTATAAAATCTTAAAGGATATATAAATCTAGTCAGTTAAATAAGTAATCGCGAGTCACTCAGACGTCTGAAGCAATACGAAATAATTAAATAATAGCGTCCTAACGTATCTTCTAACAATTTCCTTTCAATTGGCTAAACTGATATTAGACAGATAACAGCTGCACCCACGCGTGGAGTGTGGACCCTTCCTTATTGCCCCTACTATAGTACTACCAAACCCAACTTAATTAATACTTATATGTATTATAAAACTAAAGAGTTTCTTCTTCGCGCTAATCTCAAGAACTGTCAGTTCTAATTTAAAAGAAAATTCATGTCCATGTCATGAAAAGTCCATGTTTCGAAGATATAATATATATTTGTTGTCTATGTTGTGTGGCGTTGAGTTCCGCCACGGAGAACTTTTATTTCTCAATACTGACACAAATATTCGTTCTACAAACATTAAATGGCAAACCTGCACCTACACCGCCGCCGCTATAACTCAATCAACAGTGCGTTATAATTATTTTATTTATAGTATAAGTGGGTCGATACTATTGTTACGCAGTGGAAATGTATGCGGCTGAAATAGCTTATAGGTTCGAATCCAACTTGGGTACAAACATATGTAACAATAACAATTGACTTCTTGGAACATATGTATCAGATTTATATAGTTTCACGCCGTATCTCGTATGTAGCTTGATAGCCGGACTAACCTTGTGATAAAGCACTCCATTCCATTCCATTATGTTGAATGTTAGAACTCTACGCCGCCCTCTGACTTCTTTCCTTAGCGAAGAAATGAAAATTCAGTCTCTCGAGTGGGAATTGAACCCACAACTGTCGCGTGTAAATCAGACGCTGTGCCGCTAAATCACTACGGCCTAGTTGAACCGGCTGATGTACGAATGTTAAAGATAAAACACAGTATATCTATTTTTTAAACATTTTTAAAGTATTATTCCACCTGGTCGGTTTCCAGGAGGCGCGGGTTCGAGTCCCGCTGCGT
Source organism: Heliconius hermathena (assembly GCA_013403705.1). Taxonomy (NCBI): domain Eukaryota; kingdom Metazoa; phylum Arthropoda; class Insecta; order Lepidoptera; family Nymphalidae; genus Heliconius; species Heliconius hermathena. The sequence goes on from JAAIXJ010000196.1 coordinate 214,706, forward strand.
TCAAATTTTTATACGTTTTCTAAATAAGTATTTTTCTAAATAAGTACAGTATATCTAATTAGCCTCATTGCCTCACTTTAATCAAAACTACAAATTCTTATCAATAAAGGATATAAAATGTAATAATCCATTTATAATTCAATGAATTCCAACGTGATTACGTCGATAAGGACCTGTACAGTAGTAGTGGGCTGTGCTCGCCTAGTCTGCCTCGACTGTCTCGCCTGCCTCACCTGCCTCGCCTGCCTCAACTGCCTCGTCTCAGATCGCATCCACAGATTGCATGCAAGTTGTAATTAAATCTCAAATAGTCAGTTAGTTCTGCTTCACACGCTAAATTAGTTATCTTATTTAAGCTAATATCTTCCTTCTCAGCTGATGTTTTTACTGTGGAACACTTTAAAATTTATATATAAATTATTTGTTGTTATATTATGTTTACGTATCTCATGCTAAATGTGATATAGGCAGACAGAGGTAGTGATATATCACTATCCTGTTATTGGTCGTGTTTTAAGCACTGGATAAAAATAATCAGTGGAAATATATAAAGATAGACTTATACGATATCCCTAAAACGGATTTGAACCTACAACTCCGCATACAGTTTTTTTTCTAATTATTTGAAGTAACTGGCTTCAGAATGTATACAGTGAAATACAAGTAAGATCTTTTTGCGACTTCAACAAAATATCCATAAAACAAAGGGTGGCGTTGAGTTCCGCCGCTCAATACTCAATATATCGAAAATTGTGGGGAACAGAGTGTCCTAACATTAGTTTCCTCCAAGTAGGTAACTATTTATTTGATTTACCTATTTTAATTCTTTTTGTATCATTCTCATATACTCGTACTGCAACAGAAATAGTCACTACAAGCGTGTGAATTTATTTTACTCATTCATTTAAATTGACAATATTTTTATCGTAATATATGAAAATGGTTCCCGTCGAGGTATTTACAGAGCTCAGTGGAACCTAGCAGCTTTGCGTCCACTTCGACGTGACTAATATCGGTATCTTTAGTTGGGACCATCCAACTTACTTGGAGGTATTTATTTGATATAACTAATAGTAAAAATTATTAAATCAAATGTGAGATTTTTTTTATTATTCACTATGTATTATGACGAAAATCAAGCTCAATTTACTATTTTAGAAAATATTTAAAATCTTGACGCAGCGGGACTTGGAATCCTCCATGCACTCTGACCACTAAGCCATAGGGAGATTTTAAGCATTTAATTTGTTTTTTTTAATGTTTGTGGATCTCTGTAAGCATTTTCCTCTAACAATGCATTCACAATTACATTAACAATTGTAACAGCAGTATAAAAAGTTTGCTAGCTTATTTTTTGTGACTTCATGTATTATACCGCACGTAGTAGGGTCATCAGAGGGAGCCGGGGAACCTATTGTTAGGGTGCTCCGTTCCCATTAAGACACATGCGCTTCTCACTTTCCGTCAAATTCGGGAGGCATCGCGTCTTAAGCGGTACAACTCAACAGAATAAAAAATAGTTACAAAATTAGTAAGTTAAAATTTTAATAAGAATTTTCTTTTACTAATTCTATTTCTCACAAAATCAAATTTACCAATTCTCCTCACGATAGATACGCACCAACCGTTCAAATAAATAAGTGAGTGTATTACTCAGACTTATAGATTACTACACCTAAGTACTAGACATTTATTATAAGATTTTTCTTAGTTCATATATTACGAAGCCTATAATATTTTTTTAGCTTCAAGTTGTATCCCGCATGTAGCAGGGTAGCCAAAGGGGACCTGGGAACCTAGCGTTCCACTCCGATCCAATTAATACACTTTTTGCGAAACTCCAAATATTATAGTTTAAGTTTTTTTTGGTTCACGCTATACTCCGCATAAAGTAGGGTAGAGAACGAACCACGTTCCCAGGAGAACGAACCTGGGAATCAAGTGTTAGGTTCCCAGGTTATACTCTAAGATATTTTAATATTATATCTCTAAAAGTTCTGTTTCGTTTGTAGCAGTGTTTGGTATTGATACTTGTTATTAATTCAGATAAATATTATATTTTAAATCGTTTACTCTTAAAATAAAGATTTTGTGTTATATGTAATTAGAATATTATAATGTAACTTAGAACAAGTTCGTCTTTAATATCCCTTATCTATTGTAGAATAGTGTTTTTTTTAATATTTTGAATAATCTTTCAAATAAAAATGGTTCAGTAAAAATAATTTAGTGATAAGTCACTCCATTCGTCAGTTTATGATAATAACTACTACTATTACCATTGAACAGTAAACCAGAATTCAAAATGATAAGAATATTAGTACAAAGGTCAGTGGCGCAGGAGCACAAAGTGTGACTGTCAAACCGACTGGTTGTGAATTCGATACCCATTCGTGGAGATGAAATATTTATTTAAATTTATATTTCCATTTCTTCTCTCTGGTTTCGAAGTAAAGCGCGGCGTTGAGTTCTGCCATTCATCACGCAATGCCGCCAGAATTCGGCAGAAAGTGGGGAACAGGGTGTCTTAATATTAGGCTCAGCCGGCAGCCTAAGATGCAGCGTGAAGCTAAACACAAACTAAATAAATAAATAGTTAAAATCCAAAAAATGGTGATCACATCGGCTACTTTTATAATCAAAATTGAGTTGTTTCTAAATATATGATAATGTACAGATTAACATTAATCAAATAAAACACTAGTCTGCCATTCAGACGTAGCAAAGTGTGATCTTAACAGGTAAATATTCAAATATTGTAACACGTACAGGACGCAGCGACAGGTAGCGGCAAGTAGCGACGACTGTTTACACGAGCTTAAAGCTGTAAGACACCTCTGATAACAATGTGGAAATATTTAATTATATCATAATTAAGAGGGCGTCGTGGCGCAGGGGCACACGTGCCCCATTGTAAGCGCGAAGGTTGTGGCTTCGATGCCTACTCTTTCTTTAGTAATGAAGCAAAACGCTGCGTTGAGTTCCGCCTATCAACTTGCAATTACTCAATAAATCGGATGAAAGTCAGGAATGGAAGTGTCTTAATGGTGAACGGAGTGTAGGGTCTTAACTATAGGTTCCCAACGTCCCTCTGTCTACACTATTATGCGCGAAATATAGCGTATAACTAAGTAAAATAATATTATTATGAGGCAACTAATGCAACTAATGAAACGGAGTGTCTGGATATTATGTGGTTAATAAATCTATGTGTAAATTTGACATTTGTAGGTTCAATTCTAACGCGTTATTTTAATAATATTTTCGTTATTCCGCAATTGAGCGAAGTGCTGCCTTTACTACCATGCGTAATACATAAAAAAGTGCCTATAGGAGTATCTTAACACTCCTAAATAACTAGCTATCACCGCCTATAAGAAACAACCATTACAACCGGATGTACGCCGTTACTTCATACTACTATAAATGTCACGACAAATTCAAACTGAAATAGAAAATCGTTTGTAACTAAAAATATAGATCAGTTTAGTTAAATATAATTTTCCCACTCATCGTAAATTAGTGTCGGTACTAATTCGACGATGAGTTTAAATGGCCAATTAGCGCCACCACCACCACCATCACCGAGCACTCGGCGACCCGTCCACTTCAGGCTGGAGGAGATATTTATTATGGTTTTATATTTAAACATCAAAATAATATTATGAAATATTATAGGTTATGACAACTTAGTAGTCGTTTAGTGATATTTTATTTTTTGATAGGTTGATAGTTGGTAGGATTCAAATTCTTATTTCTCCGTTTTATTTATTCTTAAGTTATATAATATTTTGTAGTTTTAGCCCATTATCTATACAATTACCTAATTAAATTAAGAACCGACTTATTAGGTCCTTGAATAAGTTATCGCTGTTTTTATTTGTTTAAAAAAAAATATTTAAAATGCTTACAATGACATTACTCAAAGTATTGTCCATCATTAGAGACCACTTTCTTCCATCTGGTTTTCTTTCAGAGCGCGACTCAAACGCATCAACTGAAGTCGATAACGAGCTCCCGTGATAGTTTCATTAGGTTTAAGCAGCTCGTAATAAATGACGCCCTGCTGATCCCACCAAATGCAGAGAGGAAGCTTAGAACCATGGATATTTGGTTTTGGCGACGATGTTGATGCGTGACCCGGCATGCCCCACGATTTTTTTCTTTTCATCCTCAGTGACGATACGGTGCAGAAAACCTTTTCTCTTTTACCCTTGAAGCAATAATTCACACATGAGAAAACGTCTTTCTACGTCTCTCGGCTTCATCTCATACGGCACCAATGCCCTTGCTTTTGGATCATTCCTAACGCTTTTAAACGTTCTGAAACTGTTGACGCATCTACTTGTAACGTTTTCCCGAGCTCTACTAACGTCTGACATGGATCTTCTTCAAGCAATGCCTCCAATTCTGTCTTCAAATTTTGTCGGTGCTCCAGAACGCTCTTTGTCTTCAAGGTCAAAATCATTACTTTTGAAGCGCCTAAACCAGTCTCTGCACGTTGTATTCGACAAAGCATTGTCTCAACGAGAATTCTGTGTGCTTCTGCTGCAGATTTTTTCTGAATAAAGCAGTGCAATAAAATTCCCCGCAAAAACACTTTATTTGGCACAAAAGTACACATTTTCACAAAGGGAAAATAAATATGTAGTTGACACTGTAGTAAACACTATTCTACTATAATTTGAGGTTACATATAGTACTACTTTGGTGATTCGTTACCGTACGAAATTCCATGCATAGAGTGCCGCAACGGCATCTTTGAAAAAACAGCAGCAACTTATTCAAGGTCCTAATATTTTATATCATAACATACAGCTAAACGCTACCCACATGTACAACAGATTGGCTGAGAGAATCTAGTGACACGACACAACGTTCCGTATCTTTTATACAATTTCTTATTATCCAAAAAACGGAAAGCGGAGTATATTATCGTTAAGTATTCTTTATCTTTAACAAAATACAGACAAAGATAAATATCAAAGTAAACTATGCCATTCTATTAATACTGAACACGTCGCTCGGAGCGTGAAATAGCTTTCAGCTTTTAAGCCTATCGCCTTATAAAGCCGACACTTTACTCTCAGATAGCCGTAATGCGGATTTTGGATTTATTCCACATTATTTATGGTTGCTGAGGTCGTTATAGCGCGGCGCAGCGCCTGACTGTGGACGCGATGGTTCTGGGCTCGATTCCCATTCGAGGGAATTAATTATTATCTTTTTCTCGCTCTGGTAACCAGGCAAAAAGTGGCGCTGTGTTGTGCCACTTAACAGATTATTTCCTGAAGATAGCAGAGTGCTCTATGCGGGATACAGCGTGAAGCTATTAATATACATAATTACTTTTATATAAGTAGTTACATAATGCGTTGTAAATAATCCTCGTTGCTAATACAATATCCGCTGGTGGTACGCAATCTAGTGCAGCGCTATTTACAATTGGGCTAACAATAACATCGATTGTAAGCTTTTCCTCTAAGTGTACTAGTGATGTTACAACGTTGTATCGATATATTTTTTTATTTTTTATTGTATTATAAGCGAAGGGATAAGCTTTACTTTAAGAGCATTGTATAGCGGAACCCAAAAAATCAATAACATAAGAGAACCCAACTCTGCGTGTTATCGAACCAGACGGACGAAACGTAAATATAACTGTAATTAACGATTTTTAAAGATGTGATGTATGTACAGTTAAAAGTGTGTGAATCAACGGACCCAATTGGGAGAATGATCATATTAACAGAATAATATGTGAAATAAGGAAATACTTCTACCGCATTGATGAGTAAATATAACTAAAATAAAACATTCTTTCATGAAGGATTCAAACCTATGACTATCGGCGTTACGTTTAACGATACTTTAATACCTCTAAATTATAACCGTTATCGACAATTTTCACTATAATTTCGCCATAAATAATGTTTCCCTTCGGAAGGTGTGAACAGTTCGGTTTTAAATCGTGTTATTGTAAAGATATCGAACTCTGTTTGACGGTAATATTTATAAATTATTAGTGCATTATCTGTTATATACAATGAATATAAATTTGAATTATGTTCAACTGTCACTTTGTAATTTAGATTGTATTGTATTGCAGCTGAGGTGTTACTAACTAAGGACGATGGTTTAGGATTCATATTTGGGAAAAAAACATTTTTTTATATAGATATTGCAGCCTGTTTGGGAAAAGACATTAACAGTCATCTTTTTAAAACTCCGTTCTATAATCCGCATATAGGAGGGTAGGTAATAAAAACAAAGTAGACACTCCGTTTCGCTCATACTCCATAATTTTCGAAATATTGCTTATTAATTTACCTCACCATCACGCTTTATCTTCTGACCAGAACGAGGAAAATGGTCATCTTTTCCGTGTAAAATTTGATTATAATCTATCGATATATCTATACATAATACATCACTCGTTGTGTTTTCATAGAAATTTCGCAAACAGAGTATTTATTCTAAAGTAATTTTCATACATTGGTAACGAGTATATTTCAGAACCAATGCGGGAGTGAAATCGATGTTTAATATAATAATATAAATACGGTAGGTCAGTCTGTGCGTGTAACTATTAGCTAATGTTCCTTATTTAATTGTTATTAGTACACTTGTACTGTATAGTTATATATTGGCACCAATTACTGAGTCCCAGTTTGGTGCCGTGGCGCCGCACAGCGTCTGACGAATTATTTTATTTGATGAATTATTTTTTATTTTCTGTACTCCCGCAAGACGACAAAGCACTGTGGCAAGTTCCACCACTTAACAAGCAATGTTTTGAGTTTTTTACAGATAAAAATATAAAATAAATATTAGGACCTTGAATAAGTTGCTGCTGTTTTTTGAACGATGGCGTTGCGGCACTCTGTCCATGGAATTTCGTACGGTAACGAATCATCACCAAAGTAGTACTATATGTAACCTCAAATTATAGTAGAATAGTGTTTGCTACAGTGTCAACTACATATTTATTTTCCCTTTGTGAAAATGTGTACTTTTGTGCCAAATAAAGTGTTTTTGCGGGGAATTTTATTGCACTGCTTTATTCAGAAAAAATCTGCAGCAGAAGCACACAGAATTCTCGTTGAGACAATGCTTTGTCGAATACAACGTGCAGAGACTGGTTTAGGCGCTTCAAAAGTAATGATTTTGACCTTGAAGACAAAGAGCGTTCTGGAGCACCGACAAAATTTGAAGACAGAATTGGAGGCATTGCTTGAAGAAGATCCATGTCAGACGTTAGTAGAGCTCGGGAAAACGTTACAAGTAGATGCGTCAACAGTTTCAAAACGTTTAAAAGCGTTAGGAATGATCCAAAAGCAAGGGCATTGGGTGCCGTATGAGTTGAAGCCGAGAGACGTAGAACGACGTTTTCTCATGTGTGAATTGTTGCTTCAACGGCAAAAGAGAAAAGGTTTTCTGCACCGTATCGTCACTGGGGATGAAAAGTGGATTCACTACGACAATCCAAAGCGAAAAAAATCGTGGGGCATGCCGGGTCACGCATCAACATCGTCGCCAAAACCAAATATCCATGGTTCTAAGCTTCTTCTCTGCATTTGGTGGGATCAGCAGGGCGTAATTTATTATGAGCTGCTTAAACCTAATGAAACTATCACGGGAGCTCGCTATCGACTTCAGTTGATGCGTTTGAGTCGCGCTCTGAAAGAAAAGCGGCCACTATACGAGCAGAGACACGACAAAGTGATTTTATTACATGATAATGCTCGGCCACATGTGGCAAAACCAGTCAAAACTTACCTGGAAACACTTCAATGGGAAGTTCTACCCCACCCGCCGTATTCACCGGACATAGCCCCCTCCGATTACCACTTGTTTCGGTCGATGGCGCACGGTTTAAGCGAGCAGCGCTTCCATTCTTTTGAAGAAGCCGAAAAATGGCTTGATTCCTGGATTGCCTCGAAAGATGAGTCGTTTTTCCGACAGGGGATTCAATTGCTACCAGAGAGATGGGAGAAAGTGGTCTCTAATGATGGACAATACTTTGAGTAATGTCATTGTAAGCATTATATTTTAAATTATTTTTTTTTAAACAAAAAAAACAGCGATAACTTATTCAAGGACCTAATATTATAATACTATAAATTTGGTGTTGTGTGGGGAACAAATTATCCTCTGACTAGATACCCCTCTTAAATCTGTTAAAACTTAAATAGACTAAACGTTGCTTAATTAATCATTATCTAAAATCCATTGAATATTTCAAAGGCCAGCTATTTACTATTAAACACTATCATTATAGACCTCTAAAGTACTCAATTCTATAGGTACTCTATGCGTGTAGAGTGCGGTGTAGAGTGCCGTGTACAGCGCGGTGTAAAGCGCGGTATCGGCGCTCTTTTTTAGACATATTATACTAGTTGCCGCTCCACTGTTATCGATGTCGTGAATCATTCACAAAGGCACGAAGTTTGACTGTAAACGCGACTGGTTGTGGGTTCGATCGTCACTCGATGAAATTAAATATTTATAAGAATAAGCAGCCGAGTGTTAAGACACTCCGTTCCCCATTGCCGACGAATTCTGTAGAAATTTGGTGTTGCGTGGCAAAACTCAATGCCTCGATTTGCCTCTACACCAGAGCGAAGAAAATATTTAAAATAAAAATATTTAAAATTATATATCCTCGACTGGAAATCGAAACCACAACCTGTCGCATTTATTGTCACTCGCTTGTGCCGCTGCGCAACGACTGGCCGTCATGGATGTCAAATGTAGAATGATGTTTTCCCCTTAGGATTTTAGGGGAATCTTTAAGTACTGCTCAAGGATATATAATACATCTCAAGGAACCTATATGACATACTTCGGCGTTGTAACCTGCGTAGTTTCATTTATCCGTTTATCTGTTCTTAATTTGTCGTATATATAAGAGATGGCGGAATTTAACGCCGGACGTGATCATAGCGATATCGAAAGTGAAAGAAAAAATTTAAGGAAATACAAAAAAATATATAAATTCGTAGAACGTTTTGAATTTTATTACATAATTAAATATCTTAAATACAGAAAATGGGAGAAGACACTAAAAACAACAAGCATAGTGTCGTCGGGAACACACGGCGAGTCCTCCTCTCCTCTCTATATCGCCGCCCATTACCGACCTAATGGCGGGCGGATATTTCATAAATCGACACTATCAAACGTAACATCTCAATAAATTCTCATCTCTACAGTCTCCGTATGGACCAGGGATGCTGTATAATTTTTGTGTTATTTATGTGAGCTCTCCCTTTGTAGCGCCGCACTTATCTGATACTGTAAGGATATAATTTAGCCTGTGAACTTGTCACCGTTTAACGTCTTGGTTTGTTTAGGGTTGCATTGTCTTACAATTATTTCAATTATTTTTTAGTTTTAATTGTGCGTTGTAATGTACAGTTGAATATTTAGAAATTCTGCTCAAGACCATAAATTAACGAAAGCTAAATTAAAGTCCTCCTAACTATAATATTTTTATTAATTTCAATCGTTAAACGCACTTACACCTATGCTTTGTTATGTTGTGAATTTCGAGAGCTACTTCCTTAGTGCTCTTAGTCGAATTTAAACCTTCTATGTCTAAAAGTATTATGTGCATTTTGTTCAAAATTTTATATAAATAAATATTCACAAATAATTTATTTCATGAGTTAGAGAGCATAACATATATTCATTAATAAAATGAAAACAAGAATCTGTTTCTAAAAATCTCAACCCTTATACCATTTTGCAGGTAAAACTGTGTATGAAAAGTAGTATCTAAAAAAAGGATATTCCAATACACAACCCTAATAATCCTGTACGGTGATTAGTACCGCGGCACTCTCGCGGTGTGAGTCAGGACTCAGGGCGCAATCAAAACGCTACTTTATTGTAGTCGTAGTAGTAAATGTAGAATGTCATTTAATTTTACTTCAACTAAACTATATTGTAAAATGTTTTAATTAAAATATGTTAATGTAATAATAAAGTTACATTTTCTATTTTGTTTTTCTTTTGTTTTAAGTAAATAATTGTCACATGTCACTGTAGGTAGTTCAATTTTGCCTTTTCTTTTGAACAATCAAGTTAAATAAAATACTTATACAAATATATTGGGTTTATTCATTTTGTAACCTATCACTTATTCAGTTTCGAATAAGACGTATTATTTGTATACATAATGTGGGTAGAGAGGAGAACGTAGATTTGACGAATATTCAAAATTCATTTCAAAACATTCTTTATAGGAATAGACTATTATTGTAAACCCTTTTTCCTTTAGTATGTCTCGCAAACAGAGCGGGTACCTGGTAGCCTAGTGTTAAGACACTCCACTTCCGTTCCGAATACCACTTCCGTTTCCTATTTTCCGCCGAACTGTGCTCTCTGACTTATATCTTTTCACTGTGTAGATTTAGTAATTCAATACAAATTTGCAATTATATAAAAGTTTAATACATAATTTGGAAGTCCTGCAAAGCAAGCGTCTGGTCACAGGTTCAATTGTTTGTAATTAGTTCGCGTCAATCATATTTGATTGTACCAAACCGCGTACGTGACTCAGGAAAAATAGCGTTTCAGACATACATTTGTAATAATATGTATGAGTCGTAAGTACTTGCATTTTTTTTGTAGCTTCTCGCTGTATCCTGTATATCTTAGAGGAGCTAGATAGATCCTAGCGTTAAGATTCTCCGTTCCCCCGGCGAACCCCTAAGGAACTGCGTGTGGAGTGGTGGAATTCAACTATTCTAAAATATTCATTCTGCCGAATGGTAATCGAACACGTAGCCATCGTGTTTTGCAGACGCCAAACCACGACGGTCTCAATAATAAATATCATATTTATAATTTACATTTCAAAGTACAAGACAGTAAGAAAGTCTAAGCGTAAAGTCCAAGCATTTCGTAGAGCTAGTTAGCACTTTAGTGTTGTTATAAGTTAGTTCTGCGACGTTTATTACTCCTAAACTTAGGCTTCGCGGTCATAACTTGAGGCGGAGGTATTCCTGGTTCCGTATACAGATAAGGGTACGGTGTTCAGGTTGGACTGAATAAGAAATTATATTAATTTAAGAGATTGTTCTGTTATCTCTTTCTTATATTGCAATATTCCTAAGTAATGGTGTCAATTTTGTAAGCAAAGCATGTATATTAGAAATGATTACGAGCTATTTTATATATTTGAATATTATAAAAATATTTTTTTTCCTAAATATGAATTAGGAAAAGATTATTTTTTTGGAAAACATATAGAATTTTTAACGCACCGAATTCTGTTTTTAATCCAAACTTTCTGATCACTAAACTTAAGTTCTTATCAAGATCTCGGTAAAAATACTGAAAATAAAAATCCTAGTTTAGTACATTTAAGTATTTTATTATTAATTCCAATTTAAAAAGTTCATTAAAAAAGAGCAGGCTCAGAGAATCGATATTACGTGATATTTTATGCCGAGAGGCGGAACTCATCGCCGCGCTTATCTTTCTCATACAAAAAAAATACTAAAAAGTGTTATAATATAGATACATACATATAATCATGTCCCAAGTGGGCATCGAACCTATGACTATAGCGTCGATGATAATTAGTTGCAAATGACATTAGGCGTCGCGGGGGTCTCAAAGGAAGCCGCTACCACCGCGTCTGCTGTAGGTACCTACTATTACGACAGTACCTACAGGACTGTAATTGTATTACTGTCACTGACGCGCTCTTCTCTCATCTTATATGTATACTTAGTATATGGCATACGTCTTGGTTGTAAAGTGGTATGATCTTCTTAATCATTCTTTTTCTTATCTTGATTTCTTAGTTCAAGACACTTGTTTCTCGCTTTCTTAATTTTTTCCAAACATAGCATTTACGTTGAGTGGTAAACAACACCAAGCTGTGGTGTCAAAAAATAGATTTAACGATTGTTCTAAATATTTCTTTTAATTTTTTAGCTTCTTGGTGTATCTTATATATATCTGGATAAGCATAGCGAACCTAGTTCCCACTCCGTTTACTGTGCTACGCCCAATTTTCGAAACAATGCTATGTTGAGTGGCGGAACTCAACGCCGCGCTTTGTCTACCAGAGCCCAAAAATAAAAATAATTTAAATACATTAACTCCGAGTGGAAATTGAACCTACAACTATCCCGTTTACAGTCAAATAATACACAACCACATACATCGTAATCACTATTATATTCGAACCTGTGAATTCCAGTTACTATTAAGCGTTATCATGCGCGCGTCTGTTGGAACACCGCAGTATTATATTTCACATTTCCTATAAAGAGAGCTCCAAAGGAGGCACAATCTCACAATCAAAGGTTTAAATTCCGTTATAAATTTTAACTGGATCTGTATAAGTTTATTTAAAACATTATATAACACTAGCTTCAACACGCGACTTCGCTCGCGTGGTCAAATGAAATAACTGTAGAGTCGATTATGTCATATGAACTCGAGAGTTCAACAAGTCTAAGTACTCGAGAGAACCAGGAGGTGAGATTACGGCGTTCAACTAAGCAAACTAGAGTACAGTCGTGGCGCAGGCATGTGACTGTAAATGCGACAGGTTGTGGATTCGATTCCAACTTAGAGAAATGAAGTATTTAATATTTTCATTTCTCCACTAGTTGAGCTCTACCACCAGCAATGTGGTGTCTGCCTACCCTGCTAAATACGGGATACTGCGTGAAGCTGAAAAAACAAGGAACACTTCAGCTTTATAATATTAGTATAGATAGATAGATACCTTAAGATTTGAAACGTATTGATGCAATATTGTCAGTAAAATGAGTTACAGTCCCACCGCGCTACCGCGTGAGAGGCGGCCGCCGACTGTTGCTAGTTATGTCTTTATATTCAATATTTATTGACTATAAAACTAATAATGTATTTTAATGTATAAATTCAATGATTTTAGTTCATAAGTTTATAAGAAATAATAATATAATATTTGAATATTATTTGACTGTATAAATTTCGCTTTAATGGGATTCGAATACTTTTGAGCGAAGGTGTTTTTTTACATTACTAACATCTACTGCATATAATGTAGTATTAGGACACTCTCTTCTTATTTTTAAAAAGAACGGACAGAAGCTAGTGTCTTATTTCTCTTTTCTTTAAGTATAAAAGTTTTTCTATTATTTATTAAAATGAAAAGAGATGGATAATTACAATGTTTCAACAATATCATAAACATATAAATATATATAAATCTGATAATCACCCTTTTTAAGTAGTTGGTTAAAAATGAAATGATTTATCTGTAACTTAAACAGAAAAAGCATCAAAAGCGTGATATAATATGCAAAATAAGTAAATTTAATTATACTTACGCTGGGTCAATGACCGTTCGAGATAATAGCTGTTATCTTAATATAGCGAAATATTTAGATTTAATGTTAGGAAGTTAAGATTTGTTACTTCATTTGCAGTTAAGTAATGAACTACAGGTACAATACCGCAATACCTGTATATTATTATGTAAATGCGTAAAGTTACTTAAGAAGGTTTTATTTTGGTAAATGATAAGTTGTGGGTATGGGTTCGATCCACACTCAAAAGAATATTAACACTAAAATATCTTCGTTTTCGTGATCGGGTATAATAACGAGCGGCGGCGTTAAGTTCCAACATTGCAACATATTTTTTTAAATTAAAGTTAAATGTATCGGATGAAGATAAAATTGAGAATATTAAAGAATGATTTATGTTACGTTTTAACAGGTATATTATATTGGCTTATACACAAATAACCGTTTTTCCCTGGACAGCGAAGTAGGCAGAGGTTAGTCCACCACTTACCTTTACTACCTTTACTTTCCGACCAATTTTCAAGACATTGCTTGTTGAGTAGCTGAGCTCAACGTTAAACTTTGCCTGCGGGGAAGGGAAATAAAAATAATTTAATAATAAATTAGTTCGAGTACAAATCAAACCTACAACCGTCGCGTTTACAATCAGCAAAACCACTGCGTCACGGCGGTCTCATATTAAATTATACACATTAAAGATAAATTATAAAATTTTGTGACTTTTACTATCGCGGCGGTGACCCTGGCCTCGTGTTATTAACATACATATCTCTTATTAAATAACTATAATATTTAATATTTAAATGAATTATCAAAATCCCACAATTCACCAAAAATTGTATAGTGCTACGCTTAATACTTATCGATAAAATTTCAGTTACTTAATTTTTCATATAATCGTGTTATTAAAAGATGCAAAGAAAGATTTTCATAGTTGTGGGTTCAAGTACAAGCCTTTTTAAACAATTTTAAAGTGTTATTCTCTGTCTAGAAAAGTTTTTTTTGTGAAAACATATAAAAATGTAACGTAGTAGTATTTGAATCCACACTATTAAGCCATATGTTCTTGTTTTATTTTAGTTTAAGGCACATAATCTAATTGGTTACTAATATCTTAACCTTAGGTTCAACCTACCTACCTAGAAACAATACAGGAAATGCGTAGTCTTGTTTACGGCCACAGCGAATTGAAGTGTCGATTCGAATTCAGTATAATGTACCCAATGTACAAATATTTCCCAAGAAATCGCGATTCGTGACGAAATTCGTTGCAGAGCGAAGTGCTGACGGGAAAAGTTAGTTTTTGTGAAATGATCTGTTCCTAGCCGGACGCTGTTCTATGTCTCTGTTTGTTTCTGTTGCTGACTAACATTCGGTTCCGGAACTAATTTTGTAGATTTTAGTCTTTTATTTTAGTTACTTACTGTCGTTGTGCGGACAATGTAGAAGGCCGTGAGTGAACAAATTTATATTTATTTTTTCTTATTAAACTTTCTCATCTTCACGCAGAGTTGCCAATCACCGTTTAATTTACATTAAATCAATATAATGTACACTTTTACGGAAATAATATAAATAAAGCACTAATTGCTATTTGTGAAAGCCGCACAACATTTTTTTTATCTAAAAACAACGAAACTGAAAAAATCAGATATTATAATAAAGATTAATCAACACTATCTATTTATATATCTACTTAGAAAGTCGTTTGAAGCAAAGAATATACATTTCTAATTGATCTTCTCAGAGTTCTTATAAAGTCTTCTAGTTTAAGGTTTTATTGTTTTGTTTATAGCATTCTTTTATCTCGCGGTTTGGCGATCTTCCACCACACGGTGGACCACCACGTCTCGAATAGATAAAGCTAATTTTAATATATCACGTGCTCTCCGTCTATTATCGCGTGTCAGTGTCGTTCCGCACTCGCACAGTAAATACAGACAACTATTTATACTATTATCTTAAAATAAAAATATTATTTTGAAGGGTTATAAAGAGAAAGGCGGTGAATGACCGCTTCGGGGTATTTTAACATTTTTATTAACTATTTTTTGAGCTTTTGGCTCTAAAAGTGCTCTGTGCGGAACAGTCTTCAGTCTCTCATACTGATTGGTCGTATAGTTTTTATAGTTTCAATTTTATAGGGCGATTTGAAAAGGTGTTTATTGCTTTCTATGTGTTTTAATGCTAGTTTTATGTAGATATAGCGTTACACATGTAAATTAAGTGAACGGAAAGTGGAAGATTTTCAGATTTATTGACGGAAGGTGGAGAAATATTCCACTCGGAATGTAGTTTGATGGTGTTCTTGGCGGCTTCTACAATTTTAATGGGATATTTATTTAGTTTTTTCAATTTAAATAATAGAGATGTCTGTTGCAGGTTTGTTAAGTGAAATAATTTGAAGTTTACTGCTGCATAGTTAGTAGTACATAGTAATTTCCATATTTATTATATTTTACATATTTAACTTTATTTTAAAATATTATTAACATATTTAATGTTTTAAGTGTCACACTTAGACAGAAATATATATCTTTTAAATAAGTTATAAAAAATTCGAAACCGTAGTTTTCGGACAGTTTTGTTCGAATTCACAATATAAATAAGTTGTAATTTGATAAGGACTTGTGGCTAGATCGCTGGAAGGGTCAGATCGCTTGAAGGGTTCCCAGTCGGCGGAGATTCAAATCTCGCTATGCTCAATTATTGTTATTTTTTATTTTAAATATAAAATATTTTTTCTTACTTAGTTTAAAATTGGACTTAATTTTTTACGCCATGCAAGAAACTACGTAACTTTTTAAACTAGAAATTATATTATCGTATATTTAAAAATAACATTTAGTATTAGCACGATTAAACAATTCATTTATTAAAAAAGATAACACAATCTCTAAAATTCACAATATTATTTCTACGAAATTTATAATTATTTTCATGCATAGAGTACGAACACTTCATTACTACCACTTTTTTAATCTTATAAATATATAATATTATATAGATAAGTAGTATATATAGGTTATAGTATAGGATAGATTAGGAACTCTATTTTTTTTTTCATTCAATATGATAAACGAAAACGGAAACATTTTTGAAAATATGGATTTTTTTAACAATATTTTCTTTTTTTTTAATTTTATTGTGACATTTATTATAATTTCCTGATTAAAGACAGAACATTACAGTAGTTAATTGTCTGCACGTGATGATTGTAGGTTCAAATTTGTCCTTAATATATTTTTTTACTTAAAACTGTAAGCCGCGTATTGCAAAATAGGAAGACGGAATCTAGTGTTAAAACACTTCTATCCTATTTGGCATATACACCACTCCATTTTGATGCATCTTGAGTAATATCGTCTTATTATGTTTAAGCCAAACGTTAAAATTACAAATTACATTTCTCTAAAGGGAAATCGAACCCACAATTAAAGTGTCCACAATTTAGAAAGAGTTCCAAAATTCCAAAATTAACGAGAAGAAATTGGCTTTGCAGACTACAAGTTGTTTATATTTCAATTATAATAGTAAACTACTGAAGTGTACAGAAAATGTTAAAGTGAAAAATAATAATAGAAAACGACCGGAAGTATCACGTTACAGGTGAGAGGTCACTGTCGAGTACTCACTAGTCACTACTGACTATTATATTAACTATTAATAGTTACGATATTGAATATATCGATTGTTGTTTTTTTTATTATTTTATAGTTACATTTAGAAAACGAAGAGCGGCGTTGAATCAGTATTGGACTCAGATACATAATGTCTCAAAAATTGAGCCATGGATTGGGAACAGGTTTTCTTAACACCAGGACTTCTCCCATCCCTTTATTCGGGATATAGCTGAAAGCTAATAAAAATATGTTCCTGAAAAACATATTATTTAAATTTCATTTTTCATTAACGGTAGCCATGGAATTGGATCCCATTATTCATTTAGAAATAACCACAAAATACACTTCATATTTAACTATAATGTTCTATAACAAATTACATAAAACAACAGTGACGAAACCTTTTGAAGTTTTCTAGGAATTCTATATATTCTTGTTACTTGACTTCTTCAGAAGAAATTAAATTTGGGGATTTCCGTGCTGGCCATACGATATTAAAAAAGGAAAACTATAGAAGCTAGACACAGTCAGCTGCCGTCATCGCCATCAATAGGCAAAGCAACCAGCAGCTCTATAACGAATAGGCGCAGTAACTCATACAATTATATATATTAATAATGAATCACGCTCGATGTCGTTAGCGTTGTTAGCCGACCTTGTATCCCAGACGAGTGACGCACGGCGCGGCGGTTGGGAGACGTTATCTAACGGCCGTATATCGTCGGTTTATATCCGAGCAATGAACTTAGGTATTCTAACTTATCTGGAACATCTACGAATTTCTCCCACAATCCATATTGTTCTCGCATTGTCTGCTATTCTTTGCCGGATAGCCAAATGTAGCCCTGAATAAAAACTTAATTTTTTCTACAGTCAACACATTTAAGATGTACACCCTATGGGTCGAGTGTACCTTGAATATGCAAGAAAAAATAAGGTTAAGAAAAAATCTTAAAAATATACGTTTAGCCACCAGCTACTAACTTCGTTTTAGCGACGACTCATCGGCCGTACTGTATATGTAAAATTCACAGATCGCTCGACAATGGCGTAATTCAACATGGACTAGACACCTAGATCAATGAGTTTACGACTTCTATGGAAGTGTCTAATTTATTAGTGTCCCGCTATCGACACTCGCGCGTCACTACGCGGCGCGGTACGTGCGCGGGCGCACGTCGCCGCGACGTCACGCGTGGATCCGAGCAAAATCTGCGAACAAGGCCGAGCGATGACCTCACGGTGCAGTGATGGTGGAGTCACGTGCTGAGTTACTAGGTTTCAGTTTCTGTTACACGGATCTAGGGGATTTACTATATATAGATAATAATGGTTTGGCAGCGTGAACCTATTCAGCATATATCACATCTCCGTTTCTCGTCACAGTCTATTTTATTTTCTATAGATGGAAATCGAACTATCGCAAGGGCTCTTATAAACATAAAAGGAAACTGAAAATAAAACGATAATTTACTAATATTTATTTATTTTCAAAATAAATTTCCAAAAAATATTTCCAAATTACCGTTGACAATCATCTTGTATTGAAATAACTATTGCAATGTTCTTCCCTATATTGTAGTTTTTTTAAGCTTCGCGCTGAACTAAACGCCGCGCATCGTCTTGTTACCGGCGCGAGGAAATGAAAATTAAAGTATTATTTCATATTTTAGCGCTGGAGAGATTTACTAAAACACCTGTATACATATTCACAAATATTATCGCTAAACATCCGGCTTAGGAATATACTATTATAGTATGTTGAAATTTTCTAAACAAGGGACAGTGAGCTCAATTAAAACTTCAGTTTGAGCCGTCTTGCGCAATGATATAGCCTCTGACTGTAAACGAAACGGTCATGAGTTCAATGTTCACTCGGGGAAATGAGCTATTCTTATTTCCTAGCTCTAGTATATAGACAGCGTAGCGTTGAGTTTCGCCACTCAAAACGCTGGTCTCGAAAATTGGGCAAAGCTTGGAGAACGAGGTGTCTCAATGTTATATTCCCTCTGTTTAATTGTCGTGTCTGCGGGATACAGAGTGAAACGCATTAAAATCCCTCATCTCTCACAAGCCTTCAAAAGTGTGAAGTTATAAATATAGATGTATCGTCCACTAGGTACCTATCAATAAAGGAAATCTGTAATTCTTTAAGTAACGACGTGATTACATTTGCATATTAAACAGTATTAGACACAGAGTTGTTTAGTATTAATCAGATAAATTATTTCTTAAACAATTTTAAGTCCACATTTTATTATATTTCATAATTTAAGAGTTATCTATCGGGTCATAATATAATTTAAAAGAATAGACAAAAAGGTATTATTCGATACAAAACAAGAAATATCTCGTTTTGTATCGACAAATAATTTTAAATAAACACTAAAATCTTAGTGTTTATTTGATGTTCACGCATATTATTCCATTTATACGGACTAAACGAGTGGAAAAAAACATGCCGTGCTTCACTTTCTGTCAATTTTAAAGACATGTATATAAGGAAAAACTTAACACCGCGTTTTATTTAACGACGATATATATGTATGTATAGAAAAATTATTTTTATAAATATCAATCTCACACAACGAAATACTAACTTAGTTAATATTTTGTTCCGGTTCTAAAGTAATTTAATATTTATTAGATAGCAATCAAAGTACGGCATTTTCGGGGTCTACCAGAACATGAAATACATGTTTATAATAAACAAACGTCCGACCGTTTGTCATTCGCGAGGTATTTCTGTGGGACGCTGAGCACGAGGCATCTCGTCCCCGCACTGACACTACGATTTCTTCCACGGTATCAGTTCTGTACGCTCGGACGCCTGCAAGCAGCACCGCCGGACCTGCGCCTGCGTCTAACGTTTCCTGGCAATTAAAAACCACTTGTTAAATTATGAAACAAAATATGGCGCTGTTTATGCGTTCATTATTAATTACTACTTTATACCTCTATTAATAATACTCTTTTGATATGAAAACACACCATAAATAATAGTCATTGTAACTCATTATATAAAAAATATAGAAAATCAATAAGAGACGGACAGACCGATAAGGGTTTCGTTTTTTTAAGATAATATTGTAATCATATAAGCATATCCTAACATATTTTGTGTTTACAATTTTTTAAACATTTTTAAAGTGTTATTCCACACTTAGGAAAGAAAAATACTTATAGGTCGCGGGTTCGAGTCCCGCTACGTTCAAATTTTTATACGTTTTCTAAATTAGTAGTAAACACATTTTACCAACAAAAATATGAAGCATTGATGGACATTCATTTTTTAAATATAATAATATATCAAGTTGTAGTTAATGTAATATTATCAAATGATTTAATAGAATCAAGACACTCCATTACATTAAGAAGATTACGGGAAAAGCTAAAGAGAACGTTAACATTCACTCATACTTAACTTAAAATATTTACAGGATATCTTAAATCGAATAAATAGTCGAATAATTTAATAATATGTAAATCGATGTTTAAGACCATTTGCTAAAAAACTTAGAATCGAAAATCTTCTATTTTGTGTTTAAATCCTTTTTGAGTTCCCATTTTAGTTTTTGTGGCGGCGCTTAAATAGAGCGGAAGGTATTACAAGGATATCTCCGATTACTCCGAAATAATGCCACTAAGAGGCTACTTTCCACTTAATCATCTTTAATGTAGCGTGAAGGTGATAATACATTAAACCCCTCTGACGAGCGTCGCCTGTCACAGAGTGTCACAGAGTGTCGCAGGAGACACGGCTGACCAAATATTACCAGACATCTAATCGTGCTTGACGGTGGCCTAAACCGGACCCAATTTTGACAGCTACCAACTTTCTCCATAATTATTATTTATACACTTGCCCCGATCCCGCTCCTTATCTTCCACTTCATAATTTTCATTATGGGCCCTTCATCTGACGTAGATTGCGTCAGGCTTCCGTAGGACTCCGCTACACTTGGTTATATTCAATTAAATATTTAAATATCTCGTGACAAATCATCTCTTCCGACGCGTAATTGGAAACTGTTCTGGTTCTGGTGGAGCTGAGTGTACTGTATGTGGGCAAGGTCGATTAAATTATAAACACGAATTTGAAAACACATATTTATTGATATTTTATAAGATGCTCTTAAAGTATCGTGTTTCATATGGCGTTAATTGACATCCGATACTGTATTCTTTCCTACATAAAGTAATAAGGCACGATCGAGTTGCTTCAAGTGACATAAATAGAAAATTGAAATAAATAATTTGTTGTTAGAAGGGAAGTGGCACGTCTCTCGTTGCGGGAGTGTTTCTGATGTTTATTAATCTAATAACAACAATTAGCGGGACGTCCGCGTCCGTGTGTGGTCGTCGCGTGACTGACGACAATTATGACCGCAACTAGCGCCATCTACGCCATTTCTGCGCGTGCTTCATTTTTCATAATTAAAGAGCAAGTTTTTTTATGAGAATGTATGTTATTTTTTGTCATTATCACATTATACATCGCTTTGATGATATAAGACAAGCTTGATTGAAATATGCCACTAGCCATCGCCGTCGTGGCGCTCTGGGAAAGCGTCTACCTGGTTGTGGGTTCGATCTGCTCTCGGAGAAATGAGTTATTATCATTTCAGCAATATGGTAAAACAGAATGTCTTGATACTAGGTTTTTCTTTTACCCGCCTTCACCCAGCAAGACGTAGCCTGAACCTGAGATATGATATATGTAGACTTCGAATATTTTCAATTAATGTGATATTATTAGAAGACAGTTCCCACCAAGTTGTAGTGCTATAAGTGTCCACACTTCCTTTTGTAGTCGGGCAACTATACACATAGTTTACATAATGTTTAATATTAAATATATTCTTTTATCTATAATAATTAAATAGATCCTTCCATTTCCTACATAAAGCTTGGATTTCCTTTATTGATCCTACCAATTAAATCCTGGCCGTTCAAGAGTTCGTTAGAGGCTAGTCGTGGCGCAGTGCAAAAGCGTCTGAAGACAAACGACAGATTGTGGATTCGATTCCTAATCGAGAAAGTAAAATATTTAATATTTTCAATTCCTAGCTGTGGCAGGCAAAGCGCGGCGTAATTCCGTCATTCAACTCGCAATGTCTTCAGAATTCGATGGAAGGTGGATAGTGTTTTAATACTAGGCTCCCTCTGTCTATCTTGCTACATACGGTAAACGGAGAGAACCTAGTGTTAAGACACTCCCTTATCCACTTTCAAATAATAATCGACAATAATAATATTATCTAGCTGCTAGGGCCGGTCGCGCCCGCGGCACGCAGCTATCTCAAGTCCCGACCAGCAATACACCATATATCAATGTAACTCGTAATGGGAATCAATTTATTCATAGCCATCATCAGACCACTCCGCGCTGGTACAGTTACTTTATTAATATTAAATGAGGAAATTATATATTGTGTGTGTTTGTGTGCATCTCCTGACCGCTATGGCGCAGCGGCACAGAGTCTGTCTGTAAACGCAGCTGTTGTAGGTTCGATCCATTTGGGTAAATGATACTTAATACACTATGTCTCGGTAATTGGTTGAAAAGTGGGAAACGGAATCTTTACACTAGGTTCGCTCTGCTTAACCTGCTATGTGCGGAACACAGCGAGGTGCAACCTTCATTATAGTAATTTCGTAGATATATTTCATCACTAGGCTGCGTATCTAATCACTTTTATTTTCCAGCACGAAGATAAGATTTTTTTAACTATACAAGAATTCCCTTACGTGAGCATCGAGCCAAATATTTTCCACGTTAAACTATAAAACGTGTTAATCACATGTCATAAATCATACTTGTTCCTTAAAATTCAGAAGAGCACATTAACTTTGTAAATTTTGATATTCAAAAATGAAAAAAAAAAATCTTTGATTTATAATACTTTAGTTCCCGCAGCGCCCTCCGATGTATGATAAGGTAACATCTTCATCTCGAGGGCGTGTTTATTGCTCCATACACATCTTCGCGGAAGAGATAACTCGCCACAATTAAGATTACATAATAGATTATGTAATTTTTGTGCCAAATTTAACACTTTATCGATGGTGTATTGATGGGTTTTTACTTTCGACTTCGCCCCAGATGAGAGAGGGGCTGGTAGTGGGTTACATTTAAACGATGAACCTTACTCAATTATTGGACTATCCAAAACAAAAGATATCTTCAACACGCACCAGCAGTTATTTAAACCCAAAGTAAAAGTAAAAGTTATTTAAGGGTTAAATAACTTTTACTTTCACTTTAGGTCTGCTGAGGGCAGCAGATACACAAACAAACTCTTAACCTCTATAATATTCATATAGATTTTTATAGCTTAGCTAAAACATTACATAGGCCTATTTGAAGTAATTGTAAAACACAACTGTTTAACTAAATTTTAAAATTGAATTATTGAACCTGCATTCTACACCTGCACATTAACAAATTTCCTCCATTATAATATATTATTTATATGAAAGCAGTATTCAAGAAAATGAGTGGGAATAGACGTCACAACAGGTCACGTTTACAGTTACCATTTTCCTTACAATCCTCTCTACAAAACTATCTAATAACATAATCTATATATTCACTCCATACCACACATACCGCACATTCTCGTAAGTTAACCTAAGTATCGCTATTTACGTCGGCAGTAAGCGCGGCCACCATCTAGGGAACCTATTAAATGAGCTGGCTGCAGGCTGGAGTATGACACGCCAGCGTTTATGTAATAGCTTAAAATAAACTGATATGGTTATTTTTGTGGTTAAATCCTCAAATAAATAGTTATCGTTTACTTAAAAATAAATTAAGTTTATTTATGTTATTTTAATGTCATTGAAATGTCAATCAATAATGTCAAGATAGGTGTATGAAATACAATCCTATAAATAAGAATGTATTGAAAATCTAAAGACTTCAGTAATAACCCATAACATGTTCAACTCAACACCGCGCTTCATTTTGTTACTAGCGTTTGGAAATGAAAATACAATCGAACCCACCACCTTCGTGCTTACTCGTACAACTAGACGCTGTGCCACGACGGTCTACCATTCACCTACATTCAATTTCAAGTTCCCTACCAAGCAAGCATACATTATCGACCCGTCCTTCAATTATATCTCAATTAAGCAGGAACTAATCATTATAATTAAAAGATAATTCAAATTAACCCAAATGAATATTCACAGCTAATAAGAATTAAATTACAATTAATTATTAAAATCACGTTTATAGGTGTACAATTAGTGATATTTACAAGTGTTTACATGAATATGTGTGAAGGGAAACAAACCAGTTCTCACACTCCGCTCCACGGAGTCGTCGTGGATACGTGCCAGATGTTACACCTATACGGAGGTACCTGTTACCAATAAAAAGAATCTTTAAAAGCTGTAATATACGTAGTGTCTATAAAAAAATGTACTATTCTATAGGTACTACAACAATCAGCTCTCGTTAGCTCTACATATGTGCAATAGTGCAGTTTGATTCAAGTAGTTGGTTGTAATTGTTACCAATTCAAATCCGACAGCAAAATATTTAAGTCTACAATAACATGGTTTTTTTAGCTTTACACAGTTATTACCAAAAAACGAAAATATTAAATATCTCCTTGAACCGAACTCACCGAACCTGTCGTGAGGGGACATAAGCTCCTCCACCACGAATTCGTTCTTTCCTCTTTTTACTTAGAAAAACAATATTGATGCAAAGAAATCATCATATTTAACAAATTATATAAATATAAATAATAAAATTAAAATTAAAAGATAAATCAAAATTTACCCAAACAGTGATTAATGACTAATAAATCGTTAAAAATAATACAATATTAAACCGAACATCCTATATATAAAATTGAAACACGCCTCTTGAACAAAAGCTCATTCGCTATATAATTTCATAGCGTCCTTTATACAGTAAAAGCTTATTTGCACGTTAAACGAAAGCTTTAGAATTTAAGAAAATTGTAATGTAAATACAAACACCATAAGAACCTCTAAACTCTGGGAACTCAATTATGGGGAAGTCTCCGCCATGTTTGATGCCTCCTTTCATTGCCTCTAAGTACAGAGTATGGTGGAGAACAAGTAACTTCACAAATTTAATAAGTATAACGTTACTTTAATGAAAACTGCGCTAATAGGATATTTGTTTTAAGTGGGAATTATTTTGCTTACAGTTTTCAGGTGTCGTAATTATATATGTATGTACATGGTGTTTGAATAAGTGTAGTAATAAATAATTTTATTTTGCAATATAACATGTATTAGTTAACATTACGGTAAGTACTCTCTAGTCAGTCGTGTATGCTTTTGCTATTATATATTAAAACCACAGTTGTGATGGAATTGAAACTTGTGGGACTGTAGGTTCAAATCTCACCTTAAAAAATGTTTTGTTTATAAAATATAGTCCACGGTTTCCCAGCATGGACATATGCCTTTTTTGTGGTCATAGTGCATTTCGTATTTCTCGTACTATCGTTATCTAGACAAAACATTGGGAATAGAATTTGTTTTATGAAAATTTGTAAAAGCAAAACAAAAGAAACAGCATTCTCCCGCATAGTGGGAAAGGTAGAGGCGTCTTCGTATTAAGACAATCCGTTCTCACTTTCAACTCAATATTTTGAGGCATTGTGGGTTGAATGGAGGAACTCCACGCTGCGCTTTGTCTTGTTACCACAGCGGGAAATTAATAAAAAAAATAACTATTATCATTTCCCCGAGTGGTAATCAAACCTAGAACCTTCACGTTTATAGTTAGACGCTGTCCCACTGCGCCACAACTACCACTACAAAAAAAATATGTAATATGTATATAATTATGTAAATTATATTTTTTTATTTTTTGAGGCCAGTCGTGGCGCAGTGGCAAAGAGTGTGACTGTAAAACCGACTGGTTGTGGTCGTGTGTTGTGTTCGATCCCCACTCGAGGAGATGAAATATTTATTTAAATTTATATTTCGATTTCTTCGCTCTGGTATCAAGGCAAAGCGCGGCGTTGAGTTCTGCTACTCAACACGCAATGCCTCCAGAATTCGGCAGAAAGTGGGGAACTGCGCGCTCGTCGCCGTTGAGTAAACACTACAGTATTCATTAGGCCCGTTTTTAATAGTTTAAATTCGTCATAAGTACCTGTTTGTGCAATAAAAGTGCTTCATATCATTCCTTACATCATAATAGTTCTTTTGACATTCAAATGAAGTGATATAGTGAGTGCTAAGTGTTAAATTTTAATCAAAACATTTTAAAAGTTTCCGTTTAAAAGTGCTTTGTGTGCTTTTACCGAGGCGTCGTGGCCAAGTCAATGAGTCAGTCAGGCTTATTGTTTGACGATATATGCGTAAATGGACTTTGAAGTTTTTAGCAAACACNACAATAATAAACATAATATTGTATATTTACATGACTTTTATGATATTGTTGCAGCAATTCTCCAGCGCGCGACGTACAAGGTGGGGCTGCTGACGATCCAGGGGGTGTCCACCTGCCTATACCTCTGCATGGACGCGTGCGGGTTCCACTATGCTAATGTGAGTTATCGTAACTAAACCTATAACATTACTATCTTTACTTTAAAAATTAGAAGTAATATAAGTATAAGTCCTTGCATAAACGGTGATCATAAAACGAGAAAAATATTGTTTAATAATGTAACGTAGAGTATAATAATTTTAGAGGCAAAGCGCGGCGTTGAATTCCGCCACTCAACATGCAATGCCCCGAATTCGGCAAAGAACGGAAGTGCCTTAATGGAATCAATTGTCTTGACACTAGGTTCCCAGGTTAACTCTGCCTATTCTGCTATGAGCGGGATATAGCGTAAAAAGAATTACATATTAGAACAGACTTGGAAACAGTCCATACGAGTACGTTCTGACCACTCAGCCATACGTTCCGTTCTTATCAAGCTACTTCAATATTCTTATAAGCTTGTATTAACTTATTTAAACTTTCTACTAAAAAAATTAATGAATTAGTAAATCTAGTCAGAATCATCTAAGAATACGCAAAGAATTATTGGTAGGAATTATCATTTGGCACAACATTTTTATTTTTTATCAAATCAAGAAATAAATAAATAATATCACAAAGAATGGCATATTACAAAATTTCCTATTTTCCTTTTAAGCATTTAAAAAAAAGATTCAAGTGACAAGCAAAGGATCTATAAATGTAAGTTTAACTAACTCATTATCCTCTCAGCATCCTTGGCCCACTTTACAGTAGTTGCTATTTACTGAAAGAATCACTTCTTTATTTACAGCGGCCACTGTACTCGTTTCGAATGCATTCATAATCTTTCTTATTTTTATCCTATTTCTAGAATTAAAGCGGAACCTCTAACACCGAACTGGGAATGGGGGAATCGAACTCTTACCCGTCACGTTTGCAGCCAAACACTGTGCCCTTGCGCCACGACGGGCTCATGGCGTATACAATAAAGAATATTTAACTTTTAATCTCCTCTAGATTATAATCATACAAAATATGCACATTTAGTAAGATCTTACATTTAACGAGCCCGTGTAATTGTTGTAACGACTAACGACGCTCGATTCTCACGAAAACGGCCATTCCTCTAATTAACACGTTTAGTGAGAAATTAAAATATAAGTATATAGTTATCGAATACCCATCGCGGTCGTAAAGCGAGGCGCAGGCGCAGGTCGGTAGCGTGCATCTGGATATTTAGTTTGTTAATGTATTACAATATTAAAGCTAATTGCCTGTTAACTGCGTTTACTGCTCAGAGATCTTTGATTTTGGAAGAGTTTAAGTATTTTACGGGTAATAGAACCCACGTCTTGTGAGATTGTAAATAAGGAAGTGTCAGCGGGGTGGGGTATAAACATGCAACGTATTCGAAGTAGTAACAAAAACATGCCACAATGAAACTTTCACCGCGTGGATCATCGATCACAGATCGATCTATAGATCACTAGATCACTCGATGAAATATAATAACCGAAAACGATACTCATTGTAAACGATCCCAATGGATCCAATTTTTCTTTCTACTTGAACAAAGCATGCCGGGAACAATATTTAATAAAACTACTTGAGAAGGTCATAGATTCGAGCTTTCTACTTTATAATATATAAAATTCTTATGTTGTAGAGTGACCTATAGACGCACATGCGGAACCATGCGGCGTAGAACACTAAAATTTGTCATGTCCTTGCGGAGTGTAGGAAAGCATTAAAAGAAAACTTTCAAAAAGTTTAACGGAAATAAGGAAAAACTAGATTTTACAAATTACGTCACACAGTCCACTCGAAAAAAGTTGTGAGCAAAAAAAGTTTCATTTAAAATGTAACTGTCATGACGCCTTACACTTTAAAAAACAAATCCAGTAAAGTATTATGATGTATGAACCGTCTCTAAGTCCATGCCACAGTTCTGTTGTTTAATTTATAAATATTTATAAAGATCGTCGTGGTACAGTGGCACAGCGTCTTCAAATGCAACGGCTGTAGGTTCAATTCCAATTCGGGGGTTCATTCCCATACTTTTGTTGAGTTCCGCCAATCAATACGTAGAGAAACGGAACACTACACGAGGCAATTAAGAAATCGTTGGCGGTAGTTCAGTATTCGATATCGACATACAGTTAAATGTACAAAATGCCTCAACTATTAAGAGTTCAAGTTCACGTTAAGTAAGTAGTCCTAGCGCGCGGCCTCGTTTAGAATGTGTTTAAAAACGACAAGTACTACAGTAATGGGCCATCACTCCGCCAACAAATTGTTTAGGGTTCACTGTACGAATAGCGAGGATGTATCAGAACTGAGCAAATAACTCATTTTAAGCTTCAGTTTTTAGCTTATTCTGTAAATGCCACGGTTTTGGGTGCAATTCCCACTTGGGGGAATTCATTACATATATTTCTCTGTTAAGAACACTGAGTGCCGCCACTCAACACGCAATCTCTCGAAACTTAGGCTGTAGCACGTAAATATTACGACTTTTAGTATCTTGTAAGTTTTAGCTCTTTTCAAGCCTTATTCTACGCGTAGAGAAGAAAAATACAACCAAAAGTTCCAAGTTAAGACATTTAAAAAATCGCTTACTTTAATTGCAATTTCAAAAAAGCCTATATTTTTATATGTATGTACGTGCTGTCCGCGAAATCTACTGTACTAAATTAAATGCAATTAAATATTTTCGTAATTATTTTTCTCGAAACCTAGCTCAAACTTGTATTAATATTATATCTCAATACGCGCAGTGGTTGTCGCTACTAATTACTATAAGTGTATATCAATTCCCATAGATGATCGATGTATTGTTGATTGAACGTTTTGACGCGATCTAACAATTGGTTCCAGCTCGTGGGTGGTGGGTGGTGAGTTGTGGTGGGTGGTGGCGCCGCGTGACAACTTGTCACGTCCACTTCGTGGTGTAATAAATAATAATTGTGGGACCCTATTTCTTACTTGAAATGAGTGTGGAAGCATGTCACTATAAAATCATTGGTACTTTTTTAACTACAGATCAGAATAAATGTAAATTTTCATATTAATAGAATATAAATAATACTTTTACATCACATCAGAGACCGTCGTATCGCAGCGGCACAATGTCTGACTGTAAAAGTATCGGTTGTAAGTTCGATGTCCTCTCGAAGGAATTAATTATATTTACGTCCTCGCTCTGGTAAAAAGATAAACTGTGAGTGTCTTAACACTAGATTCGCTCTGCCTGCCCTGCGATATTAACACAATAAGACCATGAAAAAAGAAAATTTATGTACCATGATCTTTTACTTTCTTTCACTTTTAACAAAATGGGTCATTCACATATGGAATATTCTTTTATTTTAATGTTAATATAGAGACTTGTCTGGTGAAATGACTACATGAAAAGTTATAAAAAATCTATAATATAACGTTTTTGAATTTATTCGTTTCTCACCCTTAATTATTTAACTTACGGTATCAACTTATAGTCAGCATCAGGTGCCATGGCGCGTCGTATATCACACTCCGAGCTCCTCGGGTAGAGAGTAGAGCCAAGCAAAAAATCACACATAGAGACATAAATCCCGCTTGTTAACTTTATTTATGTTTTGTTTAACTAATTGCTGGGGATTATACCTCTCTCCTACAGCTATTGTTGTTGACTCCCCGGTACGACCCCGTGATTTATGGTGTTACAAATCATATTAAATGTTTCACACTTCGTGGGGGGTTGCAGTTGTTCTTTTTTATTGTGCTTTTTGTTTTTGTATTTTTTTTTTGGTTTCACGCTGTAACCCGCATATAATAGGATAGGTAGAGGGAACCTAGTGTTAATACTCTTCGTTCTCCACGCATAATCTTGTAAACACGTATTTAAATGGTGGAACTCAACGTCGCGCTTTGTCTTGTTACTAGAGCGAATAAATAAAAGTAATTCATTTTCTAATTGGAATTTAACTCGCAGCCATCGTGCTTACAGTCAGGCGCTGTGCCTTTGCCCCGACGGCTCAGTGGTTATAATTGTTAGACTTTGATAGAGTTTTTGATTGTTTAATCGATCTTCATGAGGTAATTAACATCTATCTCCTTACACATAATTTGAATATGCTATTCTGTAAACACATATTTATAAATATTATTATAAAGTGTGACAATACCGAAAATAATATAAATTTATTAACATTATCAAAAATAATATAGCTGATAAACCCAAATAGCAAAATTGATACATTTTCAGAATATATTCCACAATCTATCTCAAGGCAAAAAAATCCACTCCATTAAATGTTTAATTCGTCAAACTCTTTACCACCTGCAAAGTATATATAGATATCGGCCGGCGTTCGCGGTGTACGGTCGAACAGACAAATAAACATCTCCTTATAGAAACCACCCACGTGTTTCAGTTATCAGGGCGCGGTGTTAATGCTTTATATATAGCGGGCATTATGTCTAACGACCGGTAACAGGCGAGGTAACAAGTTCGACTCTTGCTTTGTGACGTGCGCTGGCTCTTTATGATAGTGTACATGTTGTATAGGTAAAATAATTATTATTCTCCTTTTCTTTTTGCCCTCGCATAAGTCTCTTATCGAGCGGAATATATAGAACATAAAATTATTAGAGGTGATCTTTAGTAACGAAACCCAAAGTAATTTGTAACTTCTTCGATATGTTCAAAATATACACGATACATACATAGTTTTACCATTCAGGATCTGTAAATGGGTACTTTTTTTTATTAATTAGGTATTTACACAAAGGAACAGCGTCTGACTGTAACTGTGGTGGTTGTGGATTGGGTCCCCCTAAACTCGAGAGAATTTATATCGTCTCTCCGCTCTGTAAGACTTAGTGCAGTGTTGAGTACCGCCAGCCAACACCAACTGATCTCTACCTTGGGGAAAAGTAGATTACCTCTATCTACCCTGCTATCCTGTTATATGGCGTAAATCCAAAAAAAAAAACCTGAATAACAAAATATGACAGACGAATACAGATTTGCATATTAGTAGAAAGACAGACAAGACATGTAGTGCGTCGACGGTGGCTGGTGGATGCTGGAGGCGGTGACGTGTTAACAGCGCAACAGATCATTTATCTTAGTGACCTCCCTCTCTCGAAGAGTTAACAATAATATAAAGTAAACTTTACGTTCATTCCTTTTTTTGGCAAATATATGGCATTATGCTATTTCCTTCCCTCATTCGGATTGTTTGATTTTAACATTTACCTTTATTTATTACATATTAAAAGTATATATTATATTTCTATATACTGGTGTGTTGTGTTCGTTTATTGACCGGCAACACTTCACGCTGTATCCTGCATATAGCAGCGTCGGCAGATGGAACCTAGTGTTAAGACACTCAGTGACGCCACACCCCAATTGTCATGACACTGTATGTTGAGTGGCAGGACTCACCTTCTTGCTCTAACTTGATGCCACAGCTATGAGAGGAGATCAAAAACACAACAAGCGCCACGAGAACCTCACATAGACAGATATACATTTTTTGCATAAAAAATTTCAATCTCAATTTTACATCAAACATACATTCAAAACATATGTTAAGCTAAATTTCGATCACCATCATCTACTGAAGGGAACCCCCCTCTAAACGCCCAACATTCCCACATATCGAGCTAATCCCATCAGGTGCAACACTAACCCGAGATAAGGCAGCTCCATTAATCAGAAGCCGATTCATTAGGAGTCGACGAGCGACGATTTGTCATAGACGGATAAGTGGCTCTACAATCGGGGCATCCTTTGTTATTCCTGGAGCCTCCTCTTAGCTGACCTTATCTGTGCATTACAGCATCCTGAATGTCCCGAGATGAAATATTTGAAAGTAGTTTCTCACAATACCATCTGGTATCATAATACGTCTGTAACGTCTGATTTTTTATCCTTTTTTTAGATTCACGCTTTATCACGCACATAGCAGGATAAGCATAAGGAACCTCAGAACCTAGTATTAAGACACTCTGTTCTCATTAAAACGTTTCTGTTACCTACTATCCGCCAAATTCTACAAATATTATGTATTGAGTGGCGGACCTCAACGCCGCACTTTGCCTCATTACCAGAGTAAGGAATTGAACATTTTTATATTTCATTCCATTTCCTCGAGTGGGAATCGAACCCACAACCTGACTCGTTGACAGTCGCACGGTTCTGCGCCTACATCACGACGGCCTTTTATATTCTTATTTATATTTGTCACGTACGTGACTGTTAAGTAATCCTTTTATCGATTTCTTCATAATAAACAACTCTACGCTTTATTACGATAAAACAATTCATCGTAGCTGTCTTCAATTTAAACAATAATAAAATAAGGCAAAACGACATTAATATTTGTATTGTAACCAATGTCCCACCACGCCGGAGGAGGAGGAGGGCTCCTCTCGCCCTCCTCTCACCCTCCCTCGGTCCCGGGAAACAAAGAACAAAATAAAAGTAAACTTAAAGAACAATCGCGTCCCGTTAGACGACCAGCTCTGAATCCTGACTGACCGATAGTTTTTATTGAATAGATATGTTTGTGTGTCTGTCCGCCTCTGTCGTACAACGTGCACTTAGATGGACTAAGTAAGAAATTATAAATATGTAGCTTGGCGCGGTATCCTGCATTATACAGGAAGGTTGACCGATCGAATTTAGTGTCAAGACAATACGTTTCACAATTTTTGCCCAATTTTCGTGTGCATGTGTTGATACATTGCCCCACAGACAAAATAACAATTAAAATTTAATTATTTAATCAATTAATTAATTGCAAAATTATAAAGCAAATGTTTTAGCGCTATTTAAATAACGTGTGGATTTACTTGGCGTAAAGAATGTTATGTATGTTAATGTACATACGAGTACGTATTGCAGCGTACGCAAATAATTATAACTTATTTAACTTAAGCCTTGAGGCCAGTCGTGGCGCATTGGCACAAAGTGAGACTGTAAAATCGACTGGTTTTGGGTTCGATCCCCACTCGAGGACGCGAACTATTTATTTTCATTTCTTCGCTCTGGTGTTGAGGCAAAGCGCGTCGTTGAGTTCCGCAATGCACTCAACACGCAATGCCTCCAGAACTCAGTGGAAAGTAGGGAAAGGAGTGTCTTAATACAAGGTTCCCTCTGCCTACCCTGCTGTGTGCGGGATACAGCGTGAAGCTGATTATTAACTTAACAAAAATTCGGTTTTTAGGTATTTTTTAAAGCTCAGTTAAAAATATAAAGATTCTGTTACTGAGGGATATACAACGTTTAGTGGAGATTAATCGACTCAAGGAGTTGATATTTGCCATGCGGGGAAGACAGAGAGCGTAGAGTTTTTCTGAAAATTCTTTCAGGAATATCAATAACGGAATTCTCCACTTTACGTCTTAAAGTCCACGCAAATAAAACTGCGAGCGAAGACTAATCTAAAATTATTGGTAAATACATAATTAATGTTGACATTTTTCACAAAATAATATTAATTAAAGTTATATAAATTTAATAAATTATCCAGCATTAAGCGTAATATATAAAATAAGTACATTTTATCAGAAAATTCATCATCAAATATTACCCAAGACGACGTTAAGTAAGACAGGCGACTAGCGTTCCTCACATTCCACGAGCTTGGGGTACACCGGGCGCTACTTTCGGTATTAAAATATAAGCAAAGGATGCGGCTTTACGTTTTTTGCAGCATAGCAGGATACGCAAAGGTAATCTAATATTAAGACACTTTATTTCCCACACACTGTCCATCGCAGTGCAGTGAGACAGCATCTAAATTACATTCCCATTTTTTTATGTCCCCGCCCTGACATGATAATTTGCGGCGTTGAAATCTGCCATCCAGCACATAATATCCCAAATTCGGGCGGAAATCGAAAAACGTATTATCCTGATTAGTTTCTCCCTGTTTATACTACCAAATGTGAGAGTGACTGAAAAAGCAAAAAAATTATTATAATATATTGATTTATTTTTTAAGGTAGTTTATTTCGTAGCTTTTAATATCTTGTAAAGGTTAATATTGCTTTTATAATAAGAGGATAAAACTTGTAGTCAAATTTCAACGAAAAAATCACTTATTTACCACATATAGTTCAATATCCAAACCTAGGATACATTTCAAAGCTTAAACTTGATATCAACAAAAAAAAACTAAAAACCTAAAACCCAGTGTACCACAGCCTAAGAACATCAAAGAGCAAGTCAATTAAAAAGAAGTAAGTATGCTCACCTTATAGGGTATCGGTAGCCATTATAAATAATAAGCTGTCAGATGAACGTATATATTAAGCGATTGACGAGCTATTAGCCGAGTCGCTCGAGCCTGTCGTCGACGTTAAATACCTTAAATATTGGCTCTAATGAACCCGCGACTACCGCCCTTACTGCCGCTGGCTGTCTTAGTGTTTACATTTTAATGTTATTTGAAATTATTATAAGAGAAAATGTTGTTTAAATACATATTTATTTATTGTAGTCGATCATTCTGTGATATTGTAGATAGCTGCACAAGCACAAGTGAAGACTGTGGGTTCAATTAAATGCAGGGAATGGCTAGCAAGAAAAACGTATTAAAATACTACAGTTGCCTCTGAATGTCTGTCAGTCTGTAGATTTATCAACTTAAAAAAAAATTAGAGTTATCCTCTCCCTTACTAATCTTCTCTAATGTTATAAACAGTTTCTAAATTTCAGATCAGAGCTATAAAACATAATTTCACTTAGTAGTCAGTTAAATTAGATAAAAGAAAATAATATTTAAATTAGACTTGACTCATCACGCAATGCCTCAAGTATTCGGCGGAAAGAGAAGTTCTAATAGGGAATGTCTTAATACTAGGTTCCCATGTTCCCTCTGTCTTCTCTGCTACGTGGAGAATACAGCATCAAGCTAATAAAGGAAAAAAGTAGACAAATTTTCTATAAAACCGACGCTAAACTATGAGATAAAATTAAATTTACACTGCCGTAATAAAATATATATAATACCAACAGTAAATAAATCGAATCTGTTACCATCACTAGTCACACAATCAAACATCTGACCACTAGAAATATAATTGGAAGTAAAGACAACTTGCAGCATTAATTAGAGGTAAAGTA
Source organism: Heliconius hermathena (assembly GCA_013403705.1). Lineage (NCBI taxonomy): Eukaryota > Metazoa > Arthropoda > Insecta > Lepidoptera > Nymphalidae > Heliconius > Heliconius hermathena. The sequence continues at coordinate 250,250 of JAAIXJ010000196.1, forward strand.
AGTTTTAATTACACTTTCCCCGGCCTCCGGAGCCTGCCGGGGAGGCCGGGGAGGCCGGGAGGCGCGGCGGGTGTCGCAACCACCATCGATCATCTCTTATCTACAGTGTAATACTGTTGAGCACTTCCTTCTGTCGTGGGATGCCATTTATTTTGTTTATGTATATAATGTTTATGAATATGGGAATCACTATGGCGTTAAAGATTTTTAATCTTCTTTCATTAAGAATGTCAGTATAAAACCTTATTCGAATCTTTGAAAAGCAGTGTGTTTTCATAATATGAGAACTTCAAATTAATTTTATTTTCCTCGCTCTGGTAGCAAGACAAGCGCGGAGTTAAGCTCCGCCACTTAACATAGAACGTCTCTAAAATTGGGCGGTGCGGGAACGGAGTGTTTTAACACTAGGTTCAATTTGCTTACCCTATATGCTGGATAGAATCGTAAAGAAAAGATTAGGAACAAAAAATAAGCGTTAACAATTATCATTTAATCCCGAGAGAGGTATTAGGTTCAATCTTGTTTAAAACAAAACGTGTTAAACATTCGCCCTCAAAAAGAAACGAAAAATGAAGCTTTTAACCGTCGAATAGCGTTAAAATAAAAAAGTGGGTCGACAAAGTTTGTTGTAGTTAACTGGAGCAGCGGCCGTTATCAGTTATAAAGCGTTTATAGATAACAGGCGGAAGAGTATTAATAACCTGCATTCTGACACAATGCGGGAGTGAAGGGTGCGCTTAGAGGGAAAAAACTAGGCATTTCATTATAAATAACGTCAATTAGATTGATACACAGAATGGCAGGTACTAGCGAGGATGGTACGGTGAGAATGAAGAAGAACGTGCTCAGCTGGTTTGGGCACGTCGAACGAATAAGTGATGAAAGAATGGCAAAGAAGATTTATGATGGAAAAGTGAGTGGTAAGGGAGGTAGGGGGAGACCTCGGTTGACCTTCCAAAACACAATATCAAAGATACTGGAGAAAAGTCACGTAAAAAACATGAGAACCTTCCGGAGGGCATGTATGAAGAGGTTGGCGACAGTGGACGAGGCGAAAGAGTAGTAGCGTTTGGCGCTCTGCTCTGTCTGACTGCCCCGCAAGGAATCAAGCGTGAAGTTAAGTTAATTAGATTGCTTATTTAAAAAAACTGAGAATGTTCTTTATATGTTTGTGTTGTAGTGGTATAGTGATCGATTGTAAAGGGGATGGTTCCAAGTTCGAGACCCGCAGTGAGAAGCTCTATGCTTATACTGCAGTATGTGGGACATGGAGTAAAACTTAAAAATATGTATAATTATATGATTTTTAATCAGAAAATTTCAATTATCTAAATTCTTTATCAATTTTATCAAAGTCAAGGAGATAATATAATTTACTCTACTCTCACAACATTTATATTTCAAATAGAAAATATCTTTCAATATAAATAGCGTTATTACGCTGAGGGAACCCAGTGTTTCATCGTCCATTTTGTTACCAACTTTTCCGAGACGTGGCGTGCTGAGATGCCGCACTCTGTTTTGTTACCAGATCCTGTAATGAAAATAATTCATTACCGCGAGTGGAAATCGAAGTCACTACTGTGGCGTCTACAGTCCGATGCTGGCCCACTGTGCCACGACGGCCTCAATGAAAATATTGCGATATTTAAATATAAATTAAACTTATGAATGTGCCGTAACTGTTGATCTTTAGTAAATAAACTAATGTTATTTTATCAATGTTTTTTTGTCATGGCCAGTCATGGCGTAGCGGCACAAAGTGTGACTGTAAAACCGACTGGTTGTGGGTTCGATCCCCACTCGAGGAGATGAAATATTTACTTAAATTTATATTTCCATTTCTTCGCTCTGGTGTCGAGGCTAAGCGCGGCGTTGAGTTCTGCCACTCAACACGCAATGCCTCCAGAATTCGGCAGAAAGTGGGGAACGGAGTGTCTTAACACTAGGTTCCCTCTGCCTACCCTGCTGTGTGCGGGATACAGCGTGAGGCTGATTATTTTTTTGTCATGCTAAAAAGAAACATTTATAAAATATTGATTATTACGAAACTTGTAAAGTTCAAAGATATTGAGCTTTGCTAGTGTTGTGTCAAAATCGTGAGTACATTATGTTAAAAGACGATGCAAAACTATATAAATAATATTTTGTTGTAGTTGATAATATACTAGTGACCGCCGACAGCCTTGTCTGTGTGAACTATGAAACGTGGCCTCCAGTTTTGTGGTTAACGTAGATATTTGGAGAAATCTTTTCTTACTTCTTTCCCACACTTCCTAAGTTACCTACATGGAATACATTGGAATTTAAATTAAATTTTATTTCTGAGATTCTATGTGACAGAATACAATATAACTTATACAAAGAACAGCAACGGGTCCTGCTAAGTATATACAAATAATTTTCAAGCTGTAAACAAAGTGATAGAACTTGATTTTACTACCTAACACCGCAAAATTTACAAAAAGGCAAAAGCCCCGCAAAAGTTCACAAAGCCAGTCATGGCGCAGGGGCACAAGCGTGTGACTGTAAGCACGACTATTTGTAGGTTCGATCCCCACTCGAGTACTGCCACTCAACAAGCAATGCTCCAAAATAATTCGGCTGAAAATGGGAAACACAGTGTCTAAGCACTAGGTTCCCTCTGCCTACTCTGCTGTGTGCAGGATNACATTATGTTAAAAGACGATGCAAGACTATATAAATAATATTTTGTTGTAGTTGATAATATACTAGTGACCGCCCACAGCCTTGTCTGTGTGAACTATGAAACGTGGCCTCCTGTTTTGTGGTTAACGTAGATATTTGGAGAAATCTTTTCTTACTTCTTTCCCACACTTCCTAAATTACCTACATGGAATACATTGCAATTTAAATTAAATTTTATTTCTGAGATTCTATGTGACAGAATATAATATAACTTATACAAAGAACAGCAACGGATCCTGCTAAGTATATACAAATAATTTTCAAGCTGTAAACAAAGTGATAGAACTTGATTTTACTACCTAACACCGCAAAATTTACAAAAAGGCAAAAGCCCCGCAAAAGTTCACAAAGCCAGTCATGGCGCAGGGGCACAAGCGTGTGACTGTAAGCACGACTATTTGTAGGTTCGATCCCCACTCGAGTACTGCCACTCAACAAGCAATGCTCCAAAATAATTCGGCTGAAAATGGGAAACACAGTGTCTAAGCACTAGGTTCCCTCTGCCTACTCTGCTGTGTTCAGGATACAGCGTAAAACTGATAAAATAAGCCCAGCAGAATAGTTGAAGAAAAAAACCATAAAAGCACTTAATAATTGCGTCGTGCACACTTCCTTAATACCCCTTACACCGGGACTCCCCACCACTCCTTGGAGGGGACGCGCCGCGGGCGCCGCTACAAAAAACATGACAAAAAAGTGTAACAAACACACAAAACACGCATAATTTATACACAAATTAACGACCGCATTGTGTGTTTCTCTCTTGTAATTTTTATTTACGATTGTTTAACCTATTTTATGTTTTAATATCAACATATTTATGACCACATTTTTGTTCGAATCCGAATATTTCTATGGGGTTGCCATAATTTATCACTTTTAATCGACATTTTGATAATGGTCACCAGAATAAGGGTTTTATAATCGTATATTTATATTGATTTATCGATTTTTTTACTCGCTATAAGTATAAGTTGTCTGTTTTATTTATGTATCGGTAAATATTTAATCTGTATGTACATTGCATAGATTATTAAAAATATTATCAAATGTATAAAGTTGCTCCAGGATCACACATTAACGCCTTTAACTTGCAATGAGATAAAAAAAAATAAAGTCAATTCAAAACGAATGTAACACCAGTACCAGCGCGGACGCGACAGATCCTCATCTAATAGTTTACTTTTATACCGTCGAAAATATCATTTTACATAAAATTCCTACTTCAGTGTCTTTATAAGTTAAGTTTTTTGTATTATCGATCACATATTTTATAGGTTTTTTATTTTTGTTGAAAGAATTTCGTCAGGACGAAAGGAGCCGAGCCAGATTAGAGATTGTAATACTGTATAAATTTATTAATGATTAATAATAATATCCAATTTGTGACCACAGATACGATCGGGGGGCTAAGTGTCGCTGTAAAAAAACCGATAGATTTACACGTTACTATTTCTGTGCTGTGGTATGTCTCAATAAAGCTGTCATCTAAGTTTAATAAAGCGAACGTACGATTTATTGGTGTGGAATCTATTATATGTATATAATATATATATTACATATAGCAAATGAATAAATATAAAGAATACTAAAGTTCTAAGAACCGTAAGAAATATCCATTTTATAAAGCTTAGTTAGTTACAACATTTTGACGTCTTACCCATGAGGTACAGTTACAAACACGTGAAAAGAAAGATTATTCGCTTGTAATAATTTACAAGGCCCCAGTGGTCCAGGCACAAGTGGGTGACTTTAAGCACGACGGTTTTGGGTTCGATCCCCACTATGGGAATTGAAATATATATTTAAATTTATACTTTCATTTCTTCGTTCTGGTGTCTAGGCAAAGCGCGGCGATGAGTTCCGCCACTAAACACGCAATGCCTCCAAAATTCAGCGGAAAGTGGGGAATGGAGTATTTTAACACTAAGTTCCCACTGCCTCCCCTGCTGTCTGCAAGATACAGTGTGAAGCTGATTTATTTATTTTATTTTATAATTTAAATATAAAGTAATAACTATTAGTATTCTATATATTATGTAACTCCTACGTTACTAAGTGACGAATAGAGAACAAAGCCGAAACTACACGGAGTAGAACGCTGATATTTGGCGAAGTCCTTGAGGAGCTCTTAGAGAAGATTTCTTGAAGTTCATACGAAAAAATGAAAAACAACGCATTTTTACGTTCATGAAAACAGAATTGCGGTAGGCTCCTAGTGCCTATATCATAAAATAAGCACAGATACACCCACAGACCTCAATTAAAACATAGAAACTATCACCGTTGCCTAGCAACCGGCTGCACCTGCGCGTACGCATTCAAAATGCACAATGTCGCCACGATAATGATTTATCGTCCCGCCGACGTTTATTATGATAAATGCGGGATTCGCGGGAAAATTGACTTATTAACATATCCTGCACTTTATGGGCGACGTTTTCTCTTTATCTTGTATAAAATGTTTATTTGCATTGATGTTCCGCTTTAGCTGTCTTACTTATTTATTTTAAGTAACGGTAATAACTGTGAAATACGTTAATAGTTGTATAAAATAGAAATAGAAACGTTTTTAAGGTTTTGTGCTGAAAAACTTCTACAACACTATTATATAATGATATGATATATCTTAAGAAAATAATTGAAATCGTTTACAATTCAAATATTTTTTTAGCTTCACGTTGTATATTATTAGAGTTAGGACACTCCGTGTTTCACTTTGATTTTGACCGTCGGGGGGTTACGTGTTGAGTGGCGATACTCAACGCTGCGCATTGTCTTGTTACCAGAACGTGGTAATTAAAATTAAAATAATACATTCCTCCGTTGGGGAATCGAACACAAAACTGCGGGTACAGTACAGATGCGCCACGACTGCCTCTATAATAATCATGAAATATATGTTATATACAAATAACCAACATGTTATACAAACGAACCCACACCTGAAATCAGATAGTAAATAATGTCCCCACTGACCCAGTACGAATATACATATTTAATGTAGATACTTTATTTAAATTGTAATCTTTATAGTTATTAGAGCTCGATGAACACCTTGAAGTGTCCTAACACTCCTGTAATGGCAATTAAGATAAAGGAAGCCAACACAAATGTTGAATTTAACGATTTTGATTGAGGTCAATATATTTTAACTTCAGTCAAATTTATTAATTTTTGTGATATTGTAACCATAACGTTGTTAAGTGTGACTTTGTGGTTAGTGGTGGCGCAGCGGCGCGAGAGTGTGACTGTAAACACGATAGGTTGTGGGTTCGATTCCTACACGAGCAAATGAAATACTTAATATTTTCGTTTCCCCGCTCTGGTAACGCAGTGCCTGTGGAATTCAGCGAGAAGTGAGAAAAGAAAGTATCTTAATGGGGACAGAGTGTCTTAACACTAGGCTCTCCCTGTATATCCTGCTATGTGCGGGATACAGCGTAAAAATAAAAAAAAAAATAAATGAACAATTAAGTTATTAATTGTTGTATATGTTAATATACAACAAAAATTTTACAACCATTATACGTTTAAAATCAAATACGAATATATGTAACTTTATAGTAGGTACTTCAATATTGAAAAGACGATATCAATCCATATTTATTGGTTCACCAACTTCATCGAGCAACACAATACCCACGGTTTAACTCCCCACAACCCCAAACGCCGCCAACGCCGTTGACAATAACGCCATATCAGATCGTAAAATTTTATCGCTTTATTCACATTTTTTTATTTCATTTTACACCTTTGTTCTAACATTAGTTAACATACAAAAACTCTTCCGATCCTTTACACTCGAACACTGACGTGTTGTGGCGGAGGAAAAAAATTAACTGCTCATAAAGTTATCCTTTGTTTATTCTACAAAAAATCACGCTTTTCTCCGCCATAGAGCGGAGTATGTAAGGTAGGGGGAACCTAATGTCAAGACACTTCGTTCCGCACGCACCCGCTTATTTCGCGCTGAGTGGCGAAACTCTACGCTGTGCTTTGTCAGAATACAAAAGTTAAGACAGAAGATAAGAATAAGAATACCACAGTAATGAAATGGCAATAATTAATTTCCCCGATCGAAATCGAACTCACAACCGTCGCATTTACAGTCACACGCTGTGCCGCTGCGCTGCAACGACTTCAGTTAACTAAAAAAAATATTTAAATAACAATTTAAAAAAACAAACGCCATATAAACTAAACTAAATTATAAGGCGGAATATATAAAGCCTTCGCCTTATACAAAAAAATACTAAAATAATATATATATTGAGAGGTAACGGCGTGGCTTGGTAAAATAGAGTTATTATGCTTAAAATGGATACGTATATTATAATTATATATATTTTAAACCCTCTCATTATTTCTAAGGCCATATTGTTAGGATACTCTAATCGTATGTGGCATATTAATCACAGCTTTTGGGCACTTTTAGTGCCAAAATTCACAGCCTTAAGAAATATACCTGTAAGTTAAAAGGTCAAAGTTATATCTTTCTATATTTATTACGATCTAATAATTAAGTCGACAAAGTAGGCGGGCGTGAACCTGTCTTATCTTAGATTAAGATAGTTCTAGATTTAAATTAGTATTTGTATAAAAAAACGAGAGGCAAAATATTAGGTGCATACATCGGTGTGTATTTTTTACCGGCTGTCGCTTTGGGTTTCGTTTGTGTGGTCCAGATGACTGACAATGTCCTTTTTTTGCAATTGATGTAATAAATTTATAATATTAGTATTACGAGATGTCGAATTTTGTCAGTTTAATATGTGAAAATAATACCTTTATCTTCAATCAAACGCTTTAAAAGATTAGAAACTTGTACGCCGCGCTTGGTCGCATCGATTGTAAGATTAAAACAAAACAAATTATATTTTATTCTTTTTTTTGGTTTCACGCTGTATTTCGCATAAAGTAGGGTAACCAGAGGAAACCTAGTGTTAATTAAGACTCTCCCCACAATAAGAAAATGAAAATAATTGAAATTCAAACATTCTCCCGAAAGGAAATTGAACTCACAACTATCGCGTTTACATTGAGATGCTGTCCACTGCGACACCACGGTCTCATCCTCATTACATACAATTTGAAATTCAATAGACAGTTTTTACCTCATTAAAGGGAACTCTAAAGCGGCTTAAAAAAAACAAGAACATATTCGGGCCTTAATATGAATTATGCAACAGATGAGACGCGCAAAAACTACACCTATCGCTGGGACGAGCCTTGTTATTATTGGTTTAGTAAATTATTGCTATTAGCTTGTTTACGATCAGGAAACACCGAATGCCTAGACTACGGCGTCTAGCCTACAATTATGTACGGAGCGCCACGCAGCGGTCTGTAACTCAGCTTTTAAATGCTGTAGTAGTGTCGTGGCCGTTGTGGTGCAGTGGAGCGGCGTCTGATTGTAAATGTGAAGGTTGTGGGTTCAATTGTCAGTCGGAGAAATGATTATATTTAATTTATATTGATTTCCCCCACTTTGGCATACGAATCGCCACGTTGGTCTCCGCCACACAGCACGCAATGCTTCAAAAGTTCCGTGGAGAGTGGGGAACACAGTGTCTTAGCACTAACCTAACTAACCGTCTGGCTAACCCGCTGTGCGGGAAAACGCGTGAAGCTGTTATTTTTTAGTTATCGTTGTCATAGAGCCGCGTCGCCCTGCGTACAAGTGCGATTAATATTATAATAACCAACATTCAGTTGAAAGATATAAATGCGTTTCACGCGCTAATACCATCTTGTTATTATATGATAGTGTAATTTGTTTCTATCATAATATTAAATTATCCATTTACTTTTGAAACACAGTAAATGTTTTATGATAATATAATATTTATAATATTGTTTTAATTACGTAAAAGGCAAAGGCAGGCAAAGAGAATTTGAGATATTATAAATTAGGTAGTGGAATTAAACGCCGCGCGTTGAAGTTGTCAACGAGGAGAAAATGGAAATAGTATATTGCCCCGGGTGGAGTTGAGCCCGCAAAGGTTGCGTTTAAAGTCAGACAGTGCCACTGGGTGACAAATGAATTGGAGAAAATAATTCTATTATGTAAATTTATTAGCAATGTAAAATTGGTATGGTATCAATATTCAATATTCAATACTAATACCACAATATATCATTTTTTTATTTGACACTGTCTCCCGTACCTACAAAGCAGGCTTGGTTACCAATTTCCGCCCAATAACGTGTTCAGTGGCGAAACTCTACGCCGCGCTATGTCTTGTTACCAGAGCAAGGCAAAAAAATTTAAACCACAGCCCTCGCGCACTGTCTGACGCTGTTCACCTACGCCAGTAGGGCCTCATATTAATAAGCTATAAATAATTCCGTCAAACGACATGGTTTAACGACTACTATTAATTGCATTCTGCTAAAGTCAATTTTGAAACGTACATAGACGAAGCAGTGAGCACTAACTAGTTATTTACAAGAGAAAGCTTATGTTTATTGATCTGAATGAGAAGTAGGTTCTATATCGGGCTGACTTTAGGGTCTCAAAGGTACTATATAAATAAATAAAGATTTAAAGATTTCATAGAATTTTTGTAGTCTCTAAACTTAAAAAGAATTTTAAATATAATTTGTCTGTTATGTCGAAAGACATCGAACCACAAATGATCTATTTTTACACATGCAGGTATATACAATACCAGAAATAAAAATCCGCCACTAATAATGTCTGGAAAATTTTGTTCGTTCTGTCTCCAATGCTATGCCATAATAAAAAAAAAAACAAAAATACCTAGACAATTTAAATTGCGTTCGTACATACATATATCGTATCTAATATTACTCAGACAACACAAGCGACAGCTCCTTAGAAGTTAACAAGTAGAGACTTGTTGCTATATTAATTTACAATCACACCAAAATTAGTAGAGTAAGGGCGCAGTTAAATTAAAGAAGACCTAATTTACGCGCGTCGCGAGTTATTTATTTGGTAATAAATAAGTCAATTACGCGACTCGACTTCTAATACCCACTGATTTACCGCTGTTTTATTCTACATACATATGTGCATGTCAACTAAACGACATTTTGTTTATTATCTGTATAAATATATTGTATACTCCACATCTAACTCGTGCCGCAGCGCTTGTCAATGTCAAGCTGACATAATTGACGTTTATTCCTTTTTATTGTTTGTCAAAGTAGCGTTGTGCTCTTTTTAATAATGCCGAATGGGGAACGAAAATTATTTGTTTTTTACTTAGTTTTGTTTTGATATGTATATAATACAAGCATATTTAGATTATTTGCTTTTCGATGTTTGCTGTTGTAAAACTTGCTTTCTCCTATTTATTTTTTTAATACAGCTTAATTATATTTTTACTTCATATCAGTATTTCCACTTAACCAATTTCAATAAAAAGAAAATACGTAGAGTACGCACTCACATGGCTAAATTACATTCAACCAAGAGCAGTCCCAAAACACCCTATATACTAATTGAACTTAATTTAATATTAACAATAATATACCTACACAAATTGTTTATTTGGCATAAAAGTTCCAAAAATTAGCGGTTGGTAGATCACTTCTGGATAAGAGCACTTTGTAATAAACAGAATGAAAGTTTCGAAATGAATGGCTTTGACTTCACCCGTTTTTTGTGTTAACAAAAGAGGACGGGATACAAAAACCCATAAACGAGAACATGTAACACGGAATAATTCAACGACGAGCGGCGCCGGAGTGGAGCAGCTAACGAGGCCGTGATACCCAGCGGTTCCCAGAAGCGGCGGCTCAAACATCGACGGGTTGCACCGTTTCCAAGTATTTTGAGAAATTTTGAGGCTTTTTAGTTTATTGAGCAAATACCCGCGGGCGGGGAGCGGGGTGGGGAGCGGGGCGGGGGGCGGCGGACCTGTCGTCTGCGAATCTAGTGTTAATTTATTCGGACCTTGATGATAGATCTCCAAACTCAACGTGGTGGAATCTCATTTTTTGTCTCGATTCATCTTCAACGGCCACTAAGAGTATATCGAAATTTATAGGTTTACCGCGGGAATTACACAAGCAATATTTTGCGCTGTTCTCTCGGTCAGCGCCGACATTTGTTGCTTCTACGACCGAGATGAGTGTCCAAAAACATTAAAAATACATCCGTTACATACGTAATTTCAATACGAAATTATTGACTTAAGTAGAATGATTGTTGGATAATAAGGATTACAGATCGCGAGGATAAAAACGCCGATGTGTTTTTCGATGAATAAATTTCTTTTACGACCGCTTCGTTATTGACACGTGACAGGCCGGTGATGTCGAGACGGAGTCGGAAATTAGATTTGTATGTAGTCCTGTACGAGGACCCGTGGCTTTTGAAGCTGCTCGATTGTTTCTAAAATAAAGATCGGCAACGATAACCCTTGCACTAGTGCTGCCCTGTGTCCCCCGCTATCGACAATCCATCTACATCGATGCTCGATAATACGCTTGACCCGAAAGGTTGTCTCGATTTATCGCCACGAGAATAAATGTAAACGTTACGGGCATCTCTGCATTAGCGTGCCGGCGAATTAGAATATTCTCGTTAGAAAATACACGTTCTTATGGGACCAGTCGCGATTTACATTTCATATGCTGACATTTATCGCATGCTTTCGTAGTTGCTAAAATCAACATATTTATAAGGTGTTCGCAATCGCGTCCTATCACTTGGTATTAAGATTAATCCTTAATGCAGAAAGTCTCTATTAAGTATAATTTTACGATAAATATATTTAAAATAAACGCTTACGTACATTATTTATTTGTGTTTTCAGTTAAGCCATTAAATAAATAAGATTTGTATCTATAAATTATAAATTAAACGTTCATTAAGTGATGAGTGACCAAAGATGTTATTTAACCGAAACTAAATTATTATGTCAAACAATCACAAGTTCTTACCAATCATAAAAGCGAAAAAAGAAATGTTTATTACGCACAATTACGCGGTAATTACAGAATTTTCGAGAGATTCGAATAATTTATAGTGGCCATAAAACGTTCATAATTACCGCCTCGAATAATTCAACCGACAAAAATTTACTAATCAAATATAACCATCGAAGATGAAAGAATAACGTAGAATTTTAATATAGCCCATATCTATCGATATCGATGTAGTTTACTCGATATAACAATCTAAATCACTAGCCTTCATTCACATTGTACGCTTTATGATCTAATTTTCCCGAACAGTGTCTCGACTATTATTGGGAATGGGGTCTCCTGATAAGATAACAGTTCTCAACAATATTTGGATCAGCGGGATCTTGATTAAGTGAGACGACGACGAGTGAGTGAGAAGACTTTTTGTACGCGTCGCCATTAAAATACCTCTAGTCGTGTGTTGATATAAAAACAAAGAAAATATTTTGTTACTTAAAATATTGTTTTTAAATCGCAGCTTATTATAGGAATAACTACTAAAATTATAGTTTTGTAATGCAATTTTTCTATTTATTAGTTACAATCACCCGTTACTGCCTCTGCGCCACGACCGACGGCCTTAAACGCTTATGAATTTCTTTTAATATGTATTAATTAATATATAGTATACTATAGGTACAAAAGGTGTGACTGTAACGTGAAGACAAAAGCGTGGCGTTGAGTCCTGCCACTCAACACACAATACCTCGAAAATTCGATGTTATGTGGGGAACACTTTGTTGCCCATTTTAACATTAAGTAGGATCTTAACATTAGGTTCCCTCTGCCTACCCTGCTAAATGCGGTATACAAATGAAGCTGGAAAAAAAAGTAAACGTGAATAAATCTACCAAGAAGCTTTTCACTGGAAGCTTCCGTAGTAAGAGCTTGTCCACTCACAGTGTCGTGTGCACAGTCGGGGACGAGACACCGCACTCGTACCACATACCAACATTGTCTGAAATATTCCTTCATAAATACTCTCCTGCAGCTACTTTAAAACCGTTTAATAAAGCACAACTACCATATTGTAAACGTGATCAACAAAGGGACTGACAAACGACCAAATTACCATACACATTGCAGGTGTAAGCTCCGCGGCATATTCAGCTCTATCCGAGGAAGAAGAAAGTTAAAATTGTCTCTTCATTTGTGGAAATACTTAGATGTTAATCGTCAATTTATCGTTGAAATAACATTTCGCTAGCGACCGCGACGCTGACGACTTGCAAATGTAAATACGAAGTGATATGAATAGAGATGCCATTTTGTTGTAGCTATAACGACGCTATTATAAAATAAATAAAATTGTCTATTACGGAACATTTCTTTTTGTAGCTATTTGTAAATAAATGTTTTTATTGATATCACAGAACAAAAAATCAACATTAGGGCTTCGTCTAGCCAGAATAGAAAAGCTATAAATTTTTAAAATAAAAAAAATGTACATTGGAATTTAAATGTTAGTATGCTGACAGTAACAATAATAAATATTTTTTACAACATTAAAAAATAACATTATATACAAAATCGACAAAACTCAGTATGGCACAATTTTAGTCTTTTAGCTACAGCACATTCGTTTACATGATTTAAAGACAGAATTAATTTCATAGAGCCTCGAGGCTTTCAACCGCAGACCCCCGCGAGGCGCCGCGGCACGACGCCGGGCGCTAAGACCGTACTTCCCACGTTACTTCACTGTATCCCAACAAATTTACTGTCTAACTTAGAAAATTTGCAATGTATTCACCAATACATAATGTGTACAGGTATTAAGTTAATAGACTATAAAATAAAGACTATTTTATAGCGTTTAAGTAATGTGCTTTAATAGCAAATCTATGTTCGAATAACATAAATGTATTTAGTTTTAAATTGTAAATAAAAGCAAATTAACTCTTATAAGACGTCTTACTGTAAGCGACAGTTGTTGGTTCGATTCCAAGTCTAGAGAGGTTTTCCACGTTTAAAAGAAATTGTTAGGTAGGGTGGGTCGGCTACAAAACTACAGCTCTAATTTTAACTGGTCGTCAATCGTCAAAAAATATCTCTAGACTGTGCAAAGAAAGACGGAGTGATGGCTAGAAACCCTACCAACACTCCAGAACTAAAAGTTTTTAAGTATTTTTGTATATGAGATATAAATTGAGGATGTTACGGAACTTCGGTTCCGTTAGGTCGAAACTTCCAATTACTATAATATTTACAACTCTGACTTCGGTCTCGACATTATTTAATCATAATTATATAACTTTAAACTCGATATTTTCATTTATAATTCTTTAAATTAAACATATTTGGGGTTTTCATAAGCGTAAGTTTTTTTATTTTATTGTTTTTTTTTATCTAAATCTATCAAATTTAGATACCTAAATGAAATGAACAATAACATTTAAAAATAGCATATTGCAATTAAATTAAAATTAAAAGGACTTTCTTTGCGAGAGGATATATTCTGATGATGACTGCGGTTCCGACTCCGAGTCCAATCTCGGCTTTTAACATCTTTAGTATCAGGTACCTACTAATGTCACAACTTCAGCTTGTCTTTTCTTATAAGTATATTTCTGACTTTCCATAGTTTTATGATCCATACAAACAAGTCCATTAAATGTTGCTAATATAAATTTAACAACCAATTTTATAGGACTGCCTGTTTAAAACATACAATCTATTCTTTCAATATTTCAATCAGTTTTACAACTTACTGTAACCATTACATACTTTGAAATTAAAGATTTTTTAAAGCATTCCGTTCCAAACCTTCCGCCCGATGTTAAGACAAGGCATGTTGAGTGGCGGAGCTCAACACCTGTTATTATGTCCTGTTAGCAGAACTAGGAAAAGGAAAATAATGCGTTTTCCTGAATGGGAATCAAACACACAACTATCGTGTTTACAGTCGTGTCGTGTGCCGTTGTGCCATATAATAAATAATTTATAATTTCTTAATACAGAAATGAACGTCAACGCGCACCCTTAGCCTATATCTAACGACAGTTGATACTTTAGAAGCAGCAAATTGCTATCTAGTAAAACCGTGCTTCGCTCACTTCTAATCCACGTCCAAGTTTGTTATCCAGTGCGGCCTACGCTTTCAATTTTAACTTGATATTGTGAAGTAACATTTTCTTTAATTTATAATATTATTTTATATTGACAACAATTTAGAGATCTAGAGGCCGTCGTGGCGCAGCGGCACAACGTCTGTCTGCCAACGCGACTGACGTGTTTGGAATCCCACGCGTGGGAATGAACTATTTCCTTTTCTTTGCTCTGGTAAAATAACAAAACGCCATGTTGGATTCTGCAACTCAACATGTAATGTTTTAAAAATTGGGCGGACAGCGAGGAACGGATGTAAACTCTACATAAATAAATAAAAAAGATGTTATTTAAAATTTCGAGATTTAACTTTATTATATGTGAAAAAAATAGAGATAGGTCAATCACACAATATTTTTTAATTTGAGAATAATAACTTCAAATTCGGAAGTTTGTTGAGCTTGAAATAATTGAAGTTATGTCTTTAAAGCATTGTTATTAACTAAGTTTACCTAAACTATGGAAACTTTAATATTTTCTTAAAATACAGACATGATCTCCTCATCGATACTGTTTAAAGTTTGAAAAATTAAAAAGTATTTGTAGATAGTGGCGTTAAAACACAAATCTTGACATATGCAGTGGATGGTCTCTTCAAGAGAGCATTCCAGAATAATGTCAGTAACAATATGCGACAGCCAGTGTCGAGGGACAATTTAAGAGGCATTATGCCTCGCGGCCGGAGCGGCTATTCACTTATACATATTTATGAATAAAATAGCCAATTTGTTGAATCCCAATAATACGTAATGTAAGTGACCGCGGCTCCTATAAGGGTGGCACCAATTTACCTGAAATTGTCGGACACGCCTTGTACAGGGTGATGTGTGCGCGAGACCTGACGCTGACTGTTTGACAGTTTTATCGACGGACAACTCCAGTTGGAAACCTATAATAGGCTCTCGAGTCGATACTAATAGTTCTCTGGCACGCTTTCTCATCTCGTTATGCCCACGTCTCGCTAAATGTTACTCACTTCAACATATTTCAGAACCGTACTGATCACAGCGTTTTCATCTCGCATTTAAAACGAGATTATCGCACGTCGGTGTTTGTCCTTAGATATACACCTCTGCTCAGTGACGCATCAGCCTAACTTAACCCCCAATTGGTTTGTTCCAGAAGGATCTCTCGGACGACTGCGTGTTCGAGGAGCACATAGAGGAGAACAACTACAACACGTACTCGCGGATCCGCGGCGGCAAGAAGACGTTCCTGGCGCTGGACAACCGCGGGCGCGCGCGGCGCACGCAGATCCCGGCGCGGCGGCCGCTCGGCAACCTGTCGGGCTACGCGCTGTCGCTCACGCGGCGCTGGGACGGGGCGCGGCCGGCGCAGTGCCCGCCGCGCCGCCACCGCGGCAAGCTCAAGCGCCCGCCGCCCTTCCACCGCAACTGCCAGCGCCGCGTGCAGAAGCAGAACCTGCGCAAGCGCAAGCACAAGAAAGGCGTCGACGCCAAGAAGAAGCGGCACCCCAAGGCGCGCAGAAAACATGACCACGACGGCACCACGTCCACCACCGAGGTGAACTGGGACGAGTCCACCATGTCCACCATGTCCACCACCGACGCGGAGTTTTTTCGGTCGGCGAGCGCGCAGGAGGCGCAGGAGGCGCAGCAGGCGCACGAGGCCTGAGTCTGCTCGCGCTGGCCACCGCCGCGCTCGCGCACTAGCCCCGCCCGCTGGCCGCGACCGCCTCTGGGACGCTAACGAACGATATTATTCTACCAAAGCTGAAATTATCTATCTCAATTTGTATTCCTAGTTCGCTTTAAAACGTAGGTTTATCGGCAAGATTCCAATTGTCTTAGTGATCGTGAAACTATTGTAGGACCGACGTAGGCGCTGCCACCGGCCCGCGAGGCGGAGGGAACCCGCTCGCGGCTATTTCCATCGCGCAGCGTCGAGCCGCCGTCTGTTTGATATTGTATCGCGCCCGATTCCACTTCCTAGCCGACCTTTAAATTTCAAATAATTAACCTAAAGCGCTGCGTTAACGGACGCGACGCGGCCGGCGGGTGCCGCTAACGACGATAAACATATATCGTCACAGCAAATGGTAAATAGTCGTCATTTTCACTCGGCTTAAAGCTGATCCCGGGCGATAGCTTTGAGAAATGAACCCTCCATTTAGTTGGAGTCAGGCGAACCAGCACGCGCGCTGCGCCTGCGCAGTGAGCTGCAACGCGACGTGCGCCGCGAGGTCTTGGAACGAACGAATCGACACGAGCAGGAAGTAGGGTTTTGTACTTATAGGAATGTTGAGGTGTAATTTCATAAGAAATTGACTGAGAAATATGACTGAGTAATGTAGGTAGTGCCGGTCTCGGAGTAGGCTATGATAGGGTAGGTGCGGCGGGCGGCGCGGCGACGGGACTCTGTTGCGGGACGACGCGACACGCGACGAACGTGACTATTAGTAGTTAGCTATAAAACGTGTATCTATAATTATAATAATTTGTAAATTATTTATTTTATTTTCCATAGAGAAAGTCGTATTTTGTTAACGTTTTAGTTGATTTTAATCTCTTGTCCCCTAGTTCCATCCGATGTAGGAGTGTAGGATGTCATACGCTTGTATTTTTAGTCAGCCTTATGTGTATTATTTAACTGTTCAGTGGTCAGTGGTGAGCGGTGTGTGCGATGTCAACAGTGTCTCTCACTTGCTTCTCTCGCAGTCTCGATATATAATTAACATTTATAAGTAAACCATACTATGACGCTGACATTTATAATTCTGCGACACCGCGACACCGACACTACGACACCGCGTCAGCGAACTTCCCCATACTACCTAACGTCGCTTATTCTCTTACTCGCTAAGTATTTTGAATATTTTAATAACAAGAAAGCTTATAATACGCTCATTGTAAATAAGTTGAAGCAACAATTACAACGTATAAATGGACAATACTAACTTGTGTTTGTGTCAACTTACACGACGCGTCCCTTGTGTAATGGCGCGCAGTTCTGTCATTAAAGCCGAAAACACTGCCAGTAGTTTACAGGGTTACCGAATAATCGATTACAAGTATCGAATATAGTTCGCTGATTCGGTGAATGAAGGACAATGTGACGTCGCGGCGACGAGGAGAGAGTGAATGTATCTAAATAATTTATGATATACTCTATTGTGTACTGTCGACAGAAAACGACGAATCGATACTGGATTTGAGCATTTAATCAAATTTACAACTGAACGTACCGACTTCGTCGTTTTCTATTAATTTATTCGGGTTTGTTATCGATTATACCTGTCGTTATCGATATATTGTAGATAAATTAAATAAATCGATCTTTAGATGTAGAAGCAGTATTTTGGTATTGTGAAAATCTCCGTTACAGTACCTAGTTTTATAGTTTTATATTGTATAGACGTCGTAAGGAAATTGTGTACTTTACTATCTGTAACGTGGTTATTCGATACCTAATTATTTACAGGTTACTCTAAATATACAAAATCGATTACACTTCTCGTTGATTTGCAAATGTAACTCAACTGTCAACACGAGCGATGTGTATTCGAGATCTTGGTACCTACTTGTCGTTTTGTAAAAATATAATTTAATTTTATGTTATTTATACGTATGTGCCATAACCTACTTGTAATAGATGTACCGGACCGCCGACAGAGGCGGAGTTCGTGTTCTGTTTCGCACAATGTAAATCCTTCGAGCGAAGGGGAAGGGACGGGATGTGGCGGGAGTCATTTGTCAATTTTAATACTCTTACATTTATTAGCCCATTTATAAAACGGCTTGTGGTAACTAAAATAATAATATGTAATTATTATTAAATTAATAAACTGAACAAAGGTAATTCGAAATGTACATATAGATGCGCCGAGTGCTAGAGGAATGCTTACTAATCTGTTCCCACCAAACATGGCTCCTAGCGCCCCACTGGTCCCCTGCGAGTGAGGGGAGCGTTGAGGGGGTCTAACAGTATTACTTAATTAATTTCGATACCTTTACATTTTTACAATAATTATTATAATGTATTCGCTAGTACATTATACGAAGTCGAATGCTGCCTTTTAAATTCAAAAATAATTTAAATATACCCGACATAGAGTCGATGTTAATCTTTACGTAGTTTTATCAAAAGAAGATTGATCGAAACTTTTAGACAATAACTTTTTACAGTCTCTTATACCGAAAAATAAATAAAATGATTCTTAAAATATTTATGTTGTTTCATTTTAACAAGAAAATAAATATTATATAAAATTGTATTAATAAAAATATATAATATATGTTTGTTAATTATTTCAAACCTTAATTAACCCCATCCCTGGACTTTCAAGTGATAAAACATATCTATAGATGGTAAGTCAATACACCTTACAGAAATAATTACCTGGCTAAAGCTAAGTGCAGTCATATCGCCGAATAGGCAATGACTGGATTGGCAGTGAGTGATAAATCACTGGGAGTTTATCACCAGATTATTGTATGCAGTGTTATATGCAAGATGGGTAGATGTACAAAATTAATTTGATTATATAGTATTAAAACATTTTACTACGAAATAAAACTCACTGTAATGAAGTCAATATGTATTATAGATAGAAATATCTGAAACGTAATGAGGTAGTTTCATGCTGATACAAATATAAATCTACTATATAAAATATAGAAAGTATAAGGAAATTTAAAGTATGTATTATTAAATATAAGATAGCATAAAAAAATACAGATTTAAGTATATAGGGTTAAAAATTTCGTTTGATTCAATCACGATACTTTATTGAAAGAAATTAATTCATTTCACAAAATACATACCTCACCTTTGCATTTAAAAAAAATTACGATTAATTATGAAGATATTATTATAATAAAAGGCCAGTCGTGACGCAGCGGCACAAAGTGTGACTGTAAAACCGACTGGTTGTGGGTTTGATCCCCACTCGAGGATATGAAATATTTACTTAAATTTATATTTCCATTTCTTCGCTCTGGTGTCGAGGCAAAGCGCGGCGTTGAGTTCTGCCACTTAACACGCAATGCCTCCTGAATTCGGCAGAAAGTGGGGAACGGAGTGTCTTACACTAAGTTCCCTCTGCCTACCCTGCTGTGTGCGGGATACAGCGTGAAGCTGATTTATTTATTTGATTTATTTTATGAAGATATTTTTTTATTACATTATAAAAAATATCTTCAAGTATATAGCATAAAAAAATACAGAAAAAAAACAATACTTGTACAATAAATCAAATAGAATAATTTATTACATTTGCCAGAATCTACTCTGTCAGAGACAAAACGCGAACGTAAAAAAAAGATTAGGATAAATTATTAAATTACAATACAACATCCATTTTAAATTCCATTCTAAAAAGACGTCATTTTAAAGTTATATAATTTAACATATAATTTGTATTTTTTTGAACAGAAATTATAAAACAATCTATCAAAGAAATGAATCAAATAGACGATGATAGTATGGAAGCAGAGGAGCAAGCAGAGCATCAGGTTATTTAAATAAAATTATGAATTAATACACAACACACTAATATTCTATATAAATAAAAATAATATCTGTTGTTGTTTTTATATTGATATATATGAAGAAAACTGCAGTTCGTATAATGTATTTTATTGAATTAACTTTTAAGAATTTTAAAATATACTAATACCGTTGAGCTTGGAGCAGTGCCTGAAACTTGCACAGAAGTAGGCTTAAGTGGCCGCTTCACTGATTCAAACACTCGCCTTCACTGCTCGCTGCTTCAATAGATATTTCTTTTTTTTCGAATGGGCTAAACTGCTGTTGACCTGGGGTGGTCTTTACAACGTCAACGGGAGGAGTGAAAGGCTTGCCCTCGAAAAGTAAGTACTAGCTTTAATACATGCTAGTGAAGCGTTAGCGATCCCATACCCAATAACCCAACCAACCAACCCAAAAAGCACGCAGCTTTTAACGGTTGGGTTATTCCTCTTCTAGCCTATACTATTGCCATTGTAAGATGGACTCAGACTGAATTAGACTTCAGTAGATCGCCAAATACGTTAATTGTTGACGACATGCGGAATGCACCATCCGCGTTCGTCTGTAATGAGACTATATATTCTGCGTAAGTGTGGAGGTCTTTGTGGAGCTTTTTAAATGCCGAGAACATTCATAACCACGGGGTATGCAGTCTTAGAGAATATTTTCTCAAAATTGACGTGGATAAGTATGCACAAGAATGTGGTAACAGTTGACAAAGACAACTGACATCTCCTTGGGCATAGGGAACTCGTGTAGGCATGTAGTACTCTATACTACTTGATTGCATGGCTGTGTGAAAGGAGCTGCATAGTAGATTTCATTGAGCCCTAATAGGCCTGGACGTGGATACTGCTTAATCCTTATCTTGGTCACAGTTCAGGTATCTTTTCGGGGAAATTAAAGATTTTGTGTAATTATGGACCAAATTATCAAGACACGGAAGTATTAGAGATATATTATGAAAGATGGGATTGTTGACATTTGTCGAGCGTGTCATCAAGCTGGGGAGTCCCTTAACCATGTTATGTCTGGTTGTTCTCATTTTGCTAATGGTGAGTATTTGCATAGACACAATCCAAGATAGTACACCAGCACCAATTAGAGGTGCCTTATTATAGGTACAATTCCACGTCTGATCTTCAAAATAGCTGTGCTTTGCTCTTCTGGGATTAGTCTATTATTACTGACAGATATTGTTACCAATAGACCTGATATAGAGTAGAGTAGCGCACCGCGCAGTGATAGTTGACATTACTATCCCACATGAAGATAATCTCGTGAAGGCTGAAAAAGAAACCCTATCTAAATATTTGGACTTAGCCCATGAGATTACTGCCATGTGGGATGTCAATGCTACTATCATTATGTCGATAGTGGTTTCAGTTAACGGATTAATAGCGCATAGGCTCGACCAACATCTTAATAGGTTATCGCCTAGCTGTTGGATCAAGAACCGGATACAGAAGGCAGTTTTACTTGAGAAGACGCATATTGTGAAGGAGGTTCCTCTCTCTGGAGCCCTAGCCACCGATGGCTTCAACCCTTGTCCCACTCTCAGAAGAGTGTTTTATTATATTTTAAAATGTATTTTTAAAAATATAAAATTACTTCCTCTTGTTTGATAAAAGTATCTGTATAGGGTGGAAGAGGCAGCGCTCCTTTTACGGAAACAGCATGTAGGGTAAAATATTTCAAATCCATACCTAAAGAAATTAATCAAGATAACTCAACAGTAGACGTAGGATTTTTTTTCATTTCACCATGTTTATCCATACCTGTATTTCGTGTGACGCAGTTACGCAAAGATGCCAATAACGTAAACGCATACTACTACAAAAATACTACTAAAGGTTAAATAACTTTAAACTTTGCCGCCAATACCTACGACTCGATTTCGGAATGAGGTGTATGCGGCGGTTTTCCTTTGATAGGTTTATGTGCGCGTGCGTCGTTTTTGACAATTGGCGTTTTATTTTAAAATGACAATTTTTTTATTATTTTTTTGTTTGCAAAAACACTTTTTCATTATTGGGATATTTTTTTTTAAATTGTATTAGGCTTTTATGGAGTAGTTAAGACTATGGTTTCATTTAAAGTGGTGCTGACACTTCCACCTGTATATTCAATCATAATTGACATAATATTCTCGTAACAAACTGAAATTAAGAATTTCTTCCTTTTTCTAATAAATTAAGTCACAAATGTGACCAGAAGAGTTCCATAAATGCACTACATAAGGTTAGAATTATCAATTATCCTAACTGTAGGTACTATTAACAAAACTTTTAAAGAGTATATATATTTTACTAAAAAAAAAAACACTAACATTTTTATAGTAAAATTAAAAAGTTATATTAATCATAATTTTTTTTTGTATGTTATAGTTAATTTGAAATTTAAAAAAAATTACAAGTCAAATAACTATCTACAATGTCTATGTATTAAAGAAGTGTCTACTAGACGGTGCAGCAATATCAATGGAAGTGCAGTGTATCAAGGAAGAAGGCCAACTTCGGTCAATAGGTCCTTGAAATAGAAGGAAAAAAGTGTAAAAGTAATGTATATTAAATAAAAAAATCAAATCAACTTTACGCTGTATCCTGCACAAAGCAAAGTAAGCAGAGAGAACCTGGTGTTAGGACACTCCGTTCCCCACTTTCCGCCGAGTTCTGGAGGCATTGCATGTTGAGTGGCGAAACTCAACGCCGCGCTTTGCCTCGATACCAGAGCGAAGAAATAAAGATATAAATGTAAATAAATATTTCATATCCTCGAGTGAGGATCGAACCCCCTAGTCGATTCAACCAGTCGATTCTAGTCTCACTTTGTGCCGCTGCGCTACGACTGGCTTATGTATATTATATACTAAAAATATAATAATAATTTTATTCTTCTCCTAAAATGAAAATTTGGTTACCATATCAAATTTTAATTTTAGGAGAAGAATAAAATCATAAAATTATAAAAAAATGACAATTTTAATAAAATTGCGTTTCGTTATTCGCATTTAACATTTCTTTAACTTTGTGAACAAAAAATGGCGCTACGTAATATTTTCGTTTGCCTAAATAAAAAAACAAACGTTCATATTAAACCAAATTCCATTAAGGACACGCGATCGATTTAGTTTTTTTTTTATTATTAAAAATAATATGTAACACAAATGTGATGTACCACAGACAACACAGAACTCGATTACCGAGTGACGCGCGCCGCCATATCGCATCGAGTGAAGGCCGACGGTCGCTAGTCGCTACAATCGCGTTCGCCATCTTGTCTGCAGTGCGCCATCAAAAATCGATGCGTTTTTTATTCGAGTACAATTGAATAATCATCACAGTGAACCCGACCAATTGATCAATCACTAATCGTTAATCGATATGAAGAAAACATCATCGTTGGTGTGGCGTTTTTTCGACCGGCTTCAAGAGGACAAGCGCTGCGTGGCCGTGCTGTGCAAGCTGTGCGACACTCAATACAAGTACTTCGGGAACACCACCAACCTGCGCACCCACCTCGTCAACAAGCACCCGATCCAATGGGACCTGCTGCACACCGGCAGCCTCAACGACACCGCGTTCAGGTCGTTCGACGACAGCGACGCCAACCAGTCCATCTCCACCAAACGGAAGAAGTACATAAAGCCCTACAAAGACAGCAACGTACGTTATTCCGTTTCCGTTGATCTTAATAACCGACGAGATAGCCGAAATGAGTCCACAGAGAGCTCGATGCCAGTTATCGAAATACAACGGGTATTTATATTCTTAAATGCATAGGTTATTTGTTATCAGTGATTACACTGCCCGCCGGCATCGAATCAGTGCCCCGAGCGAAAGAATTGCTTCCTTGGATCGATTTGATACAGTCGATATTTGATTATTTATTTACATTTTATCACTGCAGTGCATTACATAGTATTTAGGTATTCACTCTTTAAATATATACACTTTCAAGTAAATAGTTTACATTTAATTTAATCTTAATACTAAACCCAATTCAAGATTACAAATTATGTATTTTTATAGCGAATTATAGTAATAAGATACTAATGTGAATAATTTATTTTATAGGTAGATGTGTTGGAAAACTCCGAGACGGATAATGAGATGCACAATGAAGTGATCACAGGTGACAATGAACCAATTAGTATAGTGCGGCAGATGCATGGCAACCGAGGATCTGATGAGGAATGGCTCAATGATGACTTATATGAACCTGTTGAGACATATGAACCACAGCGCAAAAGAATGAAATATAGAAAAATCAAACGAGAAGTACAATCACCGCCTGCCAAACCAAAATTTGTAGTGAGACACAACAATACAAATTACCAAAGGCCTGAGAGAATTATAATAGACGGGAGTCAAAGGAAAGATGAATATTCTGTTTTCGGAGAATATGTAGGTAATAAGTTACGGAAGATGAATAATGTTCATACAAGAGGGAATGTACAGCAGTTGATAACTACCATTCTATGGCAGGCAGAGTATGGTCTATATGACAATATGGAGACTGTAAAACGAGTACTGTTACATTCCGTACAAGAAATGGAAGTTGTACATCCCACTATTGAAACAATTATTGTCCAAGATCCTCAAGAGGAAGTTGATACCAAAGAAGGTTAAATTATAAACAAATTAGACATTTATTTTTACTATAAGGGGTTAAATTGTTGGTTATGATAACAATAAAGAAATTAATATTGAGTTCTGTGATTCATTGATATTTTTACCTATTTACTTATCCTGTAAAATACTAATATTACAGTTTAATATTAAAGCTTATAACTAAAGTTATATATAATTATTTTGATAAAAGAAAACAGCTTTTTGAATTATGCACAAAATCAATATTCACACAAATATATCAATCTCCTACAGTTATTAATATTGTAGCTTTTTAAATATACAAACTGTCTACTATATACTATAAATTATTTAATTAATAAAATCAAAATAGCCACTTGAATTTTAATTCTTGAATACTACTTATCTAATCTTTATCTTATAATATCTCAATAATGTAAATATATTCATATCATAACCTACATACATTCTTGCAAATTTGATAGATTTGCGTTCTCTTTCGCACAATAATATAAACGTCAACCAGCCGTTCTGCCAACATGGCGACGTTAAGCCGCACATCGGGAAAATTATTGCAAAAATTACAATTTTCATCGAATTTAACGCGTAATGTACATTATTTTAAGTGTAATAAAACTTATAAACATGTGTGGAAGACATGTGCCTGTGTTGTCGGTGGCGGAATTCTATTTTACACAGCAAATTTTAACCATGGAGGTGTCGTCTACGCGCTCAAAACTAAGGTGGGTATTTTATATTTAGATTATAATGTAGCTATTTATAAATGACTCGCACGTCGCTGTGAAGAAAAGTAAAGAAATACTTTTAAACTACAATATATGAATTAAGAATGATAAGAAACGTCACTGTCATGTTGGTATTAAATAAAATGTAAACAAACGCACCCGATGATTTATTGATTTAATGATAAGAGATAAAGCTTTATACAATGTAATTTTATTATAAAATTCGTCGATTTTTTATAGATACGAACAAATAGTTACCTTATTATGACAAAGCTTTTAATCTTGAGGAAAAAATATATAATTATATATTATGGGAATATAATATATAAGTTGTTGAGAATTGATATCTTATATATCATAATTATAAATTATAATAATTATTCCAAAACACTGTTATAAAATGTTTTCTTTTATTTTTAAATATTTTGGTAATTGTTTATTTTTATTAGTATTAAGATAAGAATGCTTGATTAATTTGAATACCTTCTAAACTATTACCATTTGAATTTTAGATAAACCATTGTTTCTAACACTGAGATTGTTTATTATTTTCTGAAATTACCAATCCACCATTGCGAAATGCATACTTATTTGGTATAACACCAAAAAAAATATTGAATAAGAAATAAGTATTTTTTTTTCTTATTATAACTATATTTAAATCATTGAATATTATCTATACTTTACTTAAACACACTAGCAAAAAGGATGACTATTGACTTAAGCCATTGTTGCTTAGTGGGACAACATTCACTAAAAATATTATGCCTATTGGATTCAATTTCAAGTTCTTCTAACTTGAGAAAATTACTTATTTTTATTTTTCCAACATAGTGGAGTGTTCAGTTTCACCATTCAATGTTATGAAGTTGGGCAGAAAATGGGAAGTAAAATATGTTGACACTGAGTTCCCTGCCTACTATTTAAAAAATATTTTAATAAAAAATATTAACTTATTTTATTGATAACCATTGGTATGGAGGCCGGTCATGGCGCAGCGGCATGAGGTGTGACTGTAAAACCTACTGGTTGTGGGTTCGATCCCCACTCGAGGAGATGAAATATTTACTTAAATTTATATTTCTCGTCCTTTATATGATGTCCTTCCCCATAAAGTCCCTCGTCCTATAAATGTTCAGTGTTTGTTAATGTTTGTGTTTAGTCCTTTATGTAAATTTTTATGTAAACGCCATTAATTAAGAAATCAATCAATCTATTTCCATTTCTTCGCTCTGGTCTCGAGGTTAAGCGCGGCGTTGAGTTCTGCCACTCAACACGCAATGCCTCCAGAACTCGGCAGAAAGTGGGGAACGGGAGTGTCTTAACACTAGGTTCCCTCTGTCTACCCTGCTGTGTGCGGGATACAGCATGAAGCTGATTTTATTTCATTGATACAAACTTTGAAATCTTAGTTTCATGTAATTTTTTATAGACTTATGAACTTGGAATCATTCATATCAAAATAATAATATAACATAGAAAAAGATTTGTACACCTTAATAATATTAAAACTGTATTTTTATCATAATCTTAATGACCTACCTTATATATGTTTCTCAAATAATTGAGAATGGAAATGATTATTTCTTTTACCTTTTTTTTGAAAATAAGTTATTTACTCCTGGTCCTCGGGTCCTCGGGTTCGTTTGAACCCGCAACTTATCGCGCTTACAGTCGCACCCTTGTATCGCTACACTTCAACAAGCCACATGTGTAACAATAAGAAAAACTACCCAATTTATTATCTGTCCTAGAACTTTTATAAAACCACCAAGGGTTACTTATTAAAACTAATTTAAATCATTCTCTTTTTATTTTACGCCATCCGGCCATTAGATCTGGCCGAATATTAATGTTAGCGATTAATAATCACGGATCTACATGAGACTCCTGCGACTCCTGGAGTCCTGCGACCTGTCCGCGTCAGTGCGGGTACACGTGTTAATCACTTAATGGGTTCCCGCGGAGTGGAGTTAATGAGGCGGTGGAGTAATGACTTTTGATTGTCCTCTTTTTGGGGTTCCATTTTTTCTTTTTGTTTGAACGTGTGAGGCAGATCTCGTAGATAAGAGTGGTTTCGAGTTGTATGTATGAAGTAAGTAATGATTCCTCTGAATGAAATGTAAAGGGATGCTTGTGTTTATTTTAAAAAATTGAACTATTGAATTAAATGATTATTATTTTTTTTATAACCTGTATATTATATATTTTGGCTGGGTTTTATAGTATATATAGTTAATTCTGACGTAATTGCAATGGTTGTGGGTTCGATATCCACTCGAGGGAATGTTTTTTTATGCAAACGAGCAAATGGCAAACGAGCGTTCGGGTCACCTGATGGTAAGTGATTACCGCCGCCCACGGCCTTTAAGGTGGAGATAGACACGCTTTTTTGAAAGTGGTCATGTCGGCCTGGAAACGCTGCCGCGGGTAGTCCATTCCACAGTTCCGTGGGGCGTTGAAGGAAGTTGCTACAAAACAGTAAAGTAGTAGAGTGCCACGTATCCAGGTGGTGGTGTTTTTTTTATTTCTCTGCTCTAGAAAACTAACGTGACATGACGTTAAGTTGCGCCACTCAACACATAGTGTGTCGAAATTTCAGTTGAAATTAGGGAAAAGGCTGTCTTAATACTAGGATTTAGCAATGTAACTAATAATATATTAAGTTCTATACGGAAGTTTTTGGTTTCATTATTTATTTAGCGTTTCCTTGACGCATAATCCATCAATATCTTTGCTAAGTGAATTCACAAACTGCTACAACATCTTAATAAACTTTTCAATCACTGTTTTTATCCAAAAGGCCGTACGCATCATTTTTATTGATTTATCTATTTTTAGACACATACTGTGTGACCTTTTAACGACGGCATTGTTTTTTCTTGCAAAAATCGATATTTTAATCGATAATTAAAACAGATTTGGTATCTGACGATCGCATCTCGGTGTTCCGCTCGAGCGGCTAGAGTGACGCTATCTACGAGTATGTATGAAACGTCATGTTCTTGATTGAACGATTTGCTTGTGTAGATATTTTTGTATGATGACAATAAGTTTAATGTTTTAAAAATAGGAAGGCCATCGTTGCGTAAATGACTATCTGACTTTAAATGTGACGGATTTGATGTGCACTGAAGGGGACGGTTTATTTCTTTTACTTACTCTGGTAACAAGAAAGAATCCGAGGTTGAGGTCTCGAAAATAGAAAAGAAAGTGTGGAAAATAGGGTGGAAAGTGCCTACCCTGCTTAATGCGGGATACAGCGTGAAGTAAAAAAAACATACCTATATTAAAAAAAGACCTATATAAATAAAAAAATATTATAATGAATCTGTCAATAAGACTAGTGGAAACCTGTGACGTGTGCATATAGGCATTAAAGTGTAATGAGAAATATATTTTTCTCATTTTGCAGTAGTAAGTGCTAATTTTATAATATATACGAGATCAGTGTATCGCTGTTCTTATAGCTATTTGAAATAGTCCTCAAATCTTTTTTTAGTTTCACTCTTCTCATTGCGGATAAGCTTTCTGACAGAAAACGAACCGACAAAAATACTTGACTTAGTACTTCGAATCGGCGATGAAGGAAGGTTAGGAATGTAAAGAAGCACTAAGACTAAGATATAATTTGTATGTAACTTGTGTTTAAAGATATTTATTTCTCAACAAAGACTTTATAGTCACTTACATGAGATTTATGTAATTAATGTTTACAAATTTAAAATTAAAAAATCAGTCTTAATATAATACTTGCAAAATGTTCTTCAATCTTGCCTCTTCTTGCTTCACTTAACTTAATACGAATAAGGTACAAATTTATATAATATAATATTAATTTCTAGTGGATGGAAATTTTCTTTGAGTATAAAGTTGTAGTTACAATGAGTGATTTTATAATATT
The DNA here is from genome assembly GCA_013403705.1 of Heliconius hermathena. NCBI lineage: Eukaryota > Metazoa > Arthropoda > Insecta > Lepidoptera > Nymphalidae > Heliconius > Heliconius hermathena. The sequence continues at coordinate 279,742 of JAAIXJ010000196.1, forward strand.
TTTATAGTAACATTTTATTTGTATATTTAGGATGATTTATGAAATTATATTAGGATAATTTAGATTTAATAAATATCAAGAGTATAAAGAGCTAATCACAATAAGCCATTATTATAAAATTTATATATATATATATATATATATATATATATATATATATATATATATATATAAATTTTATAATAATGGCTTATTGTGATTAGCTCTTTATACTCTTGATATTTATTAAATCTAAATTATCCTAATATAATTTTATAAATANGAATATGTTTACATAATTTAGATTTAAAAATATTATGCGAGCTTACATTTCTTATGTCGTAGGGTAATTTATTATATAGTAGTGCCCCGTGAAATGTAATGTTTTTCTGGGCAAATTTTGTACGGACCTTCGCTAAGCTAAGCTAAGCTGACACGGCGAGTACTACGATTATATATTTGTGAATTTTTAATAAAAGATAGATTTGTATGGATGTTACGGTTTATAATTTTTTTAATTAAGATGCATGTGTTGTAAGTGTATAGTTGCTTAATGTTCATGATTCCTAACTTAGTGTATATTGTTTTTGTAGGAGTAAGATGGTGATAGTAGAATAACATTTTCACTAATTTGTTTTGTTTAATTTGTAATTCATGTAATTTAGTTTTCGATGCGTTTCCCCAAATTTCAATTAAGTAGCTTAAGTAGGATTTTACTAAGGAATTGTAGATGTTGTAACTAAGTTTTACTTGAAGATTCAAAAGTGTTTGTAATGGGCTAATTGAATAAAGAATATTTAGATTTTGAGAAAGGATTTCTAAACCTTCCTACCATTTTATATTACCATTTTACCATTTTATATTTTAAAGTCCACTCAAACAAGTTCCAATACACATAGAGCAAAAATCTTGTAAGTAGGTAGTTAATATGCTTAATGTACATATAACTTAATAGTATAGTAGATTTTTAATAAAAACTTTCATGTAGAGGGGAGATGCGTGAAAATAAGGGATTGGTTTTTTCTTGTTACTTTAGAAATGTTTTTTTATCAGCTTCACGCTGTATGCACACACCAGGGTAGGCAGAGGGAACCTAGTGTTAAGACACTCCGTTTTCTCCACTTTTCGCCGAATCCTGGAGGTATTGAGTGTTGAGTGATGGAACTTAACGCCGCTCTTTACATCGACACCAGAGTAGAGAAATAGGAATATAAATTTTAAATAAATATTTCATTTCCTCGAGTGGGTATTGAACCCACAACCAGTCGGTTTACAGTCACACTTTGTGCCCATGAGCCACGACTGGCCACAACGTTTATTTTAATAGTATAATTTCTCTTATTAAGTAGAAACACAATAACTCACATTCACACAATAGCACTAATTTGTGTAACATCTAGTGCGGTGCATTACTCGCGCTGTTATTTATCGACAATGTTCATATTAATCTCGATTTGCTGTCGATGCGGTCGCTTTGCGGCGCCCGCCACTTTGTAAATCCTATCATTACCCTCGCGCCTTAGGAGACTAGTGATGCTATCTAGTCAGATATCGATAGATTTTGATAATAAGATAGTGTTGCGTTTCATTATTTATTTGAATTTATAATCCAAAGTACAAAAACTACTAAATATATATTGTTTTTTATTATGTTTTACTAATGTACGTCTTGGGTCGATAAGGCAGCTCCTCCGAAAATTTCTACGTTAAAGTCTCATAACGCCTACTTCACTCTTTATCGCAATGATTTAATTTTAAATTAAATCTTCATCCAAATTCAAATTAACTACTGAAATAAGGAAACAAAAAAGCTGAATGTAAAAAAGATTTATCCACTTCGACAAAGTATTAGACATTCAGATGTACTTATAGTCCATGAGCACCTTAGTGTCTGAACGGTTGTCTTTAACTCTTCAGCTACATTTTTAAGATTTTTTTTTAATTTTTAAACCTTTTTTTTAAGTGTTATTCCACACTTAGGAGAGAAAAATATGATACTTATTTAGAAAACGTATAAAAATTTTGAACGTAGCCAGACTTGAACCCGCGCCTCCTGGAAACTGACTATTAAAACTATTTAATATCTATCAATCTCTGTCCTAGTCGGTTTCCAGGAGGCGCGGGTTCGAGTCCCGCTATGTTCAAAAAAATTTTATACGTTTTCTAAATAAGTATTCTCTTCAGCTACAGCTTATGGATTCTTCGGTTCGGTTATTTTATTCGGTTATTTTTATTCTAGGCTAGATTAAATGGATGCTGTTACTTATTTCCTTTTAAATATTCTCAGTACTGAATTTATTATTATTTTATCATCCCGCTTTATCCCGCAGCATAGTTAGAGAGAAGAAACCTAGGTTAGGCTTAAGACGTTCCATTCCTTACTTTCAACAACTAACTCAATATCACTAAAAACGGAATGTTTTAACTTTGGGTTCCTTTTGCCTTGCCTACCCCGGTAAAAGCGGGATAAAGTGTAAATCACGAGAGCTATTGTAAGCAAGAAAGCAGTTCATCCAAAATCCATATCTTTAAAATGGATTCTGAAAGAACTGCTTTCGTATATATAAAAATTCTTTCTATAAGCTTATACCTTTATAGTAGTTATTGTAAAAAATACATATCGGAATTTTATTCGTCATCTATATAATTCCTTTAATTGTAAATATATTTAGGTTAGGTATGTATAGGTATATATAGTATATATTTGGGTTAGGTATTAAAGTTAGGTATTCGTTTTTTTTTCATTTGTATAAACAATGTTTATTATTAAATAAAATAAAATCAAATCAGCTTCACGCTGTATCCCACACAGCAGGGTAGGCAGAGAGAACCTAGTGTTAAGACACTCCACTCCCCACTTTCCGCTGAGTTCTGGAGCCATTGCGTGTTGAGTGGTGGAACTCAACGTCGCGCCTTGCCTCGACACCAGAACGAAGAAATGAAAATATAAATGTAAATAAATATATAATTTCCTCGAGTGGGATCGAACCCACAACCAGTTGATTTTACAGCCACACTTTGTGCCCCTGCGCCACGACTGACCTCCTGGGATATTTATTAATATTTTTCTATTAATCGAGAGAAATAAATAATTTCAGTCGTAGCGCGGGAAGGCCGACGTGGCACAGGGGCACAAGTGTGCGCTTATAAACGCGACGGACGTGGTTTCGGTTCCCACTCGAAGAAATGAAATATTTATTATACTCATTTCCCCGTTCAAGTCACCAAGCAAAGCGCAATGTTGAGTTCCGCTACTTAACACGCAATGACTTGAGAATTCGGCAGTAAGAGGGGAACGGAAGTGTCTTAATGGGAACGGCGTTTCTTAACAATAGATTCACAAGTTCCATTTGTCTATCACGTTATTTGCAGGATATAGCGTGAAGCTGAAAAAAAATCTTCTACATTAATTTTATCAAAACTATTTAATATCTATCAATCTCTGTCAAGTTTAGTCAACGTTGACAGCTAATCATAAATAATTTATAATTTAGATAGTCACTAGCCTACCCATAAAGCGTTAATGGCGACCAATATGTATCCTTAAGGAAATTGCTCAAATATTCCAAATACTGAGTCACAATCTATTGTTTGAACGATTTGCACTTTGATCTAGTGCTAGGCCGGAATACCGCAGGAATATTCGGGCAGAATAATACATGAAGCTACTGCGTGATATAGCAATGTATTAAATCATACGAATCCAGGATGTGGTTAGGTTTAGGATCTTTTAGTGCCTTCTAAAGTACTTAAGTGTGATTCTTATTGTTAGGACACCAGCGATCCATCAAATGTAGGTGGTCTTTCGACTGATGCGTAGGCAGTAGTACAGTACAAGGAGCGAGTGAGTTAATAATTATACTATAACATGCTAAGATAAAGCAATGTTAATACATTTATTTTTCCTTGTATCTACATATATATTTTTTAGCTTCACGCTGTATCCCGTAGATGCAGATGGAAAACAGATGGTATCTGGGAAAATATTGTTAAGGCACTCCATTTCCATTAACACAGCCTGTTGCGTCTTTAGTTAAACCTGCTTCACAACTGGCCTCAATAAAGGTAATAATATTTTATTAATCATATAAAGGCAGCAGTTATATCTAATATAATTAAAACTGGTCTTTTAATACCAAACCAGTGACTAAAAATTTGCTCTCTATTTTTAAACATTTTTAAAATGTCCCACACTTAGAAAGAAAAATATTCGTTCCATATTTGTTCTCATAAGAGTTTGAAGCGTTTTATAGGTTGTAATGGTAAATAATAAATACATATAATATATAGTGATCACCAACCGATATAAATGCAATGGATTAAAATATGATATAATAACTATTATAGAAAATATTTCTTGCTTAAAATAAACTAACACACATATCTATTTTATTAATAAATAGGTATATCAAGAAATGACAATTAATATCATTAATTGAAATTTCATTAACTTCAAGGCCGTTGATGCGCAGTGGGACAGCGCCGGACTAAACGAGGCAGAGGCCACGTTTGGAAATTCAAATTCAAATTTTCTTAATTCAAATAGACTATTATAAGCACTTTTGAATCGACGAATGAACATATAAACAAAAAAAAGCTACCACCGGTTCGGAAGGCAGTTCTGCTGAGATGAGCCGGCAAGAAACTCAACAGTTGCTCTTTTCAAAGTCAATGATATAATATATAATTTTATTACATGAACTGGCAGCTATCCTGCATCACATTCAATAGACATTAATTCCATACATGTTTATCCTTTAAACATTCTTAAACAGTGTAATAAGCTTTACTTGTTAGTATTTTTTTAAAGCTACTCTAAATTGTGGTAGTGGTTAACTTAGAATACACTGCGGTAGTTTATTATATACACGTATACTCAGACCCATAAAACATTTATTAACTTTTTGGAGGCGAAAACGTGGCGTAACAAGTTGATCTTTATTTCTCGTTCCTATCGTATGTTCATCACTATTTTTACTATAACACTGTACATTTTGTCGAACAAACAGAATATTATAATATACAAATTGTGAAGCAACTGTAATAATACTTGCATCTTTAAAAACATCTCCCAGCAAGCTTATGTAAGCGAGGGACACAAAAATAACTCATTCCCCTGAGTGGGATTTGAACCCACAAACGTACTTACAGATAGACGATGTCCGCCATTACTGCCTTTCTATAATGAATCATCAAATTTAGTATACCTCTCTAAATATGTATGTATATATGTAGAATTGAATTGACTGACACATGCCTTAATTATTCATAGTCCATTCTAAGACACTATTTATTTGGTGGCGGAAACCAACGTCACTGTCTTACAGGAGTCATCGATAACAGATATGTATGTTATTCTTTAAATACAATATGTAATTGGAAATGTAAAAGAAATTAGTGTACGAGAATTTTACTTACTAAGCTTAAAGCTTACAACAATTATAAATAAAAAATATATATTTTGCATATTCACGAATTTTTCTGCAATAGGGTCGAATGAAATTAGTGTCAAGAGTCTCTGTTTCTCAAACACTGTGTTGGTCTACCAGCGGTCAACGCTGCGGCTTGTCTACCAGCATGAGGAAATATAAATAATTTAAATATAATCACTTCCACAAGTGGAAATCAAACGACCATCGCGCTTAGAGTCCAGATGCTGTCTCGAAAAATATAAATGTTAAAATAAATAAATGAAGACGTATTAGATGAAGTACCAAATAAGGTAAGTAAAGTAGTTTGTTAGAAAAAGAAAAGTGTGCGTTCCACTCGTCAAAAACAAGTTTCTATCGATTAGTCCTTACCCTACCCTACCCTAGTCTGTTAAGTATTAGCAGAATTTAATTCAATCGAGTCGTACTGTAAACGTGACGGACGTGGGTTCGATTTCCTCCCAGGGTAAAGAATTATTTTCTTGCATTAAGTTCTACTTCTAGTCAACATGCAATGTCTTGGAAGAAAGAGAATGTGTTTTACTAACATTGGGCTACAGCGTGAAACTAAAAGAAGAAAAACACGGCGGCAATTATTTTTAGATTAATTTATGAAGTTTCAGGATTATTAGTAATTAAAATTTATCTATTGACTACGATTGATGCTTTACTTTTCAATACAGTAACTATGACAAATTTAAATTACAGATATATATAGAGAAATTAGTTCGATACAAAGTGTGGAACGGAGTATCTTAACACTAGGTTCCCTCTGAAGTGAAGCTGAAAAAACATACAAAGAGCTAGTATAAAAGTATTTTATAGATTAAAAAAGTGTTTGGAAATCTAATTAAATAAGATTCTCCAATTAGAAACAATTAGACATATCTCAGCTTTATCGCGATCTGCCCTTAGAAGTAACTCATACGCGGCCCTAGATTAGTTCATTAAATACAACTCTACTCTGCCGCTATCACCATCTATCACTACTAACTACAAGGCCCCAACATTATTCTGGACGTCATCTGACCTAGATCTTTGATCATTAAAGGGCAGAAAGTTAATTAAGGCAAATTACATAAACAGTACTTAACTTAGTCCTTTAAGTCATTTATTTCTAGTTACTTTAGTATATAGTGTTTATTTGTTGGTTATCTTATTGAGTATTTGTACATTAAGTTAAATTTGTAAAAGCTCTTTATTAGTCTTAATAATCAGCTTCACGCTGTATCTCACACACAGCAGGGTAGGCAGAGGGAACCTAGTGTTAAGCCACTCCGTTCCCCACTTTCTGCCGAATTCTGGAGGTATTGTGTGTTGAGTGGCAGAACTCAACGCCGCGCTTTACCTCAACATCAGAGTGAAGAAATGGAAATATAAATTTAAGTAAATATTTCGTCTCCTCGAGTGGGGATCGAACCCACAACCAGTCGGTTTTACAGTCACACTTTGTGCCCCTGCGCCACGACTGGCCTCAGTAGGCTTCATTCCTGGCCTCATTAGTAGTTATGAGACTTTATGGATATAGCTACCCCGTACACCCAGTAGTGCAGTAAACACAGTTGGGAATGGGTTTGGAACTCAATACACAAGCTTAAATATTATTATGAATTAAAAATAGTGGGAAAGATTAAAAGAATAAGGCGATACCCCATCATAGTCACTCTACTTGTCTTACAAAATGTGTGGTGCTTAAAATTTAAAAACAAAAATACTATAAAAGTTATAATATTTTTAACATATAATTAAGATTGCAATAGAGGCCGGTAGTGGCGCAAGGTCACTAAGTGTGACTGTAAACGCGGCTGGCTGTGGGTTCGATCCCCACTCGAGGAAATCAAATTTATATTTCCATTTCATCGGTCTGGTGTCGAGACAAAGCGCGGCGTTGAGTTCCGCCACTCAACACTTAATGCCTTTAAATTTCGGCGGAAAGTGGAGAACAGAGCGTCTTTTCACTACGCGGTTCCCTCTGCCTACGCTGCTGTGTGCGGGATTCAGCGTGAAACTGATTTTATTAAGATTGTGATGGAATAATAAAATATAAATATATATAACATAATAAAGAACGTGTATGCAAAACGATCACAACCTCGTGCCTGTTCCACTTCGACGGTGAAATGTGGCATCAATCGTTTTGTTTGTTGTGTCGTCGTCGGTGTAACTTGTCTCTTTGTTGACTGCTTTTTTTACGGCTAAGAAACATAATCCTACATCGCGCTCCATTCTCAGAACATTACTATAGATTATCGATTATAATACGTATGGTAAGGTTAATGCGCACTAAAATTATTAAATAAATATCAATTACAACACTTTCTACAGGTACTTTTCTAGAAACATACTAAAAGTTGTAATATTTTTTTTCTACTTTAGATTCTTTTAATTCTTTGATCTGATCTTAATTGTATTTTGTAATTAACATCACGCCATTCTGGTATAGATGTATCAACTGAATCACATTTAACTTCGTTTTCTTCGCCTATTTTTATAGCATAAGGAATCACCACTTTCAATTCACCGTCTCCAAACACCCATCCAGCTTTATCTAGATCAAGAATATTTGGTAAAATTCGTATATCGTTAAATGTTTTTCCTTCCGCTTCTACGGTGGTATAGATTACACAATAATTAGTTTTGATAGTTATATTGGGGTTCACGTATTCTGGGAGACTGTATTTGAGTGTATAATCCATACCATATGTTTCGGTAGTGCGATTCTCATTTTGTTGGCAGATATTATAGAAAGCAGCATCTAGTCTTTGCAGTTTGATAGCGATGTCTCATAACAAGTCTCATAACAAGTAGGAAGAGATTTAGGTTCAGAGTTTGACAAATGCCCAACGTGAGTTCGCGTTGAACTCGAAATGTTTAAATACAATCTCACGATCGTGATATTGTTATTAAAATTACAAGGGTGTTCATGTATCCAATTTGCAGATTTACCAGAAACTATTATCTAGAGATAATTTATCTTAAATATTTCGAACAAGGGAATGCTATTTAGTTAACATTTTCTAAAAATTATACTATAACATAATATTTTGAATTGTTACTAAAAAATTAAAATATAATAAACTTAAAAAATAATATACTTACTATGAACTTTCTTTTAATTATATCTTAACTATTTAGACTGTATGTGCAGTGATTATGATTCAAATTAAAATTTTAATGTCAATTTTAATGATATAACCTGGTCAAGTGCGAGTCAGACTCGCCCTCCAAGCGTTCTGTACCAATTTCAGAATTGTAGTTCAACAGGAAATACAGCTTATAAAAGTTGACAATATTTTTACGAAATAAACTACAATTTCAAGTTTCTCTATGAAATACCTAAAGTTTTTCACTATTTTCCTTTATTTTTATTGTATTTTCTTACTACAAACAACTACCGAATCCTAAAATTCATAATTTCACATCACATTTTATTCTATTCACATAAACGAACCAATTTACATAAATAAAAGAAAAATGAACAATAAACCTTTAACATTAGTCTTAATTAAACTATGAAACGTCAAATACGTCGAACAAAAAAACTATTTAATTTATATACACAATAAAATATGTATTTAATCACTCGTTTCCCCTAAACGCAACCTTCGAACCGTATTGGTACAATAACGAGTCAAAGTGCGCAGAAAAAAACGAAAGCACCGGCGCTGTGGCACGTTCGTAACAAAACACTGAATAGCTGATAATATCTGGCTCACGATTAAGTAAATCAGTGGAGGCTATTCACTTACGTCTGTATGCCTGCAGCTCCCCAGTCCACCCCCGTTGAAGGGGTGCTTCGAAGAATGGACCACCAACGACGCCATTGATCTAATTCTTTAACGGTCAGTCATAGGTTTTTTGTAATTTTTCTCTTTTTTTTTGTGATCGTGGTTTAAAACTATGTAAAATGATATAATTTGTTGTCGATTGTTTCTTTTTATGTTAGGAGGACTTGCTTTTTCTATAGAATTAAAGAAGATACCTATATGCGTGTAGCGTTTGTGCAGTTTTGGTTGTTTTAAAAAAATATACTAGTACTAGCGGGCGCGCGCAGCTTCGCCCGCTTATTTACACCCTTAGGGATGAATTCTAAAAAAACCACGAAACACGTGTTCAATAAAATATTATTAACAGTCTGAATTTAAATTGTTATAAAAATTGGTGGCGATTTAAAGATTTTTTCATATAAACTTTCAACCACCATGAAACACGTGTTCAATGAAATATTTTTAAGAGTCTGAATTTCAAATTTTATAAAAATCGGTACCGATTTAAAAAAAAACCAAACAAACTTTCAACCCCTATTTCATTCATCATTTTTTTCATTCCCTTTAAGGTTAAAATTTTTCAAAATCCCTTCTTAGTGGATGTCCAGATTATGAAAATATCTGTCCGAATTTCACGTTTCCACAATATATAGATTACTAGCGGACCCGGACGCAGCTTCGCCCGCTTAAACTTTACGAATGTTTATTAGATATATTTAGGAAAATATCTAACTAATTTAAATGAAAAAAATATAAGTAAATGTAACCATAGTAAAATATTAATAAAAAACTAAACAAAAACAAACATTATTAATATTTTCAAAGTAAAATAAATATTTAAAAGAATTAAAATTAAATGTGTTGTGCTATGTTTTTGCAACAACAAAGGGTAATATTACATCACGTTAATCATTTCGATGCAAGCGACTGTACCTGAAGTTACCTCGTAAGGTTACATCGGGAACTTAGAATGTGTCATCTGTTGTAAGATCTCTTAGCTATTTCTATTTTCCTATGCGGGTAAAATCGTACTTACAGCTAATATAGTATAAAAATTTAAAAATACATATGTGTGGTTTACCTACCTTATAAGTATCTGCTATAAGAGTATGCGTTTATTTCAATAATCGTAATGTATCACAACGGCGCAATGCAGCAGAAATAAGCGCAATATACAATTTAACAAACGCACCGCACACGGGCGTCGGTGTCCCGCAATTATTATTGAAATATTGTTGGATGTAAAACCAGCTCCAGACAAACTGCGTTTCCGCGTGGAAGATGAAGTCGCGCCGTTTTCGCAGAGTCCGTTAATAGTGCCATTACAGTGTACAGTACGGTCGACAAGTAGTGGCCGCCGGGAAGTCAACTGTTTATAGCTATTTGATTTTAGAAATGTTGTCTTACTTATGATTATTTACTTCCCGAGTAACCTAACTTGAGGACGGCCACGACTAGTCGATCGTACTGTAACTGGCTAACTTTCTAGGCCATCGTTGGAATCCTGGAGCGTCCGACGGATAAGGTATTCTAGCACTCCTCCTCCAACTATGAAAATGGTTAAGAAATTCTTATTGAATGCTGTTGTATTGTTCTGTAAGTACGCGCGCGATAACGTCAATGCATATCGCTTTCTATGGCATTTCTTCTGTAATAGGAGTCGGAAAATTGCATTTTGGTATTTATGAAGTAGATCTCTATAGAATCAACGCTATAGTCATAGAAACATAGGGCTTAGGTAACTTAGGTTCGAATTTCGTGCGGCAAAGTAGTTTAAATACACATGATTAGTCGTGTTTACTTCATATGCGATTATTAAATTTTTTAAGTTCCGCCACTCAACACGCAATGCCTCCAGAAGTCGGCAGAAAGTGGGGAACGGAGTGTCTTAACACTAAGTTCCCTCTTGCCTGCTGTGTGGAGGATACAGCGTGAAAATGAAAAAAATATAACGATAAAAAACAAAAGATATATGACATTTTTTCACACTGTATCTCGCAAGTAGCAGAGTAGCAGAAAGAACTTAGTGTTTAAAAAATTAGTTCTGAATACAGAACTCAACGGTACGCTTGGTGTTATTACCAGAGGAAAAATTCCCCCGAGTGAGATACGAAGCTACTACCGACGCGTTTACAGTCAGAGTCGCATTATGGGTTCGATCTCCACTCGAGGAGATGAAACATTTACTTAAATTTATTTTCCATTTCTTCGCTCTGGTATCGAGGCAAACCGCGGCGTTGAGTTCTCCCATTCAACAAGCAATGCCTCCAGAATTCGGCAGAAAGTGGGGAACGGAGTGTCTTAACACTAGGATCTCTTTGCCCACCCTGCTGTGTGCGGGATACATTGTGGTAAAAAAAAATAGGATAAAAAAATATATATTTACCTCCATTCCTATACTTTAAATCGATCTGACATTAACAAATCAAATGAAAGTGAATACTGTTTACAGTATTTCCAATCTATTTCAATTATTATTAATTTGTCTCACTTATGGTTACGATTTAGGTGATAGAATAACTCAATGATTTATAGCTATTTGTTGACTTTGCGCCAGATTTCAAAGGACCGAGAGGAAATGCTTGTTTGTTTTTAAAAGAGTTTTCCTAGCTCTAAAATTTAATTATGGCAACTTTAGATATCGTAATAAAATACTGTAATTTTAAACTAAATTTATCAAAATGTTATATACTTATTAAGAAAACGTATAAAAATTTTAACGTAGCGGGACTCGAACCCGCGCCTCCTGGAAACCGACGAGGAAGCTACGTCGAAATTTTTATACGCTTGTTACAACTTATTTATGTTGTTAGCATCTCTGTAGGGAGATTTTTACAAATTTCCGCTACCCAAAGATATAATTGATAAGAACGTATGACTTAGTGGTCAGAGCGCCTGGTCGCTTTCCAGGAGGCGCGCGTTCGAGTCCCGCTATGTTCAAATTTTTATACGTTTTCTTAATAAGTATTTATATTTCCTAATGTGGTATTCCACACTTTAAAAAATGTTAAATATTTAATATGTAAAACTTATGTATTGTGTCCGATAAAGTAACATATTTCCAATCACAAAACACAAAATTTCTAAACTTATAATATTCAAAGTAATATTCAAAGTAATCGAGTTCTACTTTGAGTTCTCAAAAAATATATAATATATACTCTGCCTACCCTGCCTACTATATAGAAATATAAGGGATATAGCGTGAAGCTAAATTTTATATAGAATAAATAAACATGACATGAACTTTATTTAAATCAACGAACAAATCGTGAAAGTTCATAGGAGTGCTATTTGATGGACACTTATCTAAGACTTCATCAACATCTGACTCTCTTGTATTGTATTCCCTGAGGCTAAGACCTGAGATTAAACAAACATATCTATATGTTATATGAAATTTGAAAGTACGTGTATGGAAATTAGGCACTCTCACCTAGCATCTAGTTGAAAATATAATGGCTGTGAAATATAAATTTAAAATTATTTTTAATTCATTGTCCTTTTGATACAATTGGCAGGACTTAGTTCCGCCATTAAACACTTAATTTATCTTGAATCGTTCTCTGGTCTTAATCCGTAAACAGTAGAATGGATTTGCCACGAAATAAATTATTTATAATAAGATTATATAATTTTTAGCCTTGTATATTTTGAAGTAAACGAAGGCGAAAGCTTGTGGCTGTAAACGGTTTTGGGTACGATTCCCACTCGGGAGAATGACTATTTAATATCTACATCTTCCTTGCTTTGGTAACGAGGCAAAATGCGGCGTGGAGTTCCGCCAATCAACACGCAATACCTCCAGAATTTAGCCGAAAGTGTGAAACGGAGGTGTCTTAACGGAGTCACTAGCTTTCCATGTTTCGTCTGCCTACCCTGCGTGCACTTACAGTGTGAAGCTAAAAAAATATGTATAATTTTTATAATTCGGTGAAACCCTGTAACTCCTTACAGCCTAAATTTACTTAACCTAATTTTATTTCACTTAACCTAATTGCGTTATCCAAAGATTAATTTAAAGAATTAATAGAATTTTGAGAAAGAGAAGACCACAATACTAAAATAATATTTAAGACACCAGTTCCAGCAGTTAAACTTGCTAAGTAAGATAATTGGCAAAAAAAATCTATACAAAAACAATAAAAAGGATCATTCTAATGAATTAGACTGAACCAGACTTCTTAATAACATTTCGTCAATGATCTCCACGTACTTCCCCCGGGGTTCGATCAATTACCGTCAAGCAAGAGCGCTAATCCGCTGCGGTTTCACGGACGATTGGGGTGCAGTGTTTCGACGGTAATTGATTACCGCGTCTGCTATTTAGGGCTCTAACTAAATTACTGAACAGCTTTGGAGGATGGCTTGCTAATGTATCCTTGCCTATATTTGTTATTGCAAAACATGTGGTAGTAAAAATGTACGGAGTGTTAATTCTTTACTTAGATCAATATATCTCATAAACATGTTAATATTAGCGACCCGCTCCGGCGTCGCACGGGTCCAATATGAAGCTAATAAAATAAAAGGAAATAAAGTTAAATTTAATTTATTAGTCAATGAAAATGTTGATAGATATACAAAAGTGCAAACACTGTAAAAAATAAACTATCTTTGCGCGCATGTCGTAATAAAAGAATTCTAGATAATTATTATAGTTATATTACTATAAATATGCTTTATTGAAATGAATGAATAGGTAAACAAACTAGATAGGACTTACTATGATAAGTCAATCGTTATTTCGTTTTCAGAGCGGCGTAACTTAACATCATAAAAATAAGTGCGATGAAAAAATATGAACAAAAATGTTTCAAATTATTGTTCTCTACAGAATCAAACTTATTACTATTGGGTAACCATCACTGACGCATTTTTTTATATTATTTTTAACATTTACTAATAATAATAAAAACAATATTTATTTTGCTATAAACAGAAATAACTTACTATTTAGTAATTTTCCTTTAAAACCAGATTGGAGTGAGGGTGTCAACCCCACAAATGTCACAAACAAAACATCCAACTTAATCTCCTTGGAATTTTTCAATCAACTGCATACACTTCATAATTCCTAAACAGTCGACCATGAGAACCCTGGCGATAACAATCATATTAAATGAATTTATACTTTATTTTCCTTCCAGGTAGGTTGATTCTTACTTGTTGATGTGAAAACAGAAAACAATGTGAAATAGCGCATACAATAGGTTAGGCCAGCTCATTGAAACAAATCTGTTGGGGAGCACGCAAACGTCAATATTACGTGAAATGCTTTGAACAGTTCATTTAAAGATCTATATCTGATGGGGGAATTCCCTAATAATGTATTTGCTGACAGATTTACATTTTGTGTTAAATACCAAATAATGTGTAAATGTCTGGAATTGGTTTGATGCTTGTCAGATTCTATTATCCATCGATAGTTCAAACTCAAATACGTCGACCTGCGCAGGCGCAGCCACACGCATTGTTTACAGATAAACATCTTGTTCGTCAATCACTACCAGGACCCACCCTTATAAAGGACCCTTAACACTTTAAGCGAATTGCAAACTTTAATTCATAAGCATAAGGCTTATATTTATAATACAAATAAAATTAATTTATGGCCGTTAATAGAAAAATAGAACATCAGGTGGCGTTTGTTCGGACTTAAACATTATTACTGACTTTAAAGGCGTTATATTTGAACCTGTCAAATTATTCTTGATCGATTATAATGGATTCAAATACACACTGCATTGTATACGAGTAGGGTGTGTATTGTTTGCTTTAAGTTTCATAATGTAGATCAATATTATTTTGTTTACTTTGTTAATATACTATAAACATATCTACATGTTTATGTATTGTTTTTGTTTAAAATCGCATAAAGCAATCAAAAGTCAGAACATTGACAAAATACCCGGAATAGCAAATTGCCTTTTTAAAAATCATTTCAAAAGATTTTGTATCGCTGAACAAATATCTCCAAATATCCAAATCATGAGCGCCAAGGAGCTAACGAGCGGTCAAAACAAATCAACAGGCAATTCGCTTCGTAAGCGGAAAGACCTCGTCCATAACCAATTTACTGACAAACAGTTTTTATCTCACGAAACAGCATCTGCCGCACTCTCGACCGTAACTGCAGGACATAAAGAATGCTCATCGTTTTTGGAAGTCCTCGGGCGGTAAAATGATTGGTGTAAAATCACAGAAGACTGATTTATATAGAGCGGGCTGGCTCGGGCGATGTGTCCAATAAATCTCAATCAAGATCACGGAGCCGATATGGAGGTCCTCTGTCGGCGCCGCGACCAAACATAGTCACGTTACATAACTAGATTTGCGTAGTAATGAACTGCCCTTTTTTTAGCCGTCGTCTGACGCTTTGTTCATTTCCATATAAAATCCACATGAAGGACCGTGATGAATGATATTGATAGCTCGTCGTTGATCACCAGCGCCGCCGTCTTAATCCTCCCTACAAAAGCATCAGAAACGTATGCGCAAAATAAATATTAATATACAGGATTATAGAAAGGGAGCGAATTGAATGTTTGTACTTTTATAGTTATCGAGTGAAGGGGAAAAGTCAATTCATAAGCGATTGAACAGAATTTTTGGAGTAAAAAAAGGAGGAAGATATTTTCCCAGACAAAGATAAGATTGAGAAGGAAGGGTGAGGCTTAACAATACAATGAATACCAA
This sequence comes from Heliconius hermathena, assembly GCA_013403705.1. Lineage (NCBI taxonomy): Eukaryota > Metazoa > Arthropoda > Insecta > Lepidoptera > Nymphalidae > Heliconius > Heliconius hermathena. The sequence continues at coordinate 295,616 of JAAIXJ010000196.1, forward strand.
CAATGATGCATTAGACGATGGGATCGACAGTTGTGGAATAAATCACCGAGCTCCAGCTCCGGTAGGTACGGCGGTATCACTGCGTTATCCACGCAACGCGCGCGTGTCGCCCGTTCATAATTTATAGGACAGAGAGATGAACGATTTTTTAACAATAAATCTTATAACATGATACAATTTAAGTCTCTGATACGAAATAAGTTAATTTTGGTTTTATTTATAGGGTTTTTCGATAGCTATAGAAAGTCGATTACGTTAAAAGGTCTTAAACTCTTATTTTATATAAATACAATTTATTTTCAGTTCTTATCAATATGTCGTAATTACTGAGATTTTGAAATTATTTTGTATATAATACTTAAGTATATGAGTATATGCCTATAGTTCTGTTCCCAAGTCATTCCCGCAACTTTGCTAGTGTTACATTTATCATATTCGAAGTCTTCGTTCCATATATGCCAAATATATATATATATATATATATATATCTAATAAAATGTGTTTGTTGGTTTTGGCGGCCAATACCGCCATGTCCTTTTTATAATAATATCCTTTTAATATGCTTTTTATAATAATATTATAAAACGGATATCACACCGAGTTTCAACACACAAGCATCGCGTTATGTCAGATACACAGTAACTGCACCACGACGGGGTAATGACATAACTTTAACCTACGGCTCCGTTCTTGTAGTCAAATAGAAATAACTAAGGGTTGTTTATGACATTGGACAGATTTTAAGTGCCAAAAAAACTCCAAGTACAATGGGGGTTACATTGAAACGAATTATTGAAAATATCCCGCGGGAAAAGAATGCTTCTATTTAAACAAATACTTCCTGAGATTAGCATATGCTACCAAACAATATATTAAGATTTATAATATTTATTATAGATAATTTTCACCAATAAAATTATTTGTTACAGAAACGTTTTTAAAAGACACCAGTTCTTTTTTAACATTTCTAAATATTTTTACAAGGCGCGAGAGATTTAGTAGGCGTTAGTCTCGTAAAGGCGTTATGGGCGCTTTGTGTTTATATTTTAAGCTTTCTCTCGTATAAAAATGCCAGTTGAATTCCTTCTCTGATTCATAATAAATGTTCCGCGTTATAAGAATTGGAGCAATTTGGCTGTTTGAGTCGCGTGGCGATTGATGTGGTTTGCTTTTGTGAGTTGGTGTGGAAGAGTTGGTACAGGAGAAGTTAAAAAGTGGACTTAATAAAATACTTGTGTTATCATTAGTCATAACCAAAATTTTGATAATTGTGGCCAATCGTGGCGCAGCGGCACGAAGTGGGACTGTAAAACCGACTGGTTGTGGGTTGGATCCCCAATCAAGAAGATGAGATATTTACTTAAATTTATATTTCCATTTTCATCGCTCTGGTGTCGAGGATAAGCGCGGCGTTGAGTTCTGCCACTCAACATGCAATGTCTCCAGAATTCGGCGGAAAATGGGGAACGGAGTGTCTTAACACTACGTTCCCTCTGCCTACCCTACTGTGTGCGGGATACAGTGTGAAGCTGTTTTTTTTAATTCGTTAAGATTTGGCAACATCACTCGCGTTTAATAGGCGAGAGAGCACAGCAATGAGAGCATAATGACAAGACTTCGTTGTTCTTATTTTACCATATGTGAAGACAATCCTATCATCCTGTAGAACATATGATGATAAGACGTCATCAGCATTTCCATTCGCCAGGCAGAGGAGACTTTCGTGACTCATATAGTGGAACAGAATATATAAAATGGTTATTTCCTTCAGAGACGAGGAGACAATAAGGGCACTAGGATAGTTTACTTGAACTGCACCATAAAGAGACGAGATCGTGGATAATCGTTGACTAACCCTCAAGAACGTAACGTTAATTTATTATGACCGAAAAACTAAAATTTTTACAACATAAAAGTCATTCTTCCTGGATAATATGAACTTGCAACCACCCAGTTAAAATAACCATTTTAAATTTAAAAAAATTGAAACAAAACGCCGAGTTGCTAATAAAACATTACTATATGATAGTTGATATCTCGTAGTTCGTGAGTGGTACTCGGTGACGGGGCGGTCACGGCGGTCACGGCGGCCTGTCGCGTCCTCGCGCGGGCTAATGTCGGACCGCCGGGTATATGATTGAAAACGAAACCAAAAGTTAAAGCTGTTGTAAATGTTGTGATTAAATTATATTATGTGTAACGCTTTATTATTCTATTAAAGTGCTTTTAACAAATTATTAATGTTGTCAGCTTTACGCTGTATTCCGCATACAGCAGGGTGGGCAACTTAGTGGTAAAACACGTCTTTTCTCACTTTCCCAACAATGTTCGAGTTGATTGGCGGATCTCAACGCTGCGCTCTTGATACCAAATTACAAGATGTGAAAATAAAAAAAAACTGAGGATTACTTATTTAGAAAACGTATAGAAATTTTAACGTAGCGAGACTCGAACCCGCGCCTCCTGGAAACCGACCAGGCGCTCTAAACTTTAAAAATGTAACCAAGAAACTGAGGATACCTAAAGCATTAAGTTTAAACGTTTTAGTTATTTTAATTTGTACCTACATCAGAAGTTTTCACAAGAGTAATTGCAGGAAATCTTACAAAATATTTTTTATCTCGTTATCAGAAATATCCGAAACTTACGAAAAAAAACGAATTTCAATTATGACTCCATATCACCAAGTTTTACCATAATCAGAGCCGCGAATTTTATTGTCATTTCATACCTCGCGGCGAAATAACAATGCAATTATTATTTACAAGTTTTTCATTTGCGTTATTAATATAAAAGTGAAAAACGCTTGTTTGTCGAATCGGTTGTGCCAAATTTGGCGGACTGCGGCGTCCCGCGTCAGGATATGACAGCGAGGTATCTTTGATCGATGGTAGTTGGTGTCTCTCTTGAGGACAATGAGAGCTGGTCGCTTTGGATCTTTACCGACTGTTAAAGCTGTATGTACATTGATTTATACTTAAAAGTTGTTATAATTGAGTAAAGAAGTTCAGTTAATCAAGATATGTAAGTGAGAATACTCGAAATTTTAATTTGTGTTGATGCTATAATAGTACTCATAAGTTGTACGTACAAAAAAATATTTGTTTTTAGATGTTAGCTTATAATAAGCTTAACTATTTCATAGTTAAGCTGAAAAAATTGCAAGACAAGTCTTAGACAAAATTTTTTTTTTTTTGGAAATACAGCAAAGTCATTAATCGCTTCTTTGTTCGCAAAATGCGATAATTACGTGAAAATAAAAGATAAAGTAACAAAAGTTGTTGGAAAATGCTATGGTATTCTCAAATTTTAACCTGAGAGCAGACGTAGCGCAGGAACGAAACTGTGACTGTAAACGTGACAGGTTTTGGGTTCGATTACCACCTCTAGAAATGAAATTTTATGAATATGCAATAATAGTGAAATTTTATTACTATTTTCATTTCTGAGGCAAGGCGCGGCGTTAACTTACGACATTGAACACGCAATCTCTTCAACAATCGGCGATAAATGGGAAACAGAGTGTCTTAATATTACGCTATCTCTGATTACGTAGTAGTAGCAGTAGTAGACAGTAGCTACTAAGCTATTATTAACATTCTTAAAATGTAATACCACACTAAGGATATTTTTTTTAAATTAAAATTATATAAAAATGTTCATCTGACGTGCACTTCCTGCTAGTTGAAAACTTATTTTATAGATCAATAAAAATACTTTCAGTGTGCCACAAGCTTATATATCGATATAGAGATAACTTCTTCGAATTAAACCATTCTTATCTCACATTCGCGACACAAAGGGATGCTTTGGAAGCTGTCAAAGCAGATCGCGATCAATCTTATATTAAAATGGGGTGAATAAGACAACTAAATAAATAAAGATATAAATACTACTAATATTTAATCTAAATATTCATTTTATTTGTGTTCAATAATATACTTAATGTTTTATTGATATGGAGTGATTTATGTACTTTACGTTTCAAACACTTATTATATAATATATAATAGAATGGAAATCGAATCCACAGCCATTGCCTATAGCCTATACATTCCAGAAATGCAGCATCAACTAACATCAATATACATTAAGCGTTTCTAAAAAAGATTAAAAAATAAGCTTCACGCTGAATCCCGAAGAGCAGGGTAGGCAGAGGGAACCTATTATTAAGACACTCCGTTTCCCACTTTACCTCGAATTCTGGAGGCATTGCCTGTTGAGTGGCGAAACTCAACGCTGCGTTTTGCCTCGACATCAGAGCGTAGAAATGGAAATTAAATTTAAATTAATATTTCATTCTCTCGTGTGGGGATCGAACCCACAACCAGTCGCGTGTTCAGTCACACTTTGTACCCCTGCGCTACGACTGGCCTCAAATATATCTATTATCTAATAGTAATATATCAATTGTACTCAAAACATTTGGAATAAAATGATTGATAGACAGTTAATAGGGACTCATTGAGACCATCTTTTGACAGTTTTACATTCAACACGTGGTTGTGATACATTTAAAAGGTACCCTTTTTGTAATGCAAAGAAATATTTTTTGCATATTATATAGATTTTGACAACAATTTTTAGTTTATTGATTGATTAGAATGTAAGAATGTTAATATTTTTAGATATCAATGAATTTTCTACTCTGACACTCTGACAGCAGGCAGAGAGAACCCAACGTTAAGATAAGACACTCCATTCCTCTTTTTCCGTCCCAATTTTCAAGATATTGCGTGTTGAGTGGCTCGACGACTTTTGTCTCGATTCCAGAATGAGAAAATGACAATAATCAATTAATTTAGAACCGAACTCGCAACTGTCTAAGTGATAATGAGACGCTGTGTTAATGGGCCACAACTGCCTCTATATTTTATACCTGAGAAATATATATATTTTTAAATTCCCAAGAGTAAAAATCGAACCCACAACACATATTTTAAAACACACACATATTATAAATACGCCTAAAACGTCAATATGAAGTATTTCTTTCCTTCTTACCATATATTTAAGCAGCATTTATGGCTGCTATCTGGTTATTACATACCTACAGAGGTGCATGTGACCGGTTTTTGGAACAACTACTTAAAAGCTTCTCATTGTAGTTCAATTACGACGTGACGTAGATGCGCTCGTATTGTCACCGGCCGCCTTGAGAGATTGCTTAATGTTAACACTCCTATTAGATTATTTTATGTAGTGAAATGGTCTTTATGCTGTATATCGCATATAGATGGAAGAGGTGCCAGAACCAACGCAGCTTGGTCTTGTTACTAGAACGAGGGAATCGAACCCACAGCAGTCGTGTTTACAGACACACGCTGTGCCGCGGCCTCACTACTACCTCAAATTATGTTGTAAAATAATCCTTTTTTGCAAAATATAGAACATATTTAATTAAAGTATAATGTTTTTAGGTAAGTATAGTTTTCTTTTATTGTTTTTAACCGACTTCTGTAAAAGGAGGAGGTTCTCAATTCTCAATTCGACTGTATTTTTTATGTTTGTTATCGCAGAACTTTCGACTGGATGGACTTTTGATAATTCTTTTTTTTAATTTGAAAGGTGTTGCTGCCCAAGTGGTCCTATTTTATATTTCATCCAATTCTAACAATGGCATCTGTAAAAAAAATATATAAGTCTTCAATTTTGACTTAGTGACGTTAGTTAGAGTTTTTTGACATTGTAGTTTACTACTTGAACGCATTTTTTTTTCGTAAAAAAATACATTTTATAGGTGTTATTCTTGTACTTCAAACTGTAAACGATTTGATAAATTCACACATATTAATAATTTAATGGAACTTGTTCGCCATCTTAACGGCGCCGGTACAAGCCTTGTTATTTTGTTAGAACAACTATCCAAAATGGAAAAAGCTCCATAAATCTTTAAATTAATTTCTAAATTCTATAAGAAACCTCCTCACGCACTCGTCGTAGCTCAGCTGACTGCTGAGTGCTGAATGAACTAAACAAACATTTACCCTTATACGGTATAAATAAATAAATTACATTATAATTGGAAGGTGGCGGGACGGGTACGATACGACAGTGGTTCACAAAAAATATCGCAACTCCTTAGCGTTAAGTACCAACAAAGAGACTCTCATACCGTTACTTTTTAGGACAATAAGTCTTTTATACTATACGATTTGGATTTTAAATATTAGGTAGGTTCATTTTGGTTGGAGTAAATCATCACTAAAAATTTTAAGTTATTTTTTTTTTCATTAAGTTGAAGATATTGTAATAATTCTCAGTTTATCATCCATGATTATTATAGTGATAAATATAAAATAAATAAATAAATCAGCTTCACGATGTATCCCGCATACAGGAGGGCAGGCAGGCAGTCGGTCACAGTCACAGTTTGTGCCGCTGCGCCACGACTGGCCTCATATAATGATAATAATGCTAGTAATTGTTATATATTTATTGTAAATTATATTTTAGAGCAGCAATTATTGATTTTCTCGACGTCTCTCGGCCATGGAGTTATCAGTTTTATGTAGGACTGACACTTCTGATATTTCTGTGTTATTTAATTTAAAATTAACTAGCTTTTAAGGCAAAATCAAGAATTTTTATATTACTTACATAAGTTTTGCTTATTTACTACAGTGATTTTTAGGTAGTAAACCTACTTTTACGTGGAGCGGAGCTGGGACTCAAGAATCTAACGTCTCACGTAGAAAATTTTAATTACATGATATGATAATTATGATATGCCAGTCGTGGCGCAGCAGCACAAAGTGTGACTGTAAAACCGACTGGTTGTGGGTTCGATCCCCACTCGAGGAGAAATATTTTATATATTTACTTAAATTTATATTTCCATTTCTTCGCTCTGGTGTCGAGGCAAAGCGCAGCATTGAGTTCTGCCACTTAAAAAGTAATATCTCCAGAATTCGGCAGAAATTGGGGAACGGAGTGTCTTACATTAGGTTCCCTCTGCTTACCCTGCTGTGTGCGGGATACAGCGTGAAGCTGTTTTTTTTTATTTTTGCATTATTATAGAAACCCAACCCCATATGTTTTGCAAGCAATCAAATATTACACATGCATCAGACGTACAAGGGCGGCCGGTGGTTTTAACCGGACGCTAATAACGAATTAAATCAGATTCATCTGTTGTGTCATGAAACGTAAACAATGATAGAATATCTGCATCACGTATCTCGTGGGTTTTCCTAAATTGAAACTGTGGTACTTGAGACCTAGCACGTACTTGTTCTAGAAAGGAAAATGGCCGAGAAATATATGAGGATAGATTAATCAAGAAGGAAGCTAATGACGTACGGAATTGTAGGTATTATTGTTTTAGTTATGTTAAATAGGTATCCGTTTATTATACCATTTAATGTAATTTATTGATCTATAAATATTAAGGCCGCCGTGGCGCAGTGGATAGTGTCTGTCTATAAACACGATGATTTTTAGTTCGATTATCACTTGAGGAATGATTATTTAAATTATATTCATCTTCCGCTCTGGTAAACAAAGCGTGATTTCTAAAAAAAAAATGTGTTACTAATATAAAACTTCTTATAAGATTTATATCTTATTTATAATATTTTTCAATTTTTCGCTCACGAATATAAGGCACGTACTTCATAATCACACATACATATATCATTAAAACACAACAATTTGTTTCTAAAATCCTTTCATGTTAAACATCCAGAAGTGAAGTAATCTAGCACACGCATACATCACGCATCGTGTCGTATAACTTAAAGGCGGTGTCAACTTGCCGAAATGAATTAGTAAATCGGCGTTGACATTCCGACGTCTGAGTCCCTCTGAGAGGACAGCGAGGAGGGGGCGGGAGGGAAGGAGGGAGGTCGTGGGTAAAAAGAGCGACAATGCCTAATTTATGTATGAGAATCGGGGCTTAGTCGCCGCGCGCTGTCTAAATAAACAGATAACTTCGAATGCAGTATGGTCGTCGAGTTGTGGCCGCCCGTGGAGATGTGAAGTAAGCTGTAGATAGATGGCTGCGTAGATTTCATTTTAAGATTTTTTCTTACTTTTGATTATATGTCTCCCGGGTGTACAATGCGCAAAAATTGAAAAAGGCTGATTTCAAGGCGGCCATGACACAACGACCGCACTGTACTTTAAAGCTTAGAAGTACTTGTAGCCTATTGTATGTTTGCGAGAACTATTTAGTTTAAGGATCGCTCGCGTCTTATCGACAAATTGAAGGAAAATATTTCACGAAATTGCTTTTTTATCATCAGTTTTTGTTATTAGATCTTTGTGACGGCCGAGGAGTCGTTTTACGATGTTATATATTTTTGCCTCCATGAATAATTTGTTGCATTAGGCTTAGATTGTAGTGACAACTCTATCATTTATTTACTTTTATAGACGTCAAAGTAGTTTTTACATGTTTAAACATGAGGCCAGTCGTGGCGGAGCGACACGAGGTGTGACTGTAAAACCGACTGGTTGTGGGTTCGATCCCCACGCGAGGAGATGAAATATTTACTTAAATTTATATTTCCATTTCTTCGCTCTGGTGTCGAGGTTAAGCACGGTGTTAAGTTCTGCTACTCAACACGCAATGCCTCCAGAATTCGGCAGAAAGTGGGGAACGGAGTGTCTTAACACTAGGTTCCCTCTGCCTACCCTGCTGTGTGTGGGATACAGCGTGAAGCTGATTTGATTTTTATTTTTAGTAACCGAATTAATCACGAGTATTATACATTTTTTAAAAATTGACGTTTCAAACACTTTATAGTAGTCCGTGGTCCTGGATAGGTAGACTGAGGTGACGCTCTCCAATAATTGATGTTTTTCATACCTCAATTTACAAAATACTTTAACAATATTTACAGCATAAAACAATAATTTAATTTAATGAGGCCAACATAAATCAACCTTTGACGTATGCCACGATATTCAAAGTACTTTCACGGCAAACTATGTGCTTTATTATATTCTCCAAGAGGCTACAAAGCTCGTCTCCAAGTCAGAATCGTCAGAATCCCACCACAAATCATGGTGGAATACAATAGGAAATGTATTATATTATTATACAAACATCTGCGTGTCTATTGGGACGGTTTAATTATTCTGTAATGAGCTTTGTTATGAAGGAAAGGAGAAAGTCCCTATATTGCTGTTGAGACGATGTAAAGTTTTGTATTTTCATTTCATATTGTAGTTGCCTATATTCTGTGCTTTATAAATGTTAATTATGTTCCTATTACTATAAAACAATAAAAATATTTAATGAGGTCATCGTGGTGCAGTGGGGCAGCGTCTCACTTTAAACCTAATGATTGCTCCACAATCAATTCAATTCGATCTCACTCAAGGGGACCATTACATTTAAGTAGGTTATTTTCATTTTCCTGTTCTATTAGAGAAAATCAGGCGCTTTGTTTTACCACGCAACACTAGCATAGCATAGGGGGTTCCCTTGCGGGAAAAATGTGAAGTAGAATTATTTTTATATAAAGATATTTTTCCATAGGTATATGTATAATAAAATTTATTTATGAATTCAGCAAAAGGCAGACGCAGAAACTATACACTACGCAAGCAACAGGTGCGCAGGTGTTCCACTCGTTTAATATTTATACCTAAAGTAGATATTGTTTCAAATATCTTTAACTTTTTCAAGCTTTAAACAAATTTATGTGTGTATAAAACAATCTTGATCTTGATGAAGGCCATCGTGGTTCCGGAGTAACAACGTGTGACTGTAAATACGACGGTTTCGAGTTTGATTCCCCATTTCTCGGAGGACTGGAATCTATACATATAGTAAACTTTAATTGTCTTTTTGCCAGTTCTGGTCTTATAAGGATTTACGATTATTTTTATAATGTAAATTTGATATTTTTCTAATTTCATTTGATTTTTTTTATTATTTTTTTTAATATTTTTTTTAATAGTATACTTTATCATGTGTTTTTTATGTGATAAATTTTAATTTGATTATGTTATTGTTAGTTATCTGTATGTTTTATGACAAAACTTGATTGGACTGTGTATTATTTTAAAATGTGTAATGTTTGTGAATTTTATGTTCTGTTTGTCACTCTGATAAAAAAATACTAAAACTTTCGAATTTTTACAGTTTCTTGTAATCAACAATATACACATATATTTAAATATTATTTGTATCTACCCCTGTAGTCGTGGATTTAAATCATACAAAGAAAAAGAAATATACAGTCAAATAATTCATTATATTATTTGTATCAATTTGTGACCTGGGTGGCGCATGGTTTGTGTTTGACTGTATACGCGGCGGTTGTAGGTTGTGTCGGTTCTTATTATGGTAAATTAATAGTTTTTATGTACTTGCTCTCGCTATCTGGTATCTATATCTGGTAATTTTTGTAAATTTAGAGATGCGTAGACATCGGGCGATCTTAACACTAGGTTCCCTCTGCCTACCCTGTTACATCCGGGAAATGTTTTTAAAAAGGAGGTCTACGGGACAAAATATTACATAATATATATTAAATAATTAAATAATATATATAAAAGAACATGTACCTGACTGACTGAGGTAAGATGCACGCACAGCCGTAACAGCTGTGCGTAGAAACGTAACATTTGGACAGATGTTTATTTTCATAATCTGGACATCCACTAAGAAGGGATTTTGAAAAATGTTAACCCTAAAAGGAATAAATAGGGGTTGAAAGTTTGTATGGATTTTTTTCTAAATCGGCACCGATTTTTATAAAAATTTAAATTCAGGCTGTTAAAAATATTTTATTAAACACGTGTCTCGTGGTTTTTTTAGAATTTATTCCTAAGGGTGCAAATAAGCGGACGAAGTCGCGCGCGCCCACTAGTTACATAATATAATGTAACCAACAATTATATAATTAGAATAATTGGAGCTACTGTACTTTTAAACTGAATATGTGAATGGTGACCAAAACCACAGTTTTCATTGATACGACGACACGCGTCGAGTTTGTTATACGACCACATTGTTTCATATAAAGCCAACATGACTAACGTAATCTCATTCAATTTGGTTCCTTTTAAAGTTCACTTTGCGTACGAATATGTATGACTTAAAGATCGTTACTTCCTTACCTTACTAGATATCATTTGAATTTCATCATTAATTGTTTAGCCTGTCAATCTTTATTTACTATAATGAATAGGGTTTTGTTTAGGTAATACACGTCGATTGTACGAGTAAGTCGTCATTGGTCGTGGGTTCGATCTCCACGCGGATATTTACTTATATAAGTATATATTGATACAAGCATTTACCTGTGGCTTCACTCCCGTCGTGAAATGGAAATAATTCAGACTTTTTGTGTATTGTAACAGTTGATACATACAAGGGTGTTCGAGGTAACTGACTTCAGGTACTGGGGGGCTACCGCGGGAAATGCTTAAAAACTAGAGTATCTTCGGTAAATGCAGTATATAATTAAAAAATGAAATGAAATTGTGGGCAGTCGTGGCGCAGGGGTAAAACCGACTGGTTGTGGCTTCGATCCCCACTCGAGGAGATGAAATATTTACTTAAATTTATATTTCCATTTCTTCGCTCTGGTGTCAAGGACAAGCGCGGCATTGAGTTTTGCCACTCAACACGCAACGTCTCCAGAATTCGGCAGAAAGTGGGGGAACGGAATGTGTTAACACTAGATTCCCTCTGCCTAACCTGCAGTGTGCGGGATACGGCGTGAAGCTGATTTATTTATTTACAATTAAAAAATACAGAGCAAGCGCGGTGGGCGAGACCGACGTCTCGCCCACCTAAGGTTTCGTATAAAAATTGGAAGATTCGAGCTTTTTCTGAAATTCAAGCTTAGCTTAGCCAGAGTAGATAAATAAGTTCAACCTAATTCCTGAGATTACCGCGTTCAACCCAATAAAGCCTTTTTTAAACTTTTTTTTAAACATGTTTAAAGTGTTATTCCACACTTAGGAAAGAAAAATACTTATTTAGAAAACGTATAAAAATTTGAACGTAGCGGTACTCGAACCCGCGTCTCCTCGAAACCGACCAGGAGAGACCTGGTCGGTTTCCAGGAGACGCGGGTTCGAGTCTCGCTACGTTCAAATTTTTATACGTTTTCTAAATAAGTAAATAAAGCCTTGTAATATTCGGAATGGCTATATTTAAAGTTCCTATTTCTCCGGCGATTAATCTCTAAATATCGACGGAATGAAGTGCAGTATCATTATATTACAACATAAAATATTTAAAGATATAAACAATAATTTATATAATATTTAAATTATTAATTATATACAAGCCTTTATTGATTTATAATCTTATTGTTGACTTCCTTTGACTAGACTGTGATTAGACGATGAGAAACAACCTGCAGATGTCACGAGTTCGTTGCGTTGTCTTAAGTTATTAAATATTCCTATTAGTTACTTCAGTGTTAAGATAAAAAGCAGTTTCACGCCTTTTCCCGCATAATAGTGTTGAGCCACTTCATTCTCCACCCTCCAATGTTCGAGATTCAACCTCTTTATCTACCAGAAAGGGGAATTGATAATAATTTAAATGTGTTGATATTTAAATGTCAAATATTTATAAGAAGTACTAAAACTTGAATAAGTTTCATGTAAAACTGCTTTAAACATTTATTTACTTTTCCCTACTGTATATTTGACATATAAAGATGTATTTTAATATTTCTGTATTTTTTTCCAGGTGGGTGATCCTCGTGACATTAGGAAGATATATAAGTTATCGAAGGAGCAGAAACCTTAAGAACAAAGTTGTAAAGTATAATTGTTGATTTTTAATTTAGTTTATTAAGCTTCCAAACACGTTTGTGTTTAATATTATGTTTGTCCTTAATATTATTATTATAAATAACTCAGAAACTTAAAGTCAAATCGAGATGAAAACTTTGATGTAATTTTGATAGTTCCAAGTTAGAGAACAGTCCAATTTTCTTTAAAGTCGGTCCAGCAGTTTTGGAGATATGGGTATCCAAAATCCACGGATTTTAGGATGAGAAATGTATAATTTAGGTAATTGATATTTAAAATCGGTTTTAACATTTTAAATTACTATTCCACATTTAAATACTTAAACCAAGCGACTTTCGAAGCGAAAGTACTCTGCTAATTAATATTTCTATAGAAACGAGTCGTGTAGTAATAAACTGACGTTCGATAATCTGACTGGAAGCTTAGTGTTAAGATTGATACTAGAAATGAGAACTAAACCAATCTTATCCTATCAATACCTCTGTGACCAGCACAACTAGGTCGCGGCGTTGTGGTCCGCCTAGGAAATAGTATAGAAATTTACATAATAAGCATTAAATATATTTTTGTTGTAGTTATTACTATCGTGAATAGTACGATTTTTTATGTATTTCCCTTTAATTTTTATAAAAATAAGTACTAAAAATTTACATATGTTAAATATGTATAGTTTTTATTTAGGTTTACGTTATGTCCCGCGTAGAGCAGAGTAAACAGAGATAATGTCATAATAAAATATAATGTCATCACTCCGTTCTGTTCATTCCGACTAATTTTCGAGATATTGTATGTTGAGGGGCCGTCATGGCCCAGTGGCACAAGGGTGTGACTGAAACGCGACGATTGTAGGTTCTATCCCCACTCGAGGATATGAATTATCATTTCTTAATATTTTCGTTTCTTCGCTCTGGCACCAAGGAGTTGAGTTCCGCTACTTTACACGCAATGCCTCGAAAATTTCGGCGGAGAGTGGGGACCGGAAAGTCTTATGACTATGTTCCCTCTACTTACCCTGCTGTGTGCGGTTTACAGCGTGAAGCTGTATGTTGAGAGGCGGAACCCAACGCTGCACTTTGTCTTGTTACCAAAACACAGTAAAGCTTCAACGTTCTCCTTTAGATATCATATAAATATAACTAAAGTACAAATAGAAATGTATGATCGTCCGTATAAACAGTCATAAAGTTTAGCCATTACAAAAACAAATACCTAGAAATTAGCATTTAATTATAAGTTGTGATAAAGCCAACAAATGCTATTTCTTAAGAGGATGCTGTTTAATATTCATCATATGAAAATGTATGAGAGATAAATTGATTTAAGTAGGTACCTTTACGGTCCCCAAGACAAGCAACACGACGGAACTGGTACGATGTCATAAAATATACTATTGACCAACATATTGTATCAAATCTCGTTTCGATTGACCTGGTGATTGAGTGGTTAATGTTTCTGATAGATAGGCTGGAAGTAGCCGGTTTAATTCGTACATTTAAACTTTACTAAATGACACAGTGTAAATATAGTTGCACGGTTAGGACACTTAGGTTCCCAACGCATCGGCCGATTTTCAAGACGTAGCGTGTGGTGGAACTGAACGCCTTCCTTTATTTATTATAGCGGGGAAGTAGAAATAAGTTAAATTAAATTACATCAGCTTCACCTGTATCCCGTACACAGCAGGATAGACAGAGGGTTAGGACCTAGAGTTAAGACACTCCGTTCCCCACTTTACGCCGAATATTTCATTTCCTAGAGTGGAGATCGAACCCACAACTAGTCGCGTTTACAGCCACACTGTGTACCCCTGCGCCATGAGTATGGATCGAGCCTACAGCCGTCGCTTTTATTGTTAGATGTTTCCCCACTGAGCTACGATAGCCCCATATGCGAGTTGTGAAACAAACTAAAGGAAAAACAAAAAAAAATCTATACTATAAATGAAAATCGAATACCTAATTGATGTTAGTAGATATTAATTGATGGTTTATCTCCACCTGTTGACGTGTACACAGATATTTAGATTTCGAGATAGTCCCATCGGCGTGTTGGGCAATACTTGCTTGCGGACTAGTTGGAACCATGCCTCACTCGCGTCACACTGCATGTATAATACATCAATATTTGATCGTTAATATCGATACGATCTATTGCTTCACTTCACTGAGCATTTCCGCCTTCTTGTTGTTTTTTTTTATTTTANACAAAAAAAATCTATACTATAAATTAAAATCGAATACCTAATTGATGTTAGTAGATATTAATCGATGGTTTATCTCCACCTGTTGACGTGTACACAGATATTCAGATTTCGAGATAGTCCCATCGGCGTGTTAGGCAATACTTGCTTGCGGACTAGTTGGAACCATGCCTCACTCGCGTCACACTGCATGTATAATACATCAATATTTGATCGTTAATATCGATACGATCTATTGCTTCACTGCACTGAGCATTTCCGCCTTCTTGTTGTTTTTTTTTATTATAAGCTTAATTGAAAGTTAATTTTTAAGCAATATTTTTCTTATCATTAAAATTTGTAACTTACGATGTGTCCGTCGTGGCACATCGTAAGGCTGTAAACGCGACGGTTATTAATTCAATTCTTAATCGGGGGAATGCTGAATTAACATTTGCATAATTTTTTTATATTTAAACAAAAAAGAGTAAAGTAGCTTTTTTTAGCTTCTTCCTTTATCTCGCATAATTATGTAGTCAGAGCGCACCCAGTGTTAGACACTCCGTTCTACACTTTCTGCTTACTTTTTGAGATATTTCGTGTTGAGTGGCGGAACTCAACACCGCTCCTTATCTTTTTACAAAAACGAGGAAGTGAAAGTAATTTATACCCCAGAGCGGGAATCGAATCCATTCCGATAGTCGTTCTGTGGACAAATTTTAATAGTTTAGTGTATTAATTTATTATAATTTGTAATGTAGAAGTCTCTACATAATATTTGACGAGTCAGTTTCCATAATTGGATTTGTACCGGCGCATATCGATTGGTTGACGCGAAACCATGCAAGGGGTCGCGACATACGTTTAGTTGCGGTTTTATTTTATTGTAATGCACTTAACTCTGTAAGCTAACCTTATTTTTTTTATATTTTGTAATATGACAAATAAAATCAGCCACGCGCTATATCTCGGACACAGCAGGATAGGCAGAGGGAACCTAGTGTTAAAACACTCCGTCCTCCATTTTCCACAAATATAACAAGAGCAGAGCTTTTGACAGTAAACCTGATTGAGATAGGTTTTGTCCCCGTTCGGGGGAAAGAATTATTTTAATTTCTACGTCCGAGTAAGGCAAAGTGACAACGTTGAGTTCCGCCGCACATCGAAAGCGGGATATAGCGAGTAGCTGCAAAAAAAGAGTATTTGGTCCCTTGAATGCTGAATAAATCATACATTGCCAGTCACTTCACTACTTATAAGTATTTTTTTAGCTTCACGCTGCACGCCCACTTAGCACGATATGCAGACGGAACCTGGAAACCTAGTGTTAAGACACTTCCGTTCCTCACTTTCCGCCGACTTCCTGAGCCGCTTTAAATATGATCTTTTATTTGTAAATTAACAACTTCATGCATTTTAAAATAGATTTTTAATAAAATAGCATTTATAATAGCAAAAAACTACGTAAAATTAGGGCTCTTTAATCTCGAGCTTAGCTATTATAATAATTCAACCATCAAGGAGGCTTCTATAGAATTATACCAAACGTGTCATTACGGAGTTTTTGTTGTATCAACGAAATTTGTTTGTTTTCTGCAAATGTAGGGATCCGTCGGTTAAAAACATTTAATATAACCTTAACTTATTGAAGTTCACAGTTTGAGAGTATGCCGCTAATACAACTAAAAATTAAATCAAAATTATATCAACTTCATGCTGTACCCGCACACAGCAGGGTAGGCAGAGGGAACCTAGTGTTAAGACACTCCGTTCCTCACTTCCTGCCGAATTCTGGAGGCATTAGAGACGCCTACAGAGACGCCGTGCTTAGCCTAGACACCAGAGCGAAGAAACGGAAATATAAATTTAAGTAAATATTTTATCTCCTCGAGTGGGGATCGAACCCACAACCAGTCGATTTTACAGTCACACTGCGTGCCGCTGCGCCACGACTTGCCTCGCTAATACAATTATATAGAATTTTATTGTTTTTAATAAAATATCTAGATCGTCGTGGCGCAGGGATGCCGCGTGACCGTAAACGCGACGCTTGTGGATTCAATTTTCGCTCAGGGCAATGAATTATTTTTATTTCGTCGTTCTGGTAACAAGACATTCCGCCACTTAACAAACAAACTCACATAAATTTAATGGCAAAGAACGAAGTATCTTACAGTCTTTTCCTGTCCTTGTCTATCCTGATTTTTGTGGGATACAGCGTGAAGCTAAAAATAAAACAAAAGAAAAATTAAAAAATTAGCAAACCTACGGAATCCACAGTATTGACGCCATATTTTTAACTTGACTTATGCTAATTTCGTTGATGACTCTATCACCCAAACACAGCCTGACTGTGGGCCATTTATATTATTTATTCATATCGTGCACTGGCTGGAATTAATTTTTGCGGACTCACATCTCGCACGCTGGGTGGCGGCGGTGGCGGCGGTGGCGGCGGTGGCGGCGGTGGTAACCTATTCATGTATTTTCTACTTACAAATATTCTATTGACGTGCAAATAAGAGCTTGTTTCAAATTTATTTTGCATAAATTTGATCTGTATATTATTATGTGAAGTAAAAACATTGTAACCATTTTATCATTTGTGTGGAGAGGCCTATATGTAGCAGTGGACCAAGAAACGCTCATGATGACCATCTTCTTTTCAATAAACAAATAAATAAGTAGGGGCAAGTAAGAGTAATTGAGATTAACTGTTATTTCGACACTATTTAATTCTTTTTCTATACTATAATGCATATATTTATACAAAGGCTAAAGGATTTTTAAATATTTTTAAAGTGTTATTCCACACATAGGAAAGAAAAATACTTATTTAGAAAACGTATAAAAATTTA
This sequence comes from Heliconius hermathena, assembly GCA_013403705.1. Classification (NCBI taxonomy): domain Eukaryota; kingdom Metazoa; phylum Arthropoda; class Insecta; order Lepidoptera; family Nymphalidae; genus Heliconius; species Heliconius hermathena. The sequence goes on from JAAIXJ010000196.1 coordinate 313,385, forward strand.
TACGTAGCGGGATTCGAACCCGCACCTCCTGGAAATCGACCTGCTCGGTTTTCAGCAGGCGCGGGTTTCGATGTTTTCTAAATAAGTAAGGTTAAAGGATTTTTTTCTGCACATATATTTTTTAGTTTCACGCTGTATCCTGCTTATAGCAGTGTGAGCAGAGGGAACCTGGAAACTTAGTGTTAGAGACTCCGTTTCCATTAAGACACTTCCGGTTCTCCACTTTCCGCCTAAGCGAGGAAATTATATATATTAAATATTTCATTTTTTGATGAAAGAATGGCAAAAAAGGTTTATGATGGAAAAGTGAGTGGTAAGAGAGGTAGGGGGAGACCTCGGTTGACCTTCGAAAACACAGTATCAAAGATACTGGAGGAAGGTCACGTAAAAAGCTTGATAACAGTAAAAAGGTTGATAACAGTAGACGAGGCGAAAGAGGTATGTAGAGACCGTAGCGTTTGGCGCTCCGTTCTCTCTGACTACCCCGCTAGGGATAAAGCGTGAAGCTAAGTTAAGTTAAGTTTTAAAATATTTCATTTCCCCGAGTGGGAATGGAACACATAACCGTCACGCTTACAGTCGCACACTTGTTGTAATGTATTATATAAAAAAGTGTTTCACTAATTTATCACCTCAATTATATGCCGACCATGCCCTCTATATCTATATAGTCTCAGCTAATATGCCAGAATGAATAATCGATTTCCTTTAATTAAACTATTAACTTTTTAATGTTAAGCTCAATAACTATTGAGTAGGCGATTGTTGAGCAAAAAAGTAAATAGCCGATGTCGTCATATGAACGCTACTAATAAGTAACATATAAGATTTTTGAAGGCGCGCCGAATTTGGCGTAAATTGTTTAATTTTTTTTATCAAATCCTATAATAAAAGCCTATAATAATGTAGGTAATAAAACTTAGTGTAAAAAATCCGTTAACATATACCTACTACATTACCCACTTTCTAGTCATCAGAGTTACTAAACACGAGGTAGGTTCGAGGAGTGGGTACTCTCTACCAACTCTACACTTGTGATTTATTAAAAAAGAGCATCTTTACGAAGCAAATGAGGAAAATGAGCCTAATGTTAAAACATTCCGTTCTCCATTTTTTGTTGAACTTTCCAGACATTGCATATTGAATGGCGGAACTCAATGCCGCGATTTCTCTACCAGGGCTTGTAAATAAAAATAATTAATTCCCCGGGCCTCTAATCGATCCTCGAGGCATATCAAAATAGTTCCTGCTATAATTAACAACCGTGACTAAATCGTTTAAACATTAACAAAAGCCTGAGCCTAAGCCTGAGCTTAATTAATTGCATTTCCATTTATAGGAGCCAAGACACTTTTTCCCGCATATCCCGGTAAAGGGAACCTAGTGTGAAGACCCTCCGTTTCGCATGTATTGCCTAACATTCGAAACAAAACGTGTTGAGTTCCTGAACTCGTTGTCGCGTTTCGTTTTGTGACTAGAGCTAAGAACTGAATGCCGCCGAGTTGGAATCGAACCCACAACCTTCCCGCTTACAGTCAGACCATGTGCCTGCACATCCTCTATCAAAATAGTTTCTTTATTCAACAAACCAGTTTAAATCGCTAAATATTAACAACACATTTAATTCAAGCCGTTATTTGTAGCTTCATTCCCACTTCTAGGCATTAGGTTCGAATCAATACGTCCGTGAACTGGTCGTTTACGACGTCGTAAATCTATATGAATATAAATTAGATTTTTAATAAGCAGCCATTTTACGGCAAATTGTTTATGAGTTATGGGCGTAAGAATGTTCTGTCATTGTTTGTTTGTATGGAAATGTGGGCGTAGCTGAGTTACACTTGTCCATCATTTTACAACTTTCAATATTATTAATGTTATTTTTTAAATTATCTTCGGAGGTAGTAAAAATATCCAATATCACTCAACTCCTTCCTGCTTGTGAGGCATGCAGAAAGAAAGAATATGGTAAGTAGTTCGTTTCTAGGGTAGTATGAATGTTGAGTGTGAGGTAGTCGAACTTCACTATTTCTTAATTCTTATCAAACCAAGGAAACAATCACGAATGTATACAAAATTTTACGTAGTGGGATTTGAACCCGCTCCTCTCGGAAATCGTCCAAGCGTTCTGACTACTAAGCCAAACGTTGTCATCAAGCTACGTCGAAATTTTTATACGCATGTTACAACTTATTTATGTTGTTAGCATCTCTGTAGGAACATTATAACAAATTTCGACTACCCATTGGCAAGAGATAAAGCTATTTATTAAATATTTTTAATTTATTTAAAATATTATTCCACACCTAATTTAAATACTTATTTAGAAAACGTATAATTTTTTTTTATCTAAATAAGTATTTTTCTAAGTGTGGAATAACACATTAAAAATACATATTTATAATATAAAAAAGATGGTTTTAGGTTATTTTGTGGGAGAAATGATTTAGTAAAATGAAGGGCAGTGTTTGAATGAGGTCCACTTTCCAACTCGCAATATCTAGACAATTGAGTAGAAAAGGGAAAGAGGAGTGTCTTCACACAAGGTTCGATCTGCCTACCCTACTTTATGCGTGAGTGTGAAATTAGAGAGAGGTAATATACGAGGAAAAAATATATGATGACGTTTTCGTCACGTTTCAATCACATTAGTTGCACACACTTCCAATTCCATCAAAACGTCATTCAACAACAACAAATCTAACAGTCTAACATAATATAATAAAAATAAATGACATTCCACATAAGAAACGAACAAGTGACAGATCAATTGAAACCGATCGTCCCACAAATTGGCGCTGACTTATAATTTATAATGAAATTACTTAGATATTGGAAATATCGGAATAACGGAGGGAAGGAGAGAGGGTATCGCAAGGTGATCCATCTCGATGCCATCGGAACTAATGGGCAGTTCCGAACACTTGTCATTTATCAGTAGTTCTGACACACGATTTGTTTGCACTCCGCTATCAACAGAATGTGGAGCAAAGACGTGCTTAAGTGATGCTATCGGATGTTTCCTATTGATTTCTAATGTCGCATTGAAGTATCAATTATTTATTCAATATGTATTTGTAAATCAATTTATAAACCTACATTTCTTTCAGGAATTACAGAGGAACCTTTGTTTAATGTCTCACGTTTGTACCCCTACGGCTGTTGTGCCGCACTATAAACACGAAAGAAACGCGTGGAGAGCGGAAGTGTCTTAATACTCGTTTCCCAGAATCCACCCCTTTGTACGAGTATATCAGAAATATGTGTTCTTAACATTTTTATAACATCTTAAATGTCCAATCTTATGAGCTATCAGAATCCAATGACAAAAATTGTCCTATTTGACTTCACGAACTTTTGTAGTCGCGATGACATCTACTCAGTAAGGAGTCACTCGCTCAGATGACGACTGTTGATTAAAATTTATATCCACTAGAGTTCTAGTCATGATGTTTGCGGTCGTAAATGTATCATTGTATTAATTTGCTACTTTTATTGTATTGTTGTTGGTTTGTGTTGAAGTCTGATCTAATTCATTAGATTTAATTTAGGTTATATATTTTTTGTTTGGTTCACGCTTAGGGATTCCATTGTTTACGTTTCTCCTATTTTAGTGAGGCTTCATTAGAGAGTAAAAATAAAAAAAATCTGATGATCAGGAACTTTTATATTTAGTCCTCAATCAGGTTCGTAACAGTTATTCGTAAAATAATTAGGATCCATCACTCTTCTTGCCCTAATTCTTTTCTTTCTTTCTTGTCACTAGGCTCTGATTGTTTATTCTTCATGATGTAAATCAATATTATGCAACCATGTAAATTTCTACTCCACAGAAAGTAGTAAAAAAGAATCTAGATTAGCCTTGCCTTTGCCTTACAAAACGCTATAGTTTCTATATTTTTACATAAAACTTATAAAAAGTAAACAGGACAGGAATATTTTTAGAAAATATTAATTGCTTGGCATATGATTGTAATATAAGATAACAATGTCATACCAGGCCAACAGGGACGGTGGCTATTAGCAATAACAAATAATATTTCAATATGACTAACCTTTCCCAATCGAAGCTAAATGTTCGCTTATTTTAGCTGAAACTTATACATTTATTATAAGCGTTTATCACAAACCATAAATCAAATGTTAAGTGAAATTAAAGAGCTGTGTTTACTTTTGAATGGAATTGTAAAATAATAATTTGCATAGTTTAAATTATTCACGTGCAAATTTTATATATTAATTTAGATGTAGTAAAAAAAGATTTATTCTATGCCTTTTATATTGGCTAAACCGTATAACAAATTAAGGAACTTTTCACTCCCAAATTTTTTTAACAATATTCCATTTTTCATTCCTGCAATCTATATACATATATGTATGTAACATTTCCATTACTAAGTGACTGACAGATAACGTGGTATACCAAACTGCTGGATTTAGAAAGTTGAAATTTGGTATGTAACGAGATTTTAAAAGGTAATAAGAGAAGTTTTCTCGAAATTCCTACGGGAACCGGAAATAAATTATTTTTCAATTTAACTTCCGAAAATTCAAGCAAACAAATATGCAGACTAAGACTAGACCTACAAAATTAAACAATATATATAAAACAATTTGTTAACTAAACTGTGCAAGTACCGTATAACAGTCCAAGTTAATTACGAGCACAGCGCCGTATTTGTCAAATGACAAAACTGTTGTTCTCGTTGAACTGGAAACCAACACGGCGCGGGCATTAAGATAAAACCAGGATTTATTAATCAGGATGCGATAGACACATCAGAAACGAAGCGAAACGGTTGCTGGAAGTGATTATACTAACTACTTTTGCTTAAAACCTATTTGCTTTTATGTAAGCTGCTATTATTAACGTATTTGATTTTGTTGTGCAAGTTTCTGTGAGTCATTTTTTGAGCTTAATATTTATTAGTAAAATTCTTGAAAATGGGACGAGGTGTCTAATTGTAAACGGGATGGTTGTGGGTTTGATCTCCATCTGGAATAATAAATTATTTTAATTTCAACGAGACGAAAACATGTTATCTTTAACTGAACCTTCGCGAAGTAAAACACTGAAATTTGGCATATAGGTTCTTTGGATAGTATAGAAAAGTATTAAGAGTAAGTTGACCGAAATTTCTACAAAAACTTTACGTTTTCTAGCCAACGCGAACAATATTGCGGGCTTTGTATCCACATTCAATCACAATTACAATATCTAAATACACTTATATAATTGTAATGGTGGTTAAGTGGTATCCTTGTAACAACAAATCGCGGCGTCCCAGGGACTCATCCAGACAAGGCCGGGGTCTGGATCAATCGTGACTGATTGCAGTAATTGACGCTTCTCTCACAGCCCACTAACGAGATAAATTTGTATTGTATTTTTACACTACTTATCTGTAATACTTTTGTTTTTCTTTGTATGGAGCTGCTTAGGAAGTTGAAAGGTGCAAGCAAAAAAAGTTTTGCTTGTTTGTAATTAAAATAAGTGACTTCTTACATCTTCACGCTTTATATTACGCAAGCAGGAGAATAAGCATAGAACACTTTGTGTTAAGACACTCCATTTCCCACGCCTAATCGTGACATTGCGTGTTGGGTGGCAAAACTCAGGGTTCGGAATAGAACCTACAACCGTCCCGTTCTCCTTGCATATGATGTAGAAATTTTAAAAATGACCTAGATAAATACTTAATTAATCGTAACGTTTTCATATTTGAATAGTTAGAATAAGCTTGAAACTCTTTTGGAACTGTAACTTATATTTTGTTACCAACTTATAATAACAAATTAATTTTAAAAAAGCTATTAAAAGAATAATCAAAACATTTGGATTTTATCATTTGTGTGAAACAACAATTAACGAAAACTATTTCTTAATTGTATATCATTTGAAAATGTTAATATATTAACATATTATTGATATTACTTTTAACATATTATACATATAAATGTTCTGAACTTAGTCAGCATTTAGATCGATTTTAGATCTCAGTGTGGGGTCCGACACGAAGTGTCGTAAATCTCCAACTGACAGTTCGCGCGGACTCTTAAACTGCTAATCAGAAGATTAATAGTTGAGAAATCTAGGCGTTTCCAGAAATCTGTGATCTTTTCTCGTCATCATCGCGGATGCTGTGTGGTCGGCAGATCCGCCCACTGTCCGAGTGATATATAGACGCTGAGATATCTAATTAGCTGTTAGTATTCTCTCATTAGCAATGGCTATAACTGATTGTGAACATGATAATGCTTTAGCGTTGCAAATCGTAATGTAAATGCTGGGTTTTGGATTCTATGCTTATGGAGGTTTTATGTGGATTTATTTTATTTGATTGTTGTGTTTTTAATTTTTTTTTCTTCTATAAAATTATTTTTCATCATAATAATCATTACCTAGTGGCCATTGTGTTTATTTTAAACGTAATGGTTGTCGCTCTAATAATAAAACTGCGCGGCGTTCAGATTCGCAATGTTTTAAAAATTTTGTGGGGTGTGGGGAACAGGCGTGGAATTCTATGTTTAGCTATAATAAGTAAATATTTTATATAAGAATAAACAGCTTAATGCGTTTTCCTCTTCTTTAATATCAGAGGGTTACCTCTATCTCATATACTTAGATTGTACATTTTAGGAAAAAGTTTCATTTTTCATATAATTTTTCACGCGTATGTAGTAAAAATGACAAATAACTTTCGTCACTTACAAGAAAGTGCAAGTATCATTTGTTCGAGGACCCCTTCCCGTGTTGTTGGTGATGCACGACTTTGTTTATGTTTCCTGAATATACCTTTTACTTCAAATGGAGTAAAGGGAAGAAAAATTGTATTGTCTCTAAAAAGTTAAGCCGTGACTTGTTTGTTTGTTTTTCTTTTAATTTGGCTTCACGTTTTATCCCGCACATAGGGCTAGCAGAGGGACCTGGGAACCTAGAGTTAAGACACTTTGTTCCTATTAAGATTCTTCTGTTCTGCCCTTTCCGCTGAAGTCTCACGTGCTCAGTGGCGGAACACAACGCCGCCCTTTGTTTCGTTACTAGTGCGAGGAAATATTAAATATTTTATTCCTCTAAATAGAATGAACCCAACCCCCTCATGTTTTCACTCGCACACTTGTGCCTCTGCGCCACGCTTGTTTTAAGCCAATGTAGGTATATTATTTTTGGTCAAATGGTAATGCCTACTTAATACTAAAAGCCGCATGTATTCAAATCCTAATACAGATCAAAGTTCTCGTATATATACTTACGAAGTATTATTATATTTACGTTTCAGTTTATAAATGCATATGTAAGGAAATACTTACATTTAAAATCCCCTTAATTGAATCTTAATTCCACATCCAATGTGACTGTTAATGCAGGTTATGGGTTCGAGCCCTCCTCTCAGGTTCTCATAGCTTATGGGAGTAGTAGATTAGTGATTTTTGTTTAGTTTTTTTTATTAATATTTTCCTTTGGCTATTTACGTTTGCTCATTATTTTTTGTTCTTTTTAATTAAATAAATATTTTTTCTAAAATAAAAAAAATATTACCTGTACTTAATGTCTACTTATTATTCGGCTTATTTGGATTATTTAAGCTTATTTTTTATTACTAATCCTATTGAAAAATGAAAATAATACCATAAATACATTTAATAAATATTCGTATAGTTCCAGCGGGCGAAATCGCGCAGGTCCGCTAGTAGTAATATAAAATTGAAAGCAATCATGTTGTTGTGGAACAGCCTTAGACTGTACACGCGACAGTTGTGGGTTCGATTCTTGGGGAATTAATTATTGTCATTTCCCGATGTGTTAATATAAATCGTGGCATTGATTTCCGCCAATCAACACGCAATATCTCGAATTCTCGCAATAGACTTAACAGTAGATTTCCTCCTCCTACTCTAGTATGTGAGATTAAAGCATGAAGCTTAAAATAGTAAAAAAAATCTTAAAATTCTTGGCACCTATAATGTGTTCATAGAATATACTGGTTAGACTATTGACATAACTCATCCATGTCTTAATTGAGCTCAGCGTGTCATAGAAAGTAAATTCCCTACGATGGAGTAATAAAAGGTTTTCCTTTTACCCAAATTACCATAATAATGTAAGAATAAACTTGTTGTTTCCCTTCTATGGGGGTGTTCACGGTGTTCAACACCGCGGGGGTTACATTAACATCACTATTATAACCATTTTTGACACATTTCATTTGAAAAGACGACACTCGACGTGCTCTAAACCAATCGTAATAAATGTTTTTTTAAATATTTGCCTCAGTAAAGGCTTCAATCGTTGATTGATAAAAAATATAATCTATTTATTTATTAAGGTAAATGTTAGGACCCCTAGAATAATATAATAATTTTATTCAATATCTCTTGTCTCTGTCTGATAAGCATAAATTATCTAATGAAATATCTTTCTGCTTTCCACATTGCTCTCGTCTACATAAATATTTTGCAGAGTATCATTTAAAATACAATCATTTAAAATACAACAGTAAGAAGGTACTACATGCCGCAACACTACGACAATATCCAGACATTAAAAACCAAAATATAACTGACAGACGCAGTGTACCCGTGACACGGACTCATCTAAAAAATTACAGACTACCAGTTTTCCCAATTTTTTTTAAACTGCTTTAAGAGTTTTACATAAAATAAACAACCAGCTATTGATTGCACAGCATCATTAAAGTTCACCATGTAATATCATGAGACCGAGGTAGCGCAACGGCAATTCGCCTTACTGTAAATGTAAGTTGTAGGTTTGATTCTTTACAGGCAGCAAAATAAATAGATAAATAAATTAGTATAATATTCTAAGCTTTAATACAATATAGCATAATGTACTGGCCCCCCGGCCTCCTCTCGGCCTCCTCGCGGCCTCCTCACGGCCAAGCGTGGTAATCGATTAATAGTATCAGCTATTTGCTTTACTTAGCCGTACCTGAGCTCGCGTCGTGACTGCGATACTACTTGATAGTTAATACCTGTATTAATAGATATTCACTTGATTTATGTTTAAATTATTTATTAGAGCACTCTATGTAGGGTTTATTGTAATTATCTTATATGTTTTTTTTGAAGCTTCACGTTTTTTTTTTCATATTGCAGGGTAAGTCGAGGAAACCTAGTATCAGGACACTTCGACTTTTTTTCCCAATTATCGATAATTTTTGAGACATACCGTGTTGAATGGCGGAACACAACGTCACGCTATCTTGTTGGTGACAAGAGGAAATGTAAATAATTCATTCTGCCGTGAGAGAATCAAACCCACAGTCATTGCTTTTACAGCTATGCCGCTGCGTCACGTGTTTCTTTACAATTTTACGGTTAGTATTAAAAAAAAAAAATTAAAAATTCTTGGCACCTATAATATGACCATTAGTGTGCTTAACGAGTGGCACTTGTATTAAACCATATTCCAAAGTAATCTAGTGAGATAAAATGAAACGATACGTCGATATATATAATAACATCTAAAGATAATTCTACCTCATCGCAATATTACACCCAAAACTAACATAAACAAACATGCATACGTAAGTGCATCCTAATAAAAATATCGATAATAACTTAATACTTCAGCATCATAATCATTATAATACACCATTATCAAGATTATGCAAGTTAATTTACATTCCCCGTATAAATTGTCCCGTAGATAATTTAGATGCGTGGGCGCAGCTCGAGCTGGAAAAATGTTATGTAACTAAACACAAGGTATTATGGTTATGAACCATTTGGTTCGATGTTAGCGGGTGCTATAGTAATAGCCGATTTCGATACTATATATTTGGATGTGATAAATTGTGTTTGTTCTATTGTATCAAATGTTATTCATAGCTTTTGTTCCGATTTAAATTGTATTATTGTATTTGGACATCTTTATATGCTAATTTTGAAAAATCTATAGATTCGTATTTGGAAAGTTTCATTAATGATATTAAAGATATTTTTAAACATTTTTAAAGTGTTATTACACACTTAGGAAAGAAAAAAATAAATAAGTTATAACAAGCGTATAAAAATTTCGACGTAGCTTGATGAGAACGTATGGCTTAGTGGTCAGAGCGCCTGGTCGGTTTCCAGGAGGCGCGGGTTCGAGTCCCGCTACGTTCAAATTTTTATACGTTTTCTAAATAAGAATGATATTAATGACTGTGACTATTTATACTTATTATGACTATTATATGATACTAGAAACGTGAATACCGATTAGGTTTGTTGTGGCCATTTTTATTTCTGACACTTCATAATATTAACAAGTGCATTCTCTACTCTGCGCTATTTACTGCGTGTTTCCTGGTTTAAAGTTCGAAAAACGGAAACAACAATTACAGTGTTACATAAATATTTGAAATTTGATACCAATGAATTTTTCTATATTAAATGTTATAATACAGTAGGTACTGTACAATATTCTTCCAATTTAAGAAAAAAACAATTCAAAATCCTTCTTTTTTTTTAAAAAGATTTACATTTAAAAGTATAATAAGTATACAACATATTCTATAGTACTTCTCAGTCGCATACATCAAGACACCATTGTAATTTGCCCGACGCAGGCATCGTATTGAGATGTTACCATAAAGACGCGGCGGACGCCGTAGATGGCTGTAATTGCGCATAAAAAACCAACTATTCACGTAATTCTTTTCTTTTTCAACATTTCTTACCATTTATGAGAAATTTATCGTTTTTTTTTGTAGATCGCCCTAAGGTGCTAATATAAGCTGTTAGCGGTGATAGTTTTACTTTATATTAGAGGTAGATTCCTCATTTTTGCATATTAAAAGCAGAAGTTTAAAGATAAGTTATTCATTGAATATTATATGGTTAATAGAACTAAAGAATGTCACTCGTTTAACCAGATCAAGATATTAGTTTTTTTTAGCTTTACACTGTGTCCTGCATATAATATAGCGTTAGGCAGAGAACCTAGCGTTTTGAGCGGCGGAACCTAAGGGCACACTTTGTCTTATTACCAAAGCGACGAAATAAAAATAATTGAATTCTCCCAATAGTAATCGAATCTACAACCGAATAAAAATCATGCCTAAACGAATACTAGAAACTACTATTCAAGGCCAGGCCCAGATTCAAATCCAAAAATTTTGCATTTTTCGTGAATTATATACGCTAGTTAAAATAATTACTTCCCCAAATAGAAAACCGCAACCGTCGTGTTTACAGTCATCGCTGTGCCGCTGCGCCACAACGGCCTCAAGAAATGAAAATATTTTACAATAAACATTTCTACGAATAAAACTGAAAATTGAACCCACAACCATCAGATTTAATCCATAAAAAGCCTTAGAACTTCTCCGCTCTATTAATTTTACACCGTAGATTTGAGTGAAAGTAAAGTCTCCCATTATATGTTCAACTCGCTTTTTAAAAACACATTTAAATATATCTAAAACACGAGAGTGTCTTACTCGAACTGTGAGACGAATTTGAATGGACCATCAATTGACTTGAACAAGTAATACTTGCCCTTTTATAAAGATAGTCGATGAATAACCTATATATCTGATAAACTATAAAAGAAACTTGACCTCGCTTAATACCTATAGGTACATAATACATTCTTCTCGTTTACGCTCCTTCCGCATTTGGAAATGTGTGGAGAGTCAAGACACTCCATTCTCCGTCTATTCTAGAAATATGATATGCTGCCGGAACCCAACATGGGACATAATCAGAATTTTGCTAATAAATTAGTTAAGTTTGTGTCCGACTGTATACCTCACGGTTGTTGTTTCATCATATAATTGAAAATATTTAGGGAAAAATTAGGTCTTGTGTCAAAAGTGTCTTAAAATTGCTATCTCTCTGCCCACCCTGCCTGTTACGGGATATAACTTGAAGTTAAATAATATCGCCTAAACGGTTATTCTACGAGACTCACATTTTTCTCTTAAATTTGAGCCAAAAACTATAATCAAAATATTCCCACTTATTCGCTATCGTGGAAGATCTCGTCGAAACAAAAGAAAAGTCAACAATGGACGGTACTTAAAGAACCAATAGCATTAAAACAATACAGTAATATGAATAAAATTATGAAAATGCACTCAACAAATGCAGTAGAACGCGTTGCAAATGTAGTTAAAGCTTGCACCGCCACGACCGCCGCGCTACAATACATTCAATTTAACATATATTTATTCTTTTATACATATAATTATATCAATTATTACATAATCTTGATACCGCCACGGTCAGTGGTGGTGTGTCCATCTCACTTCGGGAAACTCGGAAAAACGGAGAACGTAGTGTCGTAATAATACGTTCCTACTGTCTACACTCTTATATGCAGAAATTTATTATAGCCAATCTCACGCATGAGTTAGAATTCTCCACTCTCGGTCTTTCGTTACTATAAAATTACTTTGTGTATTACTTTGCAAAACCAAATATTAAATTAAAATTAAATCACCTTCACGCTGTATCCCGCACACATCAGAGTAGGCAGAGGGAGCCCAGTGTTATGAGACTCCGTTCCCCACTTTCCGCCGAGTTCTGGAAGCATTGCCTGTTGAGTGGCGGAACTCAACACCGCGCTTATCCTCGACAGAGCGAAGAAATAAAAATATATATTTTATAAATAAATATTTCATTTTCTCGAGCGGGGATCCAATCCACAACCAGTCGATTTTACAGTCACACTTTTCGTCCCTCGCCACGACTGGCCTTAATTATGGCAAAATTAAATAAAATTTATATAAATACCAAAAATACGATTCGTTCGAGCTACATTCCCCTGAATGTATCTCGAACTAACAAACCATAGCGTGTTCTCATCATAGGTCAAATTTGAATAAACACTGCGGTAGTCTCGACCCTGTAGTCGGACAAATCTATTTTTGTTCAATATCTTATAAAGAATGTACTTAATTAATTTTGACATGAAAAAAAGTAAAAGTATCCACAAAATTAATACAGACACCGCAGACGCCCGCATATCTCACGCGCAGCCGTAAGTTTCTACAAACAAATAAAACAATCATAATCATAAACTCCACAGCTTTAATGTTAGGGCGAGGATTTGAAATTCAAATTTAATCGCGTTTTTATTGTCACCGAAATGGGATCGAGTGTTCGGTGGATGAGATAGGGCATGTTGCCCGACGTGACTGACATAGCTGACGCCCTACAGCTGTTGGTACATACGTAAACTGACCTTTGACCGTATTAATATGTAATTGGGCACGCGACAGTGATAGTTACTTTTTATAACTTGTCGCTTAGAGTATTTTATTTTGGGCTTCTCTTCTCAGATCTGCTGGGTCTTTTTGCAAGGTCGACGTAGAAAACGTTGTAGTAAGAATTATATTTTGCTGTTTTTAGACTGCTTAAAGATACTATCGTGGTGCATGGCGTTGTGGGATCGTGTCCCACTCGAGGAAATTAAATATTTCATCCCCAGCTCTGGACATTGGTTCCGCCATACAATACGCAATGTCTTGAAACTTAGGCGGAAAATAGGAAACAGAGTGTCTTAACACTAGGTTCCCCCATTTACCCTGTTATGTGCGGGATACAACGTTAAGCTAAAAAAGAAAAAAATATATAGAAAACTATAGGTATCATAAACTTACTTTGTAAAACGAGATTGTATTTTATTTCGAATATTTCTCGATGTTTTTTTAAAGCATGCAACAATATGTTATTTAACCATAAAAGTAACATCTTAAGATGCGTTTTCAACTTAATAATATCGGGGGTGGGTCCAATAAACGTACATACAACTTCACCTTTAATTAAACATTATCGAAACGAACATAACCGAGGTGGATCTTTACATCTTTATAAAATAGTAAACCAAATTGCATCAATATAGATAGATTATGTGTGTAGTTTTATAGTAAATTCCTACCATGAGCCATGCAATTGTGGAATGGGCCACCTGCTCCAGGTCAGTACGACATGGGTACCTTCAAACAGCGCATCTATCACCATCTTAAAGGTCGCAAAGCGCCTAAGGCTGCAGCTCCTCTGGTGTTACACGAAGTCTGGCTTTAGTGTTACCACTCACCATCACGTGACTTGTACTTTGGCTCGTTTGCCTTCATTTCGACTTAACAATTTTTTTAGGCTTAGAAAAGAAAAGGAACGAGGAAAATCCGTGACGCAACGAACAACCGTAGTGTTCATTTAACATAGAACTTACTTTGAAAAGAAAACAAATCGACACATAATCTCTACCGACAGAGACACATCACACTAATCTACTCGCTCACTTCACATTCCTACTTTTGTCCTACAACAATACAACTGCAACTCCACGACAAATCTACTAAAGAAGCTGACGCGGAAACGTAAAAAAGATAACATTTAAATAATGAGAGCGTAATTTTAATATTAAATAACATATTGTGGGTCCTGGAAGACGCTGAGGGCACGACGTCGGCTATCTCTCTCCCGGAATGGACGCCATTCTTTAAGTATAAAGGGGCGAGTGATAACCCTCCTATCGTTCCCGAGAATGTAAATATAGCCAAGTTCCGTGTGGCACGGCTACAGACAGATTAGCTTTATCCCAATCTTACAAGACCTCTAACGCTATTGCCCGTTGCCTACAGGAAGTGAGTTCAAGTTCATAAATCTATGCCTGTGTCAGATTTCTGCATTAGTTCTGATATAATTTATAATTATTTATTATGCAATGAGGCTGTCGTGGCGCAGTGGGACAACCTCTGACTGTGAACGCGATATGTTTGATACCCACTTGGCAAATTATTATACTTAATTTATTATCATATCCGCACTCTGGTAAACAAAACGAAAGAACGTTTGGGTCCCGCCATTCAATACACAATGCTTGGAAAATTCGGCGGGAAGTCGGAAATGAAGTATCTTGATACTGGGTTCCCTTTGCCTATCCTGCTATTTGGAAATAATGCGTAAAGCTGCTTTGCTTGACTTATTACCATTAGGGTTTCGTACTTCGAAAGGAAAAAACTGAACACTTTGTTTTCCGCCCGTCTGTGCGTCTGTCAAGACCCTTTTTCTCAACAACACGTGGAGGTATTGAGCTGTAATTTATATCAAATACTCAAGTCTGCTGTCCCTTGAAGGTGTTAAAAAAATAAAACTTTTAAGCCTACAATATACGTAAATTTCCGCAAATTTTCGAAACTTACAAAGGAATTAAAACTTACAGGGTACTTCCCGAATCAAAACCTACAGGGTACTACCCTGAATTCAGAATCTTGAAATTTGGTACGAAGCAATGTCTTAAAGCTCATATATAGGAAAAATTACGAAAAGTGAAAATTCATAGAAATAAAACACTACAATCATATATTTGTAGTTCTTCTCATACAAAATGAGTACATATGTCTGCAAACTTAAGCTTGTCAAGTTTTATAAGTTCTATAGTGTACTTCCCGTTGACCTACCATCATGAAATTGATACGGAAACCTCGTTGAGCGAATCCAACGCGCACTTAATCGGTATTTATAATCTATCTATATATATAAAAGGACTTGTGCTGACTGACTGAGATAAGACGCACGCAGAGCCGTAACCGCTGATGGTAGAAACGTGAAATTTGGGCAGATGTTTATTTTCATATTCTGGACATCCACTAAGAAGGGAATTTGAAAAATTTTAACCCTAAAGGGATGAAATAGGGGTTGAAAGTTTGTATGGAAAAAAAATTTAATCTGTACCGATTTTTATAAAATTTGAAATTCAGACTCTTAAAAATATTTCATTGAACACGTGTTTCATGGTTTTTAAGAATTCACCCCCTAAGGGTTCAAATAAGGGGTTGAAAGTTTATATGGAAAAATCTTTAAATTGCCACCGATTTTTATAAAAATTTAAATTCAGACTGTTAAAAATATTTTATTGAACACGTGTTTCGTGGTTTTTTTAGAATTCACTCCTAATAAGCGGGCGAAGCCGCGCGCGCCCTCTAGTAAAGCATAAAAAATTTTAAAAAACTCGCGGCAGCAAAGTTGTACACCTACCTAAAATATACAAAGCTATGCACGCAGTTGATGCGTAATTAGAAAATGTTTGAAAAAACACGGTGGTTTTCGATGTCGATCGAGATTTGGGCGAAACAGCATATTAAAGTTTCATAATTGACTAAAAAACATTGTTCAAGTCATCCACCCTCTAAGCCAATTTTTCTTTGAGGTTAAATTAAGCCGTAACGAGACAAATTTATACGTTTTTATAATTTACATCGTCGATATCAGCTTTATAGATTAGAATATTCTAAAACTATGTAATAATAGAGCACAATGTTTATTTTACATTCGTTTTTATCATCGTAATATCAGGATAGGAGTTGATTCATTTTATGTCCTGGCCCAGTTCCGTCCGTCCGTCTGTCCTATGCCACCCACTGCACATAACCTTACATGAACAACCAGGATATGACGAGTTATCTCTATCTGGAGTATATCTCAATGATGTTGCTATACATAAGGATGCTATTTTGCTTGTATTTATTTTGGGATTTTATGAATTTAATGTATTTTTATGCTAATAAATTAAAATTGCTGAGAACGGTTAATATGTCATATTTAAGATTAAAAGTAAAGAAATAACGAATTACCTAAAAATAAAAAATAAATTCTCCCTTTCAAAAGACCCTCTCTAACAAACGAACTTTGAAGTTGAATGTTAGATTACCTGAAAAATCTGTTGTTTAATACAGTTATTAAAAGGCAAAGGATAAACATAGTTTTGGCATCACTAACTTTTCTAAATTTAATACTAAGTATATTATGCTTTTATTGGGGAACGGTGCGTCTTAACACTAGGTTCCCTGCCTACCTTGCTGTGTGCGGGATACAGCGTGAAGCTGATTTTATTCCTTTATATTTACACTTTAATATTATATTTGAAAATAGACAAGTGTACATACATATATTCGTTTCCTGTTCCGTCTGTCCACGGCTCAATCGTCGCCACCCACGCTCCTTATCTGGTCTCCAGAGTTACGAGCTCGGTGCACCCCGCGCCGTGTTAACTGCACGCTGTATGGCGACCATTGAGCTCAGTAATGCATTATGGCATTAGATGTTCTATAGGCTTTATTTTAAATAATAAATATTTTTGTAATCAAAATATAAAAGTATGCAGTGGTGTCAAACTTAAGGCTGTAAATGCGACAGTTGTGGGTTCGATTTCCATTCCGGGGGAAGCAAATATTTTTAATATTTTCATTTTCTCGCTTTTCGTTACAAAGTGCGGGGTTGCGTTCCACCACTCAACACGCAATACTTCGCGAATTTCCAGGTTTCCTTCTGTGTACCCTGGTATGTGCGGAATACAGCATGAAGCAAAAAAAATATTCTTTATTCAATTACATGGCATACATAGAAATGTAGGTTTAAGGTTCAAGTTAGTAATGTCAGTCCATCGACTTGGAAGGCACTTACTACTGTAAGAAGTTGGCGAGAAACTTTTACTGTCGAACAGAATGTAACATCTTAGTTTTTTTGTCACTCGTTTTCCATTTGATACAATATTTTTAGCGCTTTGTCTTGTTATCAGATCGAGGAAATTAAAATATCTCATTCAGAATCGAACCCACAACCGTCACGTATAAAATCGAACGCTCAGGAAATCATTGTGTTGAATTAAAACGACTATTATTAATATTCTGACGAAATGATCTTAAATGTAGTCGAAGACAGAATGTAATGTTAATGTTATAAATGGCAAACCGTTTAGAGAAGGAAATTATTTGCTCTTTGAATATCGAGACAAGCGCGTCTATTAGGCAACGACAACTGACTCGTTTTGTCATTTACTAATTTATTACTGTGCCTACTTGTTATTATTTGAAATTTAATTTTGTATTTTATACAATTTTATATACAGACCTCTAGAATAATTCCAAGTTTGATTGTTTTCATTATATTAACGGACGTCTATTACATGTGGAGATAATGAAACTAAAAAAAGCCGGATGGACTCAGAAACTAAGGCAGGCCACTGCTCAGATGGATTGATGGAGTTAAATTAGATCTTTGAACATGAGCATTTTAAATTAGAAAGAAAAATCTAGAAATAGGAGTAGGAGTTGGAAAAATATTCTAAACTGGAAAAAATTCTAGATGATGATGATTATATTCATACGATAGATACATAGTCTTTATAATAAATGTATTGTAACTAACCTAAATATTTAGTGCAATGAACAATGCAACGAACAGTGTTAAGTTCCGCAGTTCAATATGCAATATTTTTAAAGTTTACCACATCCACTTTACGCATAACTTGAATCACTGTCCTCGAGGACGATGTGAGTGTGTTAGGACCTCTTTATTTAGTTAAAGATAATCGTGAGATGTTCAGTTAGATCGTGTTTGTAGCTTTGTAGCCTATTTTTAACTTTATACAAAATTCTTTGAAATAAGCAAAACGACTTATAAAATTTACTTAAGACACAAGCTACGATCTAGTTCTTGACTATTTTGTGGTGTTATGATGATTTGAAATGGATCGGAGTTAAGTCAGATTGAAGTTTTTGTGAGTTCTGCCCCTGCCCCTGCGGCTTCAGGTACAAAACACTCCCAATAAGCGTTAACTGTAATTTTATGGTTTAATCGTATTATATCAATATTTAATGTGAAATTATACAAGGTTTTTACCTTAAGATATTTTATAGGCATTCAGTTAATCTGTTTACGACAGTTTATTGCGTCTGTTCACACTTCGTAGCTATCGATTATGTTCCAACAGTATTATTTATTACTAATACACTAACTCACGCCCACGGCGTTGCTTGGCTTTTGTGTGAGAAATCAATATATATTTTTCTAAATGGATAAAGTTGTTTATTAAATTTTAATTATACTATTATTATAATCTTCTTTCTTAAATTTTATTGCATTACGCAGAATGTGTTCAATAAAAGGTAGATATAGAGATAATTCACTCTGTTTTTATGATTATCATACATTTGGAGCTTCTTTGTTGGGTAGATGGGCCCAATGTCGTATTTTTTTTGTATAATCTTTTAAAAGAATCTAAACTTTGTATAGTGTAGCTTTGCGGGAAACTTCCTACATAAGTCGCAAAATTTGTTATTGTATAAAATATTACCAAGGACAAAAAATATATTTGTCTTCTGAATATCAAAGTATATAAAACAATTAAAACAAATAGAAACCTAGTGTTAAAACGGCATGTTTTCGAGACATTGCGTTTTGAGTGGCTAAATCTAACATCGCACTTTGGCTGTCATAGCGAGGGAATGGCAATGATTTAAATATAATCATTTCCTTGATTAGGGATCGAACCCACAATCACTGGGCTTACAGTCAGATGTAATCACACTGCGACGTGACGGACCCAGGTAAAATGTAACATTAATATATTATTTATTATAGATAAAATATTTTGTTTATCAAATTGCAAAGCAACAGCATTATATGTACATCAATAAATATAGCTGATGTAGACACTTATGTAGGTATATATTAAGTCTCCGAAGTGCCTACAACCATAAATATTGATGAACAATTACATAAATGCCCATAAACCGTCAATATCCTGATGACATCATAATTATACGAATCGTGTAGAGTGCGAGTGAGACAGTGATATGATATCAAGTCGATAACGGCGCCTGCGCATCATTGTAATTTGCTTAATTACTATTAAAATAGTTATTAACTTTAAAAAAAACAATAGCTTATATCGTTGCTTTAGTGGTGAAGACAGTTAAGACACAATTTAATTATATTATACAACTCACTTTGACCAAACTTGTGGCTGACCCTCCACCTTCTTGATATGAGTATACTGCAGAGCAACTGTTGAGTTTCTTGCCGGCACTTCTCAGCAGAACTGCCTTCTGAACCTTTTTTTTTGTTTATATGTTCATTCGACGATTCAAAAGTGCTTATAACAGTCTATTTGAATAAAGAATATTTTGAATTTGAATAGACTTGCGTTTGACCGCATCAACCCTGATGAGCGTTAGCGTGGTGCAAGCTTGCCTAGTAAATACCTATTGACTCTGTTTTTGAAGATATTATAATTCATAGGAAATATTATAATTCATAGGAAATACAGATGCTGGCAATAAGTTCCATCCTAGTATCTGCAACGAATAATCAAATTATTTATAGCCTATTTGAGAGATACATTACACGGAGACCAGTCTAAAAAATAAGATATATAAAATTAAACAACACATTTTTAACGAAAAAGAGAATAAAATATTTTTTTCAAGTTCATGCCGATTTATTTCTTAATACATGCACATCTTTTCTGATATCGTACGTGTTATTCGCCAAGAAGCAATATATTAAAGCGTAGTTGCCGGAAGTAGGAAGACGGAGCCGGAATCGTGATTACACAAACGCATGCATATCTGCCTTTATCAGATAACTAGTGAAAGATGCACATTCTGCACTGGCTGGATGCTGTACAGTACGTATCTTATGGATAAGATTGTACATATAAATATACTATGCTTAAAATATTTAATCATGGTTTGGGAACATTTAAGCTGTAAATTTTTCATTATTTTAAAACATTCATCGTATATGCACATGACGGAGGAAATTAATTATTTTAATATTTTCCCTCTGGTAACAAAGTGCGGCGTTCCGCTCCGTCACTCGACATTGAATGTCAAAATTAGACGGGGAAACACAGTATCTTGATATTATGTTCCTTCAGTCTACCCCGCTATACGCCAGATACAGCGTGGAACTAAAAAGATATCCATAGCTTGCTTGATCTTTAATCTCATTCATATGATCTTCATTTACTGTGACATAGCTAGCTAAGTACTTTACTTGCACCATTGAAACATTAGCATTGACATTTTCACTTTTTAGATATTCTAATTTTCCCATTAAACGGGCAATTTACATGTAAAATTTCTTAAAAAAATAAAGAAATCTTATAAGACCACAAAATATGTGATCAGGAAATGACGCTGTTATCACAGAACAGCATTTTTATCAGCGGCAAGCAGGTAGCGGTACCACAAAGTATTTTTCCTTTCATCACACGAGTTTAACATAACCTGTCGCCTCTGACTGAGCTATTTGGCCTTGTTTTGTCGGTGACTGATAATTTACTTACGATAGATGATTGAGGTCACTTCGTAGGTAAGCTCGACTTTTCCACGGAGCGCGTCCAACCGGCCTTACAGCAAGTTAAGTAAGTTTTCAATGAGCTTTTGTACAGTGCTGCTCTCAAGTTATGATTATATAGTAATTATTACTGAAAATATGTATAATAATTTAATTTGCAATCAAATAAGGTGTAATAGGTTTTGATGCCTTACATATTTAAGCGACAGGCAAGTGTTTATTGCAATGACGTAAATTATATGTGCTTGCTACATAGGTACAACTCCTACCGTGCGAATGTCTATGAAAAGTTCTTTTTTACGAAGATAACGGCGTAAAAGTGTATTGTAGAGAATCATAATTTGGCGGAAGGGAATATGTGCTCAAATATATATCTACCTATTTACAGATTTTTGTAGCTTTACTCAGGGACCAGCGTTTAGCGTTTGGCGCTCCGTTCTCTCTCTGACTACCACGATAGGGATACAGCGTGATACTAGATTAGATTAGATTTGTAGCTTTACGATATAGTCCGCGTATACCAGGGTAGGTTAAGGGCTCCTAGTGTTAAGACACTGCGCGTCCCACTTTCTGTCCTATTTGATTGTAGCCGTCGCAACCCAACGGCACAGTCTTAAGTATAAACGTGACGGTAGTGGGTAAGATTCCCAAACGAGGCAATGAATTATTTTCATTGCCTTGCTTTGGTAGCATGACATTTGGTTGAGTTTCTAATCAACACATAATTTCTTGGTATTCAAGGGAATTTCGAGCGAGAACGAAGTGTCTTGACAATAGATTTTCTCTGCCTACTTTGCTATATGGGTGATACAACGTGTAACTAAGAATCAATAAATAAATAATAATTAAATTATACTAAAAATTGCTATAAAGATTAGTGCTTGGGTCGTCTCGTGTACAGCTTTCACTTGTTCATTGAATGCCACGTATGTAAATAGCCTGATTACCATGCAGGCGCGCGACGCGAGTACAATGGCTCCACGCTATCAGCCACTGATAAGAGTGATAAGAGATTGTTTAGGAACCACCTTATCAGTTATCACTTGATGTTTTCCACAATTAAGATATGTCACAACTTATTTAATATCCAATGTTGGTACGTAATCTTTTATAAACAATTGAAGTTGGTTGAGCTTTCTTGGTTAATAATGTTATTTCAAGACTTTTTTAGTATATTTTTTTTTTAGTTTGTGTCAAACAAGTGGTTTGATTAAAAATTATTTTTAAAATGTTTTAATTTGGTTAGCAGGTTGCTTTTTTAGCTTAGTTGATCTGATTGAAAAAATAGTTACTTACCTATATCCGAATATATTTTATTTAACTAGAGGGCGCGCGCGGCTTCGCCCGCTTATTAGGAGTGAATTCTAAAAAAACCACGAAACACGTGTTCAATAAAATATTTTTAACAGTCTGAATTTAAATTTTTATAAAAATCGGTGGCAATTTAAAGATTTTTCCATATAAACTTTCAACCCCTTATTTGAACCCTTAGGGGGTGAATTCTTAAAAACCATGAAACACGTGTTCAATGAAATATTTTTAAGAGTCTGAATTTCAAATTTTATAAAAATCGGTACAGATTAAAATTTTTTTCCATACAAACTTTCAACCCCTATTTCATCCCTTTAGGGTTAAAATTTTTCAAATTCCCTTCTTAGTGGATGTCCAGAATATGAAAATAAACATCTGCCCAAATTTCACGTTTCTACCATCAGCGGTTACGGCTCTGCGTGCCTCTTACCTCAGTCAGTCAGCACAAGTCCTTTTATACATATAGATCAACAACCATGTCCTATCTTTGCCATAAAACTTAACCTTGATCTACAATCTTTAATAATGAGCCATATATACATTTTAACTTTTTTTTGATTCACTCCTGTATCCCGGACATAGAAGAAATATAGAAACCTAGTGTTCCACCACTCCGTTCAAATTAAGACACTTACTTCCGTTTCCTACTTTCCTCCGAATTCTCGAGGCATCGCGACTCAACACACATTTCTTAGGAAAGTAGATTCCCTCTGCGTACCTACCCTGCAATGTACGGGATACAGCATGAAGGTAAAACATTTACACAACTCTTAATTATTTCCAATTCACCACGAGCGAAGCCGCATATGAAAGCTAGTATTTTAAAAACAGTAACTTCTAAAAACATTCCTCAAGTCCACAAGTATTGTTTAATTACAAACGGACAGTGAGGGATGGCCGTATTTGGTAATGTAAATCACTCATGCGTCGCGACTGGCGACGTCTCCGGACATATGCAAATATGTATAAATATGGTAAATGATACTATTTTTGTGAAGACATTGAGGCGCGGTGATTAGGGTCTGGTTGTACACGAGATGGTCTTGGGTTTGGTGCCTATTTTTAGATTTTAAATAAGCTTTATCTCGTTCACATAATAAATTCTTTGATTTTCACGACTGTTACACATTTTAAATGAAACTATTTTAACCGGATTAATCGCGTATATTTAGTATTTTTATAAAAAAAAATTAAATTAGCTTCACGCTGTATCCCGCACACAGCAGGGTAGGCAGAGGGAACCTAGTGTTAAGACACTCCGTTCCCCACTTTCTGCCGAATTCTGGAGGCATTGCGTGTTGAGTGGCAGAACTCAACGCCGCGCTTAACCTCGACACCAGAGCGAAGAAATGGAAATATAAATTTAAATAAATATTTCATCTCCTCGAGTGGGGATCGAACCCACAACCAGTCGATTTTGCAGTCACGCCTCGTGCCGCTGCGCCACGACCGGCCTCAATTGGTCTAAGAGGTACATCTTTTTTGTGTATTTTTGGTAACCCATACAACTTTGGAGGTTTTACACAGCTAGGCACGAGAGATTTATTTTAGCTGTCCGCGAGG
This sequence comes from Heliconius hermathena, assembly GCA_013403705.1. Taxonomy (NCBI): domain Eukaryota; kingdom Metazoa; phylum Arthropoda; class Insecta; order Lepidoptera; family Nymphalidae; genus Heliconius; species Heliconius hermathena. The sequence continues at coordinate 337,358 of JAAIXJ010000196.1, forward strand.
CTATTGAAATACAAAAACATCCTAATTTCAATAGAGAGGACGGCTGGAAGCTTTCTAACACCTGGGACCCACTTATAAAATCTTTGAAGTCTCAAAATATACGCGATTAATCCGGTTAAAATAGTTTCATTTAAAAAGCTTTATCTCGCTTTAATAAGAGAAAATGGGTGCATAGGTTCCTCAGCATATCGCGTAATCAAAAAAGTGAATGCAGGAAGAGGTAGAATATTTTTTAGAAAGTTATAATTTGTTGTCAGTAGGCATAATAATTTATCACATTACATGTCCTAAATCACGATCTCCTCTACCTATAAGTTAGTTATTTTTTTGTTAAAAAAGGGGTAAAGCCCATTTAATGTGAATATTTCACTTTCTCTTTACGATTAGTTGTATAGTTTAGCGTAAACAGACATACATACATGTCAAGTGTTACACCATCCGGGGATCTATTACAGGTGTTTAGCCTTAGCACCTGAGGTGCCGGAGTCAGTGGGCGGTGGACAGAAGACTGGCGTAGGGTTGACCATAAAAAGCACTGAAATTATACTAATTTCATAATTTAATTTGATACTTTTTTTAATGAATACATAAAATAAAATTAGCTTTACGCTGTATCCCGCACACAGCAGGGTAGGCAGAGATAACCTAGTATTAAGACACTCCGTTGCCCACTTCCTGCAGAATTCTGGAGGCATTGCGTGCTCAATTTTACCTCGACACCAGAGCGAAGAAATGGAAATATAAATTAAAATAAATATTTCATTTCTTCGAGGGGGATCGAACCCACAACCAGTCGGTTTTACAGTCACACTTTGTGCCCCTACGCCACAACGGGCCTCTTTTTTATGAATAGTACTTTTAATATTTGTATGTCGAAAAAACTGTTTAAAGCGTCTAAGCACTGACGGCTGACTGTGAATGCGATGAGTGTGGGTTCGATTATAAAAATAATAAACTGCACTGTTGCGTTTACCATTGTACTGTTACTATTTCAAATTAAAAACATATTTTATGTTAGATACAGATAGTACAATTATGTCGAGAAAGGCAATAGTTTCTATTACATCACGTTAATCATTTCAATTAACTTATTGAAGCTACGGCCACAAATATCACATACACAATTGACCATGCAGGCGAAGCCGCAAAGAAAAACTAATACATCAGAAAATATTACAAAAAATAATTAGCTAAAGAAACCTCGACAACCCTGCACGGATGTAAGAATTTTGATTGAGTTTGTGTCTGAGAGTTTAGAACAAGAAGATTTATCGATCCTCGTGTGACGTAACCATCCTAAGTGAGGCCACTCTTGTAATTGCCCCTTTAATATAAAACGTGGCAACTTAAATGATTTATCTAATTTGCTAGATTCTGACGTGTGACTTTGTTTCTCCGTTGTTTTAGTTTCACGCTGTATCCCGCATATAGCTGGGTAGGCATGGAAAAGTAATCGTTTCTCTAGACAGTCCGTTATCCAATTTTCCCTCAATGTTGAAAACTTTACGTGTTGAGTGCAGCGCTATGTTTTGTTACGGGGAGCAAAGACATGAAAATAATGTATTCCTTCTTTGTAAATCGAACTCATAACCAGAACCTCTGAGCCAGGACTATATTGAGACTTGAATTTTAATGGAAAATCAAAAACAATAATAATATAATATTATTGCACAAACCGAATTAAATATATAACTTGTAAATGTTGTTAAATTAAAAGGAATTTGGGACTATTATATATTATATTAAAGATATACAGAACACTATTTACATACGTAAGTACGAAAAGTAAAGAAAAGAAACAAAATATCTCTATTTTTCCCGTATAGCTGAATAAAAAGCGGAAACCCAATGTTAAGTCACTGTTCCCCGACAATATCGCGTATAAGGAAACAGTAAATTATATAATATTTTAACATTTTTTAAGTGTTATTCCACACATAGGAAAGAAAAATAATTATTTAGGTTTTACGTTTTCTAAATAAGGAAATTATATGTATAATCTTAATAAAAATTTTATCCATCCATTTTTATCCAGCTTTTTGATTCGACAACAAACATCTACAAATTAATCTAATTCAACAACATACTACAAATCGAAATATATATAAATTACTTATTAAATAAAGTAATGAGGCCGGTCGTGGCGCAGCGGCACGAGGTGTGACTGCAAAATCGACTGGTTGTGGGTTCGATCCCCACTCGAGGAGATGAAATATTTACTTAAATTTATATTTCCATTTCTTCGCTCTGGTGTCGAGGTTAAGCGCGGCGTTGAGTTCTGCCCCTCAACACGCAATGCCTCCAGAATTCGGCAGAAAGTGGGGAACGGAGTGTCTTAACACTAGGTTCCCTCTGCCTACCCTGCTGTGTGCGGGATACAGCGTGAAGCTGATTTTTTATTTTTTTTAAATAAATTAATATTTACATGATATTATATTTTTAAGTGTCACGTAAAAGCCCAAGGTCTATCCGCGACGTAGCCCTACTTCAGGTAATTATATTATAAATATGACAAAGTAGCATATATCGTTTGCATTTCATTAAATTGGGTCGCATTTCTCTGTTAAAATGTGCCAACCCGATTTTAGACTAAAACATGTCTGATTTGTATGTATGTCAGTGTGGCAGGGTCTGATTATAAACGACATTTGTTCCAAAAATTAGATGGAAACTGGGAAACGGAGTGTCTTATCTCCAAATTTTGTTCTGCCTACTAAAATTGTAGTAGCATTTTTTGTTTTACGCTATGTGCGTAAAACAAAAAATACTACTACAATTTTGTTCAATAAACACACAATATTTATTTTCGCTACTTAACATGTAATATCTATAGATCAAATTACTTAAAAGTAGATTCTTTACACCCAGAAATTCCTACAAAACAAAATAAATATCAGTTGACCATATTAGTTCCTACTACCTAAAAAATTCCATGATCCAATAAAATAAATTCTAACCTCAAGTAGCCATGTTTGCTGTCACTTAATTAATTTACATTCTAAATACCAAAGAGGTTTCTTTTAGTTCAAAAATTTGAACCATTTCCCATCGCTTAGAGAAAGTAGGCATCCATTACTAATGAGCGTAAAAAGCTTAACGTCTTATAATCTATCAAACATTGTAAGTCTTATATAAATATCTATACTAAAATTATAATGCTTAAGAGTTTGTTTGGTTGAAACCGCTAATCTCAGAAACTGCTGGTTCGAATTACTTCAACCTAAAAAAAATGTTGGATGGTTCATTTGTTGAGGTCTCACAGGCTATATTACATCATATCTGTCGTTGCGTTGGAAGTACTGTATAGTACCACTGGCAGTCAGAGTTACCTAACAGCTCTCAGCTCTAGGATTGATCTTGAGAGCGATCTTGAGATACCCTTGTAACAATCTATGAACGAATATAACATCGAATGATCAAATACGAAGGCTAGTAAGTATAAAAAAAATACAAAATGTATTTAAATGTGGGTTAGTACTGTTTACCAACTCCACACTCACGTGTCAATCAAACCGTCATTAAACCACTTACATATCTAAATTTGTAGGAGCTACTTGTCGTTTATTTTTTTAATGAGTTTGTTTTAGTTTTTTTTTATATTATATATGTATCTATATAACTTTATAATATGTAATATATATTAATAAACATTAAATATGCATATTTATGAAAAGGTACCTTGAAAACTATTAATCGACACAAGCAATCACTACATCTTTATGTTTAGATATACGCTATTTTAATATTGAATATGTATTAGGTGAATGAATAAGTTCTCGCTGTTTTTTTTGCGGGGAATTTTATTTCACTGCTTTATTCAGAAAAAATCTGCAGCAGAAGCACGCAAAGTTTACGTTGAGACAATGCTTTGTCGAATACAACGTGCAGAGAGTGGTTTAGGCACTTCAAAAGTAATGATTTTGACCTAGAAGACAAAGAGCGTTCTGGAGCACCGACAAAATTTGAAGACAGAATTGGAGGCATTGCTTGAAGAAGATCCATGTCAGACGTTAGTAGAGCTCGGGAAAACGTTACAAGTAGATGCGTCAACAGTTTCAAAACGTTTAAAAGCGTTAGGAATGATCCAAAAGCAAGGGCATTGGGTGCCGTATGAGTTGAAGCCGAGAGACGTAGAACGACGTTTTCTCATGTGTGAATTGTTGCTTCAACGGCAAAAGAGAAAAGGTTTTCTGCACCGTATCGTCACTGGGGATGAAAAGTGGATTCACTACGACAATCCAAAGCGAAAAAAATCGTGGGGCATGCCGGGTCACGCATCAACATCGTCGCCAAAACCAAATATCCATGGTTCTAAGCTTCTTCTCTGCATTTGGTGGGATCAGCAGGGCGTAATTTATTATGAGCTGCTTAAACCTAATGAAACTATCACGGGAGCTCGCTATCGACTTCAGTTGATGCGTTTGAGTCGCGCTCTGAAAGAAAAGCGGCCACTATACGAGCAGAGACACGACAAAGTGATTTTATTACATGATAATGCTCGGCCACATGTGGCAAAACCAGTCAAAACTTACCTGGAAACACTTCAATGGGAAGTTCTACCCCACCCGCCGTATTCACCGGACATAGCCCCCTCCGATTACCACTTGTTTCGGTCGATGGCGCACGGTTTAAGCGAGCAGCGCTTCCATTCTTTTGAAGAAGCCGAAAAATGGCTTGATTCCTGGATTGCCTCGAAAGATGAGTCGTTTTTCCGACGGGGGATTCAATTGCTACCAGAGAGACGGGAGAAAATGGTCTCTAATGATGGACAATATTTTGAGTAATGTTATTGTAAGCATTATACTTTAAATTATTTTTTTTAAAACAAAAAAACAGCGAGGACTTATTCAAGGTCCTAATATATGATTGTATGTATGTATAATATAGCAATACAGTAAACAATATTTAATATAATAAACTTTACGCTGCCGTGCCATAGTAAATATCTTGTATAAAATATATAGCAGAGTAGGTAGAGGGAACGTAGTGTTAAGACATTTCATTCTCCACGCACCGCTTCTAAATAAGATATTGAACGGTGTAACGCCGCACTTTGTCTTGTAACGATAGCAAAGAAATGAAAATAATTTATTAACTCGAGAGGAAATCGAACCCGAAATTGTCGCGTTTACAGTAAGACACTATATGTTGGGTTGTAAATGTCTATATTTATGTATTTACTTTTTATGATCCTCGTGTACTGATTCAGAAGGGAAAAACAGAGTGTTTTGAAATAAGGTTTCCTCTGCTTATCGTAATACACGGGGGAGTCTGCGTTTCTGAAATATAAACGAAAATTTTGGAAAACGTTATTTCGATTGTTGCATTTTAAATTAATTGAATTTATCGGCCAATGAAATGGAAATATTTTGAACGTAAACACGTCAGCGGGCTGATGTCACGACGTCAGTTGTTTATACATACACGCTACATCTCCAAGGAGATCGGAATTGAAATGTTGTGATATCGCCCTATCAAGGAGGTTATAATAAACCGTTCCAAAAGTAACACAGTTCTCAGGTTCGATGTCCGCTTGGTACTTACGATAAAAGTTTTGCATTAGTTAAACTTTTTTGTAAAGATTTAATATAGGATAAGTTGGATAGCGTTTGAAACGTAAACACAACTGTTCTGTGTTCGATTTCCACTCGGAGGAATAAATTTACAAATAAAAAGTCTCAAAAATTGGGCGGGATAGTTATAATTCCCTGAGTGGAGATTGAACCCTTGACTGTCGTTTACGGCAGTCTCTGTAATATTTGCAATACTTTTAGTAATTACGCATTAAATGTTCATCAAACGCTTCAGCTATTTTTAATCCTACTAACGAATTCGTCATATTATGCTAACAAGTTGTCAAACATTGCCTTTACAAATAAGAACATGTCTGCATGACGGTGGACCAGGGTTCAATGTTCAGTCGGTCCTTGTACGAGATAATCCACAGTAAGCCATTGTTTCACGCGGAATATCATATTTGCCCAAACATTTTGTTCCTAAACCGCTAATTGGTTAAGAGGATCACAAACAATCTGACATTTGAGTAGTTTGCTTGTGTAATCTGTTAATTATTTGCTTTTTTTTTAGCTTCACGCTGTATGACATAACTGAGAACTGTGAAACATGACACAGCGCAAGTGACCATTGTAAGACAATGTAGCCCATAGCCCTCGACAAATGGACTATCTAATACTAAAAACATATTTTTCGAGATCAGCGCGTTCAACCATACAAACTCTTCAATTTATTATATTAATATACTCGTATATAGATATATAGATTACCGACATTATTTGTGTTTGATAGTCCATTTGAAATATTTAATGTTTCCATTCGCTCGCTCTGGTAACCGGGCAAAGCGCGGCGTTGAGCTCCGCTGCTCAATCCGCTCCAAAATTCGGCGGAACGGGATACGTGTTTTAACACTAGGTTCCCAGGGTCCCTCCGTAAAACAAAAGTAAATAAACAAATAAACTGGCACAATAAAACTCATTACAGTAATAGTTATGAAGCCATAAATAACTCGGCGCTTGTTCGTACTTAAGTAATACTCGCGGCGGTTTATTATTTTGATGTACGACACACTGTGTAAATGTAAATTTGGACGTCGCCTTATCTCGACTACAATTTGTTGGGAGCGACAACTTCGGTTACTTAAATTCTGTTTAAAACTTATTACAGATGCGTTCAAAGGTTAAATATATTACTGGAAATACAGTTGGTGGTATTTCCGACGTTTATATGTATATATTTCTTTCGTTTCTTCCCTAAAATGTTGCGGGATCCCACGGGATGGGCCGGGATTAGTATCCCTGAAAGTTTTGTGACTTCTCCTGTCAAAGAGCTGTCAATAAAGTGTGACAGTTTAGTAAGTGGGTAAGTGCCCGCGTCTTACTTTTTGACAATATTTAGCTAGTTTGGGTGAAGTTAAGCTTTTCTATATGTGGATTATCGTTTTGTGTTGTATTTATAACACAAATAGCGACCCTGACTTTGCCTAAATATTATTTCATATAACATACAATATAATATCATTTGATATTGATAACTAATTAATTGCTAAATTAGTGATATTTATAAAGCTGGTTTTAATAGATTTAGCCAAATAACTTTTCATGCCGCCGTTGCACAGTGGCACAGCGTCTGAATGTGAACGGAACGCTAGGCTACGGATTCGATACTCGTTTGGGTGAATCTATTATTTTAAGTTCCTTCCCGTTAATAAGACAGAATGTGGTGTTGATTTCTGCAACAAAACATGTAATGTCTCGAAAATGAAGTGAAAGATGAGGAATGGAGAGTCTCAACACTAACTTCGCTCTGCCTACTCTACTAAATTTGGGATTATAGCGCGAAATTATTTTCATTTTTATGACTACTCGGAGACGTTCTATAAAAAAAAAGTAAGCGGTATAATCTTAAAAATTAACTTAACTAAGTAAAATTTAAAACAAAATTTACTAACTGCCTATACTTAAGTAGCTACCACCGATAACCTTTAAGTTACACAAACCAACTAGATATTAACAAGGTATAAAACAGTAAATTCTCCAATGACACCGCATCGAGGCGGCCGCCATTCGCAACAACTCACTGTGACACAAAACATGAAACTAACGCTACTAGAGTTACAGAGAAAGTGCACACTGTATGTCTGTGCTGTACTGTAAATACCCGTTCCGCTTTATGATAGTCGGTAGGCGTGTTAATTGGTTTAGAGAATACTGTTTATTGAAAGGATAGTGTAATATAGTGGCGCAGTGGCATAGTGTCTGATTGTTAACGCGACGGTTTTGGATTTGATTCCTCTCGTGGCATATGTTTTATTTCCTTGTTATGGTGGCGAGATAAAACGCGGCGTTGATTTCTGTCTCAAAAATTGAGACAAATATGCGAGATAAAACGTAAAGCTGAAAAAGTTTTAGTTATAAAATTAAAATAAGTAATTGGTAGAATCTACTCTATTTTTCTAAAGTGCTCAAAATGTAGGACTATTATTTGCATAAGTGCATTAGGGATAATTAACTATCTCAAGAAGGGCAAAATCAGTTAGCAAAGAGAATCTAGTAAAAATATAAAGTGCTCATTCATATCTTTCCTTCAATGTGTCAATTTTTTTTAATTTTACCCTGTATCCCGCACATAGTACGGTATACAGAGGGAATTTGGAAACTTAATGTTAAGACACTCCGTTCCCATTGAGACATTTGCGTTCCCCATTTTCCGCCGAATTTCCCGATATTACCTGTTGAGTGACGTATCTCAACGCCGCGCTTTGCTTAGTTATCAGAGCGGGAAAACGAAAAATTTCATTCCCGTGCGTGGGAATCGAACCCACAACCTTGACAGTCACACGCTTGTGCATGTGCGCCACGACACGATAGTAATTCTTTTTAACTTTCCTTAAACACAATTTTTACAAACAATTATCACATTGTGGCACACCACTTCTACCGACGTCGCCGTCTCAAGGAAAGATTCAAAGGCGAATAAAATGTACATCTCACAGGAAACGAATCCCTAACCGACCACCCTTCTACTAAGCCACAAGCACCACAATATATTCAGCTATATATAGCTCGGTTCAGTGACACACAGACACAGTGACTAACCCCGATGATTTACAATCGGGACCGCGAGTGTCGCGTTACAGCCGCCCCGTCGGTCGCGGCTCGCAAGGTGTGCGCTGAAATATTACTTATATTGTTGGTTTTTTTGCTATCTTGTGTTTATGAGAGGTTAGTGGTAGCGCAGCGGCACAAGGTGTGACTGTAAAACCGACTGGTTGTGGGTTCGATCCCCACTCGAGGAGATGAAATATTTACTTAAATTTATATTTCCATTTCTTCGCTCTGGTGTCGAGGTACAGCGCGGCGTTGAGCTCTGCCGACACGCAATGCCTCCAGAATTCGGCAGAAACTGGGGAACAGAGTGTCTTAACACTAGGTTCCCTCTGCCTACCCTGCTGTGTGCGGGATAGAGCGTGAAGCTGATTTTTTTTTGTATTTATGTGTTGATGGTGTTTTGTTTGACAGTATCTTCTATGTGCAGGCTTAGTGCCAGGTCTAGCACTACCAGCACTTTGGTGAAATTTTTGTAGAACTTTTTTATTTTAATGTAATTGAAATTCGTTAAAAAAGTCAGATATTTAAATAATCATTTATTTGGATAAACCACATAACTCCAACCCTTACGTCTCAGTGTAGATGTATCTTCGTGGGTCCGATTCCTGCTTGAAAAACGTTGCTATTTATTATAAAGCTTGATTTGATTTCCGCCACTCAACACGCATTGCCTGAATGTCTTAACACTACTCACGTTTCTTTCGTTTTTCGTTTCTTACGTTCCCTCTGGCGCCCTGCTATGTGCGGGATACAACATGAAGCAAAAAAAAAGACTAATTTAGAAATAATATTCCTTTAAAGTACGCGATGTAGTGTAGATGTTTTTCAAAAGCACCACCAATCCGCCGATACCAATAACTAAAGAAATAAAAATGAAGATTTTCTTGAATGATAATTAACATCGTATACAAATAACTAAGTAGATTCGCAGTATTTCTAAGCACTAGTCCTACCTAATTCCATGCGAAGTATATAAATTACCGTCAAATCTGTGTCTTATCTCACATACGACAGACGCTTGTGATTGTCTCTGTGGCCCAATGGGGCCCTTGACCCTGGCCTTAAGAATTTACGCCGTTAACGGTACTACTAATCGGTTCCCTGTTTTTAAATAATGTGAAGCAATCGAGTCAAAATGACTTTTCAATTGGATGTCACTTAAAATACTAAGACAAATAACTGATGGAAAACATCAAAGTTCAAACGTATATCTTGCAATCGCCGGTGATGAAGATTATATTAGACGTCAGTAAAGGACAACTTAAAAGTATTATTTCTTCATTTGCGAATTTTCTTATTTATTTGCAATTAAATAATTGCAAATAAATAAGAAAATTATATAGCAAGTGCTATGCAGATCAGCTTGTAAGCTCATGGTTTTCAAATTCCAGAAAAGGATCTTCGCAGTGGAAACTCTGACATTATCTGTAATCTAATTTAGTAAAATTAACTTCCATGTGAAATACGTATAAAGATTTTTCTCTAGTACCTCATACATAACAATACTTAATAAACTCTATAACATAACATAATGGCATGGAGTGATTGCGATTACGAAATCATTCCCTCCAACATTATCTTAATATAATGAATCACGAGGACGCTGCTCACAAAAGCTAATGATGAGATAGAGATGCGATCATGTCACGTATTCTAATGAGAGTCTTTCATTTAAAATACCTCAAATTACAATTACATTGTCATTTAGTTGCTAATCAGTATGAGACTTTGATAAGAGTTATCAGAGAGCTATACGACTATGTAAATATGTACGGTAGTGCACGGCGCGCTGGCGGGGTCCGCTATGTCGTATATTACACCTTGTTAGCCTCCTCCTGACCAAGATATCCTAATGACGACTATTATCTTAATGGTGATTAGACCGACTGTTGCAACTTGCTATGCAATGCATTTACCATTATAACTCACAACATTTTCGCTTTCAAATAAATAGATATTTCAATCTCAATTTTGCTACTACACTTATTTCGAAAGCTAATTAAAATTATCATTTTCTTTGAGTTCACTGTGTTCTCTTTGAGATTGTTACCAAGTCCTTAATAACATTCCGCTGCAGCGCAGACTAGATTTTCACTGATAACTTTATATTTAAACCACGTGTACTGTTAATCAAAGCACTCTAGATAATTTCTAATTTTAAGAGATTTATTTCGTGTTACGTGAAAGTAAATAAATATTGTCATTAAGTTGTCGGAGCATTAGCATATTATCGGAGTGGAATAGTATCCGATGGCCTAGAAAAGTCAGGTGCATCTAAAATATCGGGTCTGGCGCTCGGCCAGTGGCAACCAGCCTGGCCAAGAATTTCCAATTCATTGTTCAAGTGGAAATACTCAGTTACAAGAAGTCTTTGTAGGCTTACATAAGATAAATGATGCTGGAACTATAAATAATAAACTTTTCCTGTGAGCTACAGCTTCAAATCTAGTATGAAATTTTATTTATATTTCATTTCTATGACAATATATCTTATATTATGTATACAATTGTACAAAGAGAAATATAATAAGCTTTTGTATATAAAATCTAATATTAATCTTTTAAATCTTCTAAGAATCAACTTGATATGCTAATTTAAACAAATTATTTTTTTAATTATTATTAAAATTATGATACTAAGTCATCATAAAACTAAAATTCTTTCTCTAAATTTCATTCTATGTCTCAACGATTTAACTAAAGGTTTCATCTGGCAAATCCCAAAAGTGATAAGTTTATATAAACTTTAATATCATTAGAGGTCGTGGTGGTGCAGTGGCACAAGCGTGCGACTGTAAACGCGACGGTTATGGCTCCGATTCTCACTTGGGCGGATAAAATATTATAATTTTCTCACTCTAATAACGAGGCAAAGCGCGACGTTGAGTTCCGCCATTCAACACGCAATGCCTCGAGTATTCGGTGAAAAGTGGACAGTTAGAGTCTTAATGGGAACCGAATTTCTTAACACTAGATTACCTGATTTCCTCTCCATACCCTACAATGTGCGGGATAAAGCGTAAAGCTATATAGATTTTGATATTTTACAAAAAAAAACTAAATTATAAATCTAAATTTCTTAACACCAACAAACACTAAGTAAAAGTTTATTCAGAGAAGACAAATCCCCTCCTCAATCAATCAATCAGAACAAATCAAAAGCGCGTCCGACGTGCCCCGCGGTCTGTGGTAGTGGTAAGTAAATATCGGGTACAATGAATGGAGGTACTTGATTGATCGAGATAACCGCCTCACAGCTGTAAACGCGAGTAATGCGCAAATAATACACTTGGAACTAGCATTCAACTCCAATGAAATAGCGGGTTCGAATCACTTTGTGATCATTCAACGGTCTGTCTGAGAGAGCAATGATAGATCGCCAATAGCGATGTGGACTTTGATAGGTTTGCTAAAGGAGTTGATATGGACCCTTATTGTCCATAATATCTGGGAGATTGATCGTTATCTAATATTGTATGGCTTTTATTGTGCTTGTTTTGATTGAGTCTATTGGTCTCTTAATAATATGTAAGTGTTGCAACTGTTGGGTTTTCACGAAATATTTGCATTATTTTTTTTCTCTCTGTACCCTGCAGATAATAGGCTGGGAAAAGGGACGAAAGGCAGGCTGGGGAAAGGGATACTTTGTGTTCCTCCTAACTGCGTTTCCGCCAAATAGAGACATTGGGCTTTGAGTGGCGGAGGTCAACGCCGCGGCTTGTCATGCTACCAGACCGAGGAAATGAAAATAATTCATCCCCCGAGTGGATATCTAATGCCGTAAAATCGAAATACCGTATTTACAGTCACACGTTTCCGTTCTTTGCATTATAATCTCCATAATAATATATAAGATTAAACTACAAGTAGATATTAGTTATTTCGAATTCCGCTATTCCCTTCTCGCAAGTGCCGACCGACCTCAAGACCACTGATAAATAACATCCTCAACAGGCTAGCAGTTAGCGTTGCCCCGCTAATATGGACATTTGCCTGCTCTCGTTCGCACTTTAAACACTGAGCTCTGATTGCCTCTGATTTGTCATGATAACGGCGTTAGACCCCGATTACGTTAACTACTAACGAGGCGCTGTAATTGATAGCATCTGGGTCATGTCTAACTAGTTATAGATATACGTATCCGTGGGTATCTCGGGGAAAGAAGTGTAATGTGATAAAATATTGACGTTACTAATTTGCGGTGCACTGCTCGGTTCATTCAATATGTATTTTATATCAATTTTTAGTGGTTAAATTGTGATGATATTTTATGTCACTTTTTAGAGGTTGTGATCCTGCTATCGCAGGATAAATCGTAATGCCATTTTTTAAAATAATAAAGATATTTCATATATGTATACAGGGTGGAAGTGTAAGCAACACTTTAAATGAAACCACAGTTTTAACTACTCTATAAAAGCCTAATATAAATCAGAAAAAAATAAATTCCCAAAAATGAAAAAGTTATTTTTTCAAACAAAATAAATAATAAAATTGTCGTTTTAAAATATAACGCCATTTGTAAGGACGACGCACGCACACATAAACCTATCAAAGGAGCACCGCCGCACTTGCCTCATTCCGAAATCGAGTCGTAGGTATTGGGGATAAAGTTCAAAGTTGTTTAACCTTTAGTAATATTTTTGTAGTAGTAAGTGTTTATGTTATTGGGATCTATACGTAATCGCATCACACGAAATATAGGTATGGATAAAAATCGTGAAATAAAAAAAAAGTCCTACGTCCAAACTGTTGAGGCATCTTGATTAATTTCTTTAGGTATAGGTTTGAAATATCTTACCCTATATGCTGTTTCCGTTAAAGAAGCGCTGCCTCTTCCACCCTGTATATAATACCTCGAAAAAATCGGCGGAAAGTAAGGAACGGAGGTAGGACGACGAACTAGGTTCCCTCTGCCTACAAAAGAAATTAAATGATACAAAACTACACAGAATATTCACGAAATAATTGAGACCTCAAGACACTAATAGCGCAGCGGCTCAGCGTCACAACAGCGGTGGCTGTAAAAATTACAGTTGTGGGTGCGATTCCCATTCGGGAGAATAAATTATTTTCATTATCCTCCCTCCGGAAAGTAAAAAATACGTCTTACCACAAGGATCCCTGTCTACACTGCTGTATGAGCGGTCTTCTCAACCTTGTACAACAGTATAATCATTCTTTTACTCTTACCAATTATGAGTCCAAACGGTGTAGTTAATCTTATTTATATCTAGTTACAAATTGTAGCGAAAGGCAAGGCGTATAATCTCTCACCATAATTTTGTCAATTGAACGTTTAAGTGTGGGTTCGAATTCCTGTTTTGGTAAATACTTGCCCAACACCTGATTTTGAGTCAGAATTAAATGGCTGTAATATGAATTGTAGGCGCTTTCAAATAGTTAGCTTTCACTTCCAAACGGCCTTTAAGAATTTCTGGTACCATATACATTTAGAAAATAATGCTTGTATTTATATTTGAATATTTACTTATTTTTTACTCTAAAAAAATGAGAGAGGTAGGAGAAGAATGGTATCAATGATACTGGAAGAAGATCACGGAAAGCACTCTAACTTCATTTTCCAACCAATTTCCGGGTCTTATTACCAGAGCCAGGAAATGAAAATAATTTATTCCGAGTGGAGAACTCATAACCGCAGCCACGGTGGCGCAGTGGCGCCACTGCGCCACCGCGGCCACATAAAGAAAACAAAGATAAAGAAAATATAATAAAACAGTTTTTTATAGAATACTGTCATAAAGTTAGTTACAATAGTTCATGTAAATCCTAACTTACAACAATACGTGACTACAACTTGGCAAAGCTTAGTTTGCTTCTCCAAATTGGGACCTTACATTTGACCTTCGTGCAGAAATTAAACCTACGACCTATTACCTAGTAAACAATGCTCTCTAGAAATGGGAATTATATTATAACTTGCTTTCACCTGCCGCTTCGCGTCCGTGTACAATGAAATAACTGAGAATTATGTGTTATACATACATATGTAAGTGTCCGAAGACTCTGACCACAACTATAATGGGTTACATTGTAACAATTATTGTGATATACATGTATACAGCCCTCCTGGATAAAACGTCTAGGGACAACATTCTTTTTTTCAACCAGTAGTTCCTGAGATTACCCCGGTCAACCAAACAAACTCCTCATCTATAAAATAGTACTATGGACTACAGATTTATACAAGAAATCTTGAAAGCACTCCGACCAGCCGGAGCCAGCGCGTAACAATTATAACGTCTGTATTACATTTCCTCGCTCTGACAGTTTACGAGCCCATACATATTATGACAATTGTTTAAAGCATCCAAAATTTGCTTCCTAAAATAGACAAAATCTTTAAGCAATAACTGTTTTTATAGCTATATGATAAAAGACCAAAATTCTGTAGCAATTTTGGTCTTGAATTGTATTTTGGTCTGGTGTAAGTAAAGATATATGGGTATCCCGGCACCAAATCATGCATGTCTGTCTGGAACAAGTTATCTCACGCCATCGCATTGTATTCAGAGTATCTTCATGTACTCGAGTCAATTAAGTCGATGTGTTTCCTGTATTTCGGAATAAGGCGCTTTGATGTCTGTATTGCTTATAAAATTCAATAGCTGTAGGATATGTATGTTTGTGTATGTATGGATGGATTTGCTTGTATCGAGATGTATTACGTTTTATTGATTTCTTTTTATTGGTTTTTTTATTTATATTTTACGGACTAGATATATCCATTAGGGGTTTTCTTTTTCCTCTTGCCCTGAACAAGGCAAAACGTAGCGTTGAGATTCGCCATTCGAGAGACTCAAATGTCTGGAAAAGGTGGGTGGTACGTGGTA
Source organism: Heliconius hermathena (assembly GCA_013403705.1). Lineage (NCBI taxonomy): Eukaryota > Metazoa > Arthropoda > Insecta > Lepidoptera > Nymphalidae > Heliconius > Heliconius hermathena. The sequence continues at coordinate 352,836 of JAAIXJ010000196.1, forward strand.
ATGGAATATCTTAACACTCTTCAGTCTTTTTTCCTTTGTTTACCACGTGTGGACGATTTTTTTGGCACCGTCTAACTACTGTTAGATTTGACAAACACATTAAAAGTTACTTATTTAGAAAACGTATAAAAATTTGAACGTAGCGGGACTAGAACCCGCGCCTCCTGGAAACCGACAAGGCGCGGAGGCGCGGGTTCTAGTCCCGCTACGTTCAAATTTTTATACGTTTTCTAAATAAGTATTTTTCTTTCCTAAGTGTGGATTAACACTTTAACAATGTTTAAAATATTTAATAAATAGTATTCTCTCTTGCCAGACGATAATTCTTAGTAATTATCTTTGGGTAGCGGAAATTTGTAAAAATCTCCCTACAGAGATGCTAACAACATAAATAAGTTGTAACAAGCGTATAAAAATTTCGACGTAGCTTGATGAGAACGTATGGCTTAGTGGTCAGAGCGTCTGGTCGGTTTCCAGGAGGCGCAGGTTCAAGTCCCTACGTTCAAATTTTTATACGTTTTCTATATAAGTATTTTTCTTTCCTAAGTGTGGATTAATACTTTAAAAATGTTTAAAACATTAAAAGTTATAAATCATATGCCATAAAGCACATCGGTCGTGTTTATTCGACGGTGTTCGTCGAAAATCATATAAATATTTGTACAATGTACTCTTACAGCTTTAAAATAGCCTACAATATAATGGTAGTATAATTCAATAATTTAGAACGTATTTAAATGAGGAACTATTTATAATAAGTGAATTATTCAACCGGCGTTGTGTTTACTTGACAGGTCTTTCTTTCAACTTTAGTATGTGCTAGTACTAAACAATTTTTATTAGCAATCAATGTAAAAAAGTAAATATTTTTAATTTAGGAAACATTTCTTGCAACGAAATGATTTCCATATTGGAAACTTTTCCAAATTTTGTGAGATAAGCAATAACTGAATTAAGAACGTAACTCGTAAGCATAACTCAACCAATTAAAATAGTAAAGACCAAAAAATCATGATAAGAAAATAATGATTATGTCATCTTATCAAGATATTCTATTATCATATTTAGGTATACATTGTGGGTGTTAGGCAATATTTTATAAAACATCTTACGATATAAATCGTTTCCGGATTACCGCTAAGTAATATATGTATGTTGTCCTAAACGATTATCAATCACGAATGTCTCGATTATCTCGTATTACTTGTTTTTACGATTTTATTTATATTTTATTCAATAGCCTGCATTGGTTTAGGGTTGTTTGGAATCGATTATTTTGTCTTTATAATTTATAATAGTTAAATACATGACTGTCGTATCCCCCTTTTTTAAAATAAGGGTCAGTACGATTGTCTTATATAGAGAAACTTTTGTTTTAGAAAGTTTATAGTGTAAATATTTTTTATAGCTTCACGCTGTATCCCGCATAATATACCAAGGTACCAGCCACCACCACCACCACCACCACCATATTTTTCTATACATTGTGTGTTTAATGAGGAAATTCAACATCGCGCTTTGTCTTGTTACCAAAGCTAGGAAATAAAAATAACCGGAACCAGCCAATGGAAATCGAACCCACAACTGTCATGATTACAGTCTGGCGCTATGATATTGCTTCACGAGAAATATTTAATTTTATAAAATTTAAAATTATTGAAACTTATTAACTGTTTTATCAAAAGTGGGCTAAATATATGAAAATATTTCTTTGTCGTTTTTCGGGTAAACACTAAACGATTAATAATAAATTAATTTATCCACAAAATTAGCAAAACCGCCGACTCTACCATATTTATATGGTATAGTTAGTGGTTTTGCTAATCTTTAATACACTAGAATTAAATCAAATCAGTCCTTATAACGTTGCATAGCATCTGTCTAAGAATATAAATCATCTTTAACTACTATATAATTTTTAAAATCATAAAACCTCATATTTAAGTGGGTACGTATCTCAAGCGGTCCAGCAACTACAATATAGTGACACCGCCGTCCGTCATGCACACCCATCCCATTCATAACCGCTATTAGTCGCGCTTAACCGCTACCGGTTGAAACACTACACAAATGAGCCAGTAATGTACGTGAGAAACTTGTAATTCTATAAAAATGTGGTAAATATATATTGTAATAAGTGGATTTAGGGATCCTTGGTAAAAAGATAATTTTAAGTTTTGATACTCCAAACTTTATGGTAGTTTCATGTAATTTTGAAAATTTCGTATTTTTGTTGGTAAGTTCTATAACCCGTAAAAGTATGGTAATGTTAAGACATTTCGTCGAAGACAACGATTCTGGGTTCGATTACCTCTCGGAACATTTTTTTTTATTTTTCGCTCTGGTAGAATCACTATGCGCAGGTTTGAGCTCCGCCACTCAACATGCAATGACTTGAAAATTGAGTAATGTGCTAGGAATGGAGTTTTGTTCACACTATGTGGGAACCTAACCTGCTTAATGCAGGATACAGCCTGAAGGTTAATAAGTAAATAAACTTATATACAGAACCACCCCCCTACAAACATGGTACGGGAGACAACGCGGTGGTAATGGTTTTTCTAATATAAATGACTTAACGCGCCGAGGACTCTATAAATACAGGTAACATTGAATTCCGATGGCTTAACGACCAATTAGAAGGGATATTTAATAATTTTTCGCCTCAACTTACTACATTACCGTCTCAAAAATTTATTATTTCTGCTGCCGTTAAATGTCTTTAACATTCCTTTTTGTTTAATAAAAATATTAGAACTGAGGCGTAGTTATATATCAAGAGGTACAAGTTCTACTCGAAGTAATGTTTATTAACTATGAAATACACACTACTCTGCTGGTGTAGTAGACTTTATTATCGAATTTTTTTGTAAAGCCATGTTACCTATTTCAAATCTATATTAGTTGACCCAGTCTTCAAAATCAGTTATAGTACGGTACGGCTATAAAACTAAAAAAATAAGTAATCTACCGAAGTGAAGAGCGGGTTTGAAACCCGCTCTTCACTTCGGTAGATTAACAAACAACCGAACTAAAATTTTACCTGCCGTTGATAGCAAATATTGTGGAATTGCCATTTCAACATAATACACATATAACAATCAGTTGTTACAACGTTATGTGACGACGATAGTATACAAGCGCTTGCGCATATCTTTTAAATTCCCACCCAAAAATTACTTTTGTTTGCTTTCCAATTTCAATATATTTGTATTTGTGAGGTCAGCCGTGGCGCAGTGGCACAAAGTGTGACTGTAAAACCGACTGGTTGTGGATTCGATCCCCACTCGAGGAGATGAAATATTTACTTAAATGTATATTTCCATTTCTTCGCTCTGGTGTCGAGGCTGAGCGCGGCGTTGAGACCTGCCACTCAACACGCAATGCCTCCAGAATTCGGCAGAAAGTGGGGAACGGAGTGTCTTAACACTAGGTTCCCTCTGCCTACCCTGCTGTGTGCGGGATACAGTGTGAAGCTGATTTATTATTATTTATTTGTAATATATTCCACGCCTTTTATAACTTCATATACTATAGGCAGAGAGAACCAAGTCACTCCGTTTAATTTTTTGCCCAATTTTCGAGATATGGCGTGTTCTTATATTTACACTATAAGCTATTGGAACCTACAAATACATTAATACAGTAGGTAATGACGTATATCTCATTCGAAAACCCAAGTAACTCTAACTCGTACCGCGGGTGGGTCACGTCGATAAGTGGACTGCCCGACACAAAAATAGTTTTTAATTCCAACTAGTACATCCTGAGATTAGTGCATTCAACCAAACAAACTCTTCAGCTTCATAATATTATTATATTATATATGTATATTTTTTCACAGCCCTAAAATATTTCGTGACAAATATTTCAATTCCACAAAAGAACCCTAAGCCATGTCAACCCTTACAAGGGAGGTTAACCTAAAACTATAACCAAACAGTAAATTAAAAAGTACATAAAACTAAAATATTCCATTCCCATTGAGGCAGTGTCTCGACATCAACAATATATCACACTATTAAAGCAACCCCATTGTAAATCACAGGAGAGTCCTCGTTATCGTAAATCAAGTTATAAAATCGCATCCAACTTTGCCTAATAGCCATTTTGTCACAATATAGAGATAAATTACTTTAGGGGATATAAATCTGGTACGATCGAGCCTCGGGTGATAGTCTACTGCGCTGTCGGTGCCTTTGTCGGTGCGCTATGTCTTTTTTAAAATAGTATTGTGATCGTGATCTGTTGGGTTATGGATGGTAAATGTGGTTTTAGTGAGAGTAATTAATAAAATTGCTGCTCAATAAATAAAAGATTTAAATTATTATTCTGTAGATTATGTAGAGAACAGAGTGATAAATTAATTTGTTTTACACTTTCTCCATATATGGTTGCAATCATGGGCGTAGTAATGAGGGCGCATGGTGGGTTGTCCCTAGCCCAGAATCGTCTACTTCAGAATTTTTAGTGACAATAAATATACCTACTCGTGGAAAATATTTATTTGTCTCAAAATAAATATAAATTATATTTCACATTGTAACTATATATGTATGTATAAATATTTCCAAGACAAAAATATAATACAATATTCTCTATCACTCTTTTGTCATCCCTTCTCAGACGTCCCACTACACTCTATTTATAATCAGTGAAACGAAACAAAAGCGAACAATGCGGAAATTCTACCCGCGAGTTTCCCGCGACCAAAATATTATCGGAAGGAAGATACTTACTTTAAAGCTATTTATATAATTTCACCAGGAATTTAGTTCGTTAGCTACTCTCCATTCCCCTGTTCCTACTACTGTTATAATTGCGAAAGAAGATGACTCTCGTCCTTATGTTATTCCTCCACTAAACCACTGAATAACTAAAAACATGGAAAAGGATATGGGTTATCTTTACTATGCATGCAATATTGGGTTGGAGGATCTAAAAATATTTTTATAAAATATATTTATAACAAATAATTAAGTATTGCACAAAAACTACTGAATCGATCTTAGTGGAGATCAATGTTTAAAATTGCATTAGTTATGTCATCATAAATTGTGTTTTTTATTTATAAAACATTTACAAATCCTTATTGAAATTACGGTATTTAGTCCAACTTATTTAAAAAAAGTCATATTAGAAGTCTCTATTAGTGGACTATAAACAATTAGAACACAAACGCAATTCAGTTTAGATACAGTGTAGCTCACACGATCGAAGCCGCGAGCGAGTCACTAGGGAATAATCTATCTATCTATATATATAAAAGGACATGTACCTGACTGACTGAGGTAAGACGCACGCACAGCCGTAACCGCTGTGCGTAGACGCGTGATATTTGGACAGATATTTAATTTCATAATCTGGACATCCACTAAGAAGGGATTTTAAAAATTTTAACCCTAAAGGGATGAAATAGGGGTTGAAAGTTTGTATGAAAAAAATTTAAATCGGCACCGACTTTTTATAAAATTTGAAATTCAGACTCTTAAAAATATTTCATTGAATACGTGTTTCTTGGTTTTTTAGAATTCACCCCCTTAAAGGTTCAAATAAGGGTTCAACCCCCTAATTCACCCCTAAGGGTGCAAATAAACGGGCGAAGTTGCGCGCGCCCGCTAGTAACATAAATATATTTTAAATTAAAAAAAAAAATTAAATCAGCTTCACGCTGTATATTTTAAATAAAACTATTTAATAGGATAAATCACGTATATTTAGCATCATACATTTTTGGAAACAACAATTACGGGTACAATTACGGGTAGACTGTACCCGCGACCACGGACTGCAAAGTGTTCGAAACGTCGGGTTTCCAAAATTGTATAATATCATTAATCCGGTTAACTAGATTCATTTAAAATGTCTAATATTCGTGAAAATCAAAGAACTTATTATTAATATATTCTGTTATGTATAATAGTAATCAGCTTCACGCTGTATCCCGCACAAAGCAGGGTAAGCTGAGGGAACCTAGTATTAAGACACTGCGTTCCCCACTTTCCGACGAATTCTGAAGGCATTGCGTGTTGAGTGGCGGAACTCAACGACGCGCTTTGCCTCGACACCAGAGAAATAAAAATATAAACGACTGGCCTCAAATGTATAATATTAAATAAAACAATTTCCAGCAACCCGAGGAGCTGGTGAAGTCAGTAAAGCTAACGTCACGGGAGCGGCGCTTCATCAAATTCGCGAGCGTGGAGTACGGCGGCCAGCTCTACATGACACCGCAGGACTTCCTGGAATCCGTCGTGGAGCAGGAGCCGAGACGTGAGTATTGTAGATTGACAANCAAGACAAAAATATAATACAATATTCTCTATCACTCTTTTGTCATCCCTTCTCAGACGTCCCACTACACTCTATTTATAATCAGTAAAACGAAACAAAAGCGAACAATGCGGAAATTCTACCCGCGAGTTTCCCGCGACCAAAATATTATCGGAAGGAAGATACTTACTTTAAAGCTATTTATATAATTTCACCAGGAATTTAGTTCGTTAGCTACTCTCCATTCCCCTGTTCCTACTACTGTTATAATTGCGAAAGAAGATGACTCTCGTCCTTATGTTATTCCTCCACTAAACCACTGAATAACTAAAAACATGGAAAAGGATATGGGTTATCTTTACTATGCATGCAATATTGGGTTGGAGGATCTAAAAATATTTTTATAAAATATATTTATAACAAATAATTAAGTATTGCACAAAGACTACTGAATCGATCCTAGTAGAGATCAATGTTTAAAATTGCATTAGTTATGTCATCATAAATTGTATTTTTTATTTATAAAACATTCACAAATCCTTATTGAAATTACGGTATTTAGTCCACCTTATATAAAAAAGTCATATTAGAAGTCACTATTGTTAAGGAAGCACAAGTTTATATAAAGAGTTTTTATATTTGTGTGTTCCTTATTTATATTGTATTCAATCTCATTGATCTTCAGTTAGTATTTTACACATTGACATATTGTAATAAAATATCTGAACAACGAAATGTATTTTTTCTCTACAATAAAATGTATTTTTTCTCTAAGTGGGAAACAATTAGAACACAAACGCAATTTAGTTTAGATATAGTGTAGCTCAAGCAATCGAAGCCGCGGGCGGGTCACTAGGGAATAATGACTTATAAATATATTTTAAATATAATTATTTAATCGGATTAATCGCGTATATTTAGCACTAGCGGCCCGCCCGCGGCTTCGCCCGCTTAAACTACATGATTATAGATTTAATAAACAGAATAGATTGACAACTATAATTACGTCTAATATGATTTTTTACGACTTTAATCTGTAATATTCTAATATATTTTTTTTACTATTATACATTATCATAATTTCAATAAGAATTTTTGATTGTTTTGAACTAAATCTTTCTCTTCTAAATCATCTTCTAAATCTTTCTTCTTAATCAACCGTCATATAACCAAGACGTTTCGAATGTCATTCTTTAGCGAGGAATCTTACCAGCGCGATTGCTATATAACATTTGCAGGCAAACTAATGCCTTGAGTTCAATCAAATGACGATAACTTTTTTTTTAATGAACCGATTTTGACGAACTTTAGCAGTGAAGTTGAGTTAAAACAAAGCAATTGGTGAAACTTTTAAATCTGTTCAGTACTTTCGGAGATTAGCGTGACCATACAAATAGACAGACAAGAAATTAAAAAAAAAACTTTTTGCTTTCTATTATTCTTTTTAAGTGTCCCTCTATCCATTTCAGTCTAAGTGTACAGATAAAATATTTTTACTGTCTTATTATATATAGTGATTATACATTTTTCGAAACCATTTTTGGTAGTACGGTTACGAGTAGACTGAGTCTACCCGCGACCACGGACTGCAAAGTGTTCGACGTCGGGAACGTCGGAAACGTCGGGTTTCCAACATTGTATAATAATATTAATCTGGTTAAATAGATTCATTTAAAACGTGTAATAGTCGTGAAAATCAAAGAACTTATTATAAATATATTCTGTTATGTATAATAGTAATCAGGTTCACGCTGTGTCCCGGTCAAAGCAAAGGGTACGCAGAGGGAACCTAGTGTTAAGACACTCCGCTCCCACTTTCCGACGAATTCTGAAGGCATTGCGTGTTGAGTGGCGGAACTCAACGACGCGCTTTGCCTCGACACCAGAGAAATGAAAATATAAATTTAAATAAATATTAAATTTTCGCGAATGGGAATCGAACTCACAACCGCATTTACTTTTATTAGTCACACTTTGTGCCCCTGCGTCACGACTGGCCTCAAATGTATAATATTAAATAAAACAAGTTCCAGCAACCCGAGGAGCTGGTGAAGTCAGTAAAGCTAACGTCACGGGAGCGGCGCTTCATCAAGTTCGCGAGCGTGGAGTACGGCGGCCAGCTCTACATGACACCGCAGGACTTCCTGGAATCCGTCGTGGAGCAGGAGCCGAGACGTGAGTATTGTAGATTGACAAATGGAGAACATATTTTTAGTTTTGAATGTTTAAGTAGACGAATTTAGAATTTTTTAAATATATTTGTTCTATAAATAACATTTGCTTGGGACCAGCCGTGGCTCAGGGGCACAAGTGTATGACTGTAAACGCGACTGGTTGTGGGTTTGATTCTACTCGAGGAAATGAAATATTTATTTAAATTTATATTTTCATTTCTTCCCTTAACGCAATGCCTGCAGAATTCGGTGGAAAGTGAAGGAAGGAGTGTCTTAAAACTAGATTCCCTCTGTCTACCCTACTGTGAGCGGGATACAGCATGAAATTGATTTAATAGATTTTTTTTAAACATCGTATATGTGAATATTAAAACTAACATCTCTTACATACTATTCAAGCGTTCTAGCTATCTAAGATTCACAAATCACACTAAGCTACCTTGAAATTCTATTTAGGTTTTTATTTAATCAGAAACAAAACTAGCGTTAAGTTAACATAAGATTGTTAACGCATTCCTTCCCCATTCTCCTCCAAATTTTAAGACGACGTGAATGGCGAACTTAACCCTACCTACCGTTTGTTACTAGAGTGAGGTAATGAACATAATTCCCTCGACAGGGGATCGAACCCACAACTGTGAAAAGAGTAGATATTATTGTGCGACATTTAGACATTGCCTTCCAGCTCGTCTCAAACGGCGGGTACTAACAGCCAAGGAGATAGACCAGCTGCGCGACCACGTGCCGCCGCTCAGGAAGGGATCCTCACAGATGTTCCGCAACATGAGGGACAAAGGTGAGCAATTTGGTGATCAATTGATTTAAAGTTATAAATTTCATTTTATCGGAGATATTATAGTTCCAATATTTATTTTGTTGATTCTTTGTACGCTGTAAGGCCATGATCTTATGATTTAAATCAATATTTCAATAAATTAATCATTAATTAGAGGCCAGTCTGGTGCATCGGCACGAAGTGCGACTGTAAAACCGACTGGTTGTGGATTCGATCCCCACTCGAGGAGATGAAATATTTACTTTAATTTATATTTCCATTTCTTCGCTCTGGTGTCGTGGTTAAGTGCGGCGTTCAGTTCTGGCACTCAACACACAATGCCTCCAAAATTCAGCAGAAAGTGGGGAACAAAGTGTCTTAACACTGGGTTCCCTCTGCCTACCCTGCTGTGTGCGGGATACAGCATGAAGATTAAATTTAATCATTAATTATATCATATAATCTATATAGTATAACAATCTTATAAATATAGAAAAAAAAAACAGTATGTATATTAGCACTGTTGTAGGATAAGTAGAGAAGTATTAAAGTGTTAAATGTTTTTTTACTTTTTCATTTTTAAATTTATTATTTGTGAATAATATTCTTTTAAATGACACAACGTTAAATATTATATTTCAGGAATCATTTCTTACACGGAATATCTGTTCCTGCTCTCCATTTTGACAAGTAAGTGTGCCTATAAAGTAGTACCTATTTGTACTTAACTAACAATGCAAAAAATATTATTTCATCAAATTCTAGGAACTGATTAGTGTTTATATTCAGAGCACCCTTTTGATCTCTATTTTATCTAAAGCAGCAGTTTTTTTGTTATTTCCAGAGCCGGCGTCAGGGTTTCATATAGCATTCAACATGTTCGACACTGACGGCAACCAGCGCGTCGATAAGAACGAATTTCTAGTTGTAAGTCTACTAAAAAATAATAATAATATAATGTGATGAGAAAAATATGTTATAATTTTTAAGGTTTCTATATCTTTTTTGAAATATAGCTAAATCAAAAAAGTGGTTGCCGTATAGTTTTTTTTTTTTTTTCATTTTGTTGCTATTTTTTATTCGTAACCGTTTGTAAATAGTTCATGTCCAAATTAGGAAGAGCTGGTAGTTTTTAAAATAAATAATAACATTTAATAAATTTTTGTAAAATAGCACATTTAGCTTGTCCACTGTGTCTTGTGTCGCACCACTTGTGTCGCACTGATAAAAAAACCTCCCTTCAAATCTGGGATGGCTATTCTAAAATGGTAGAAATTATATATTTTTATTTGCACAAATTAGACATTAGTACAGCACAATATTTAGTAATAATATAATATTAGAGTATTTAATTAAAGTATTTACAAGTAGTATATTATTATATTTATTTTTGTTATATATGTTTATGTTTAATTTTAAGTTACTTTCATAAATATAACATGCACGATTAGATCCAGCGGCTCCTAGGAGGCTCTATGAAACAACGCAAGGACCTCGACGCGAACAGCGAGAGAGCCGTGAGTGGCCGGAATTAGTTAACTTCCCGCTTTATATTATCTGTATACATTTATAAACATTGTTATTATCTGTGAAAAAACTTGTTTGTTTTCCATTTGTGTCAGTTTTCTAGTGTTTTTCATTTTGGGGGTAAATTTTTAAGCATTTTCAGAACAAGCTAGGAGAAGTCTAGTCATATATATTCTGTTCTACATTTTTTTATAATAAATTTCTTATTAGCTGACGGTATTTCAAACTTCTTCATAGTTACAAAATTTGTATGGACTTTTTACTCACAATAATTGCGTATAATCTTAAGATACTTTTAATATTATTCAGGTTAAGTTTTAATTGAATAAACTGTCTCATACATCAAGCGGGCTCATTTATTTATATACATATCATAAAATATAAAATGTTCGTTGATTGCTGTCACAGTGACGTCTTGTCCTATCATCTACCACAGATAACATAAATTAAAACCTGACATAAATGACACTTAAAATATTTTTTATTATTAATTTTATTATATTTTTCTTGCTTTTCGATTTTTATTTTTTATAACATTATTATTTATAATAGTATCCACACAATGTATACATTGTAGTTGCTAGCTCTTGTGTCGACGAATGTGCTGAAAGAGAAGATGGCTCAAGCTGATACCAAACCTGCACCACGATCATTTGTAAGTCCCATAATACATGTGCAAGGCTTCGTTGAATATTTTCTAACTCCTTCTTTATGCTTTCTGTCTTTTTTAAGCGCTTATTTTTATTATATTAAACAATGGTTAATGTCAAAGAACCTAGTGATAAGTCACTAAGTTTTTCTCTTACTTTTATCTATGTACTCGTATATTTTGTGGGAAAAGCCACACTTTCACAACTCAACTCAACTGAGTAAACCAAAACATCATTTACTCAAAGAGAAATGTTATAGTAATCATGTATTCTGTTTAAAAACTGCACTATTTGTCTTTCTTTAACAAATTTCTAAATAAACTGCAATTTACAAGTTTTATCTCACGTTTTTTTTACTAATAAATGTATACTAAAAAATATTTTTTAATATAATATTAGGATCTTCTCTCGTCTTTATTTTACAAATTAACTTGGGTTTCAAAATTCTTTCAAATATTGATTTATCAATATTGTTTTTTAATGTTGTCCTTTACATTGTACCTTTAAAGGATATCTGTCAAAAATTTTGAACACTACTGCCTCATCAACAACTTACGATAGGAACTAACACTTAGTATTTATTAAACATAGTATCAAACATTAAATAACTAATTTCGACAAACAACAAATACCTTAAGAGGACTCATGGAATACTATATTACCATTTATAAACATATTTAAATTATATTAGATGGAGAAGATCTTCAGTTTCGCGTGGCAGGACAAGCGGCGCGGCGGCGTAGCAGAGGAGGTGGACGACCAGGGGCTGCAGCGGCGGCACGATGTTGATACTTTATTACAGGTACTGGAATCTAAATGATAATATGAGCTTTTATGTAGATAATAGGATAAAAATAAGTTTTTGGAACATATAATAAAACTTGAAACATAACGGGACTCGAACCCTCAGTTATTGGAAACAGTCCAAACGTTCTAATTGTGTTAATAATTCACATAATGTGTAAAAAGACATGATGATTGTTTCAGATTTTGTTCTATTCCTATACCTATTTTTAAAAAAAAAATATTATTTGACATATTGAAATCAAATCTTTAAAGTAATATACTCAAAATGTTCGTAGGTACACTTTTTTGGCAAGAAAGGCACCAACGAGCTGAAGTTTGAGGGTTTCCGGCAGTTCATGGAGAACTTGCAGACTGAGGTCCTGGAACTAGAGTTTCATGAATTTTCTAAAGGTATTTATTGCTTTTAAACTATAATATACAAACAACAATTGAATTTCTGTCGACTTTGATAAGATAACAAATGTTTCGGTATTTTTTTTAATGTTTTTTTTTTATTTTTAATGATTAGTGTTTTGGGTTTCTAAGCCCACTACTGATACTGCATATACATCATTGTTTTTATGTCAAGGTAATAAAATCGGTTTTTGTGATGTCGCACGCCGCACGCGCTAGAGAACGGATCGATAATGGCTAACTCCGCGACGATGTCCGAACAAAACGTGAATACGCTAAAGTGTGCGAACTGTAATATTGTGATAAGTGAATTATTATCATTTATACAAAATAAAATTTCTGTAATTGACAATGAAAGCTTAATAAGAATTTGTGCGACTACTTTTTCTGAAGAGGAGGTAGAATGTGCATAAAATTTACTATTTGCTTCTATTAAAACAAACATGAAGAAGGTGTCAAGACGTAAAAATGAAAATTACACAAAGATTTAGAGGATATGATATGTGTCTTCAAAGTTACAGAACCCGATTTAATTCCTATTTTTGTGGCTCGAGATCTACATAGATTACCGCCGGTTACCTTCGACCATGTCGATGTCACGAAATTATTGAAAGACCTGCTGATTTTGAGGACTGAGATAAACGAAATAAAAAATAGGTACGTTACCACGAAGCAACTAGATGAATTAAAATTGAATGTGGAAAGAAATCAACCCCCGGCATCGCTCTTAACATGTAATATTAATACGAAAAAAAGAGGAGGGTATGTACTTGATAGTGGGCCTATCGGCTTATTATCAGCTGAGATCGACACAATAACGGCAAGTCAAAGCGAGGAGCGTACAGAGTCACCAAAGTATCGTTATCTCGCTCACGCTCATAAGGCGGACGTCGGAAATAAAGACAGTGCATCCGCACTCATGAATTCAAAATTGATTGAAAACGTTATATGCACTGATATGATCGAGATGGAGGCGCAGGCGGCCTGCCATACGGGCAATACAGAAATCAAACAACCCACGATTGTGGATATTGGCAAAAAGGGAGAATGGAAAACGCAGAACGCAAAAACTAGTGAGTGGATTACTGTTCAAAACAGAAGGTATAGGAATCGATTTGATGGGAAAATAGGGAACGCAGCTACGGACAATACCGAGAAGTTTAAAGCGGCTGAAGTTAAAATACCGTTATTTATTTCAAATGTAAACAAAGAGACCGCAGAAGAGGACATTTGTGAATATATTAAAAATAAAACGTCGGAAGTCGTTTCACTTGAAAATATTAAAATGAAAAAGGAAAGACCGTACAACCGATATAAAACACTCGTAAATAAAAATAAATTGAAAATATTTTTGGATGATCAGATTTGGCCTCATGGTATTACATTCAGGCGTTTTATATATTTTAAGTATAGAAAAGAAGAAGGGAAACCCTTTTCTCAAAACTAATAAACTTTGTGTTTGGATAATTCTTCAAAATTGAGCATAATAACATTTAATTGTAAAAAATGTCAAGAGGTCATTGAACTGTGTGCGATCACTGTGCATGACAGCTGACATTGTATTGTTACAAGAAACATGGTTATAAGCACATGATTTATGCTATCTAGAGAATATAGATCAGGAATTCAGTTACACTGCGAAATCTTCGGTGGACACATCAGCTGGTATTTGTAAAGGGAGACCCTTCGGAGGACTTGCAATATTATGGCGTAAAAGCGCATTGAAGTGTGTGACTGTAGTGCAATGTGATAGTGATCGGATTTGTGCAATAAAAATAGTATTAAATGACAAATGTGTTATGGTTATAAATACGTATATGCCGACGGATTGTAGTGAAAATCTTCCAGATTTTACGAACTGTTGCAGTGAAATTATTTCTATAATACAATACAATAATATTGAATCTGTTTATGTGTTGGGGAATTTCAACGCGCACCCAGGTGAGACATTTTGTAATTCATTCAGCGGCAAGAACAGTTGTAAACATTAAAGCTTGATACTAGAGGTAAGGTATTGGTCAGATCATTTTCCTTTGAAGTTAGAGTGTGATATCAATGTAATTAGATCAAAAACTGGTGCGATTAAGCTTGCAAATAGCGGTATTCGATGGGGGGAAAGAAATACTAAGGACATTGCAAGATACTCACAATTATGTAATAATATAATAATAATAATAATAATAATAATATAATAGTTAAAAAATGTTGACTTTCCTGCACAATTTGAACAATGTGCGGACTATTTTTGTAATACTTACAATATAAGCGTTTGTTGAACAAATTGTATAAAGATATTGTTTGTATATTAGGCGATGCTGCTTGTAAAAGTAGAACGTTAAGGGGCTGTAAAGGAAATTATATGGGTATAAAAGGTTGGAACAAACATGTTAAAGAATCTCACGCAAAGGCCAGAGTTAAGTTTCAAATATGGATGTTGTATGGGCAATCCCCTAGTAGGCATATATTTGAGGAAATGAGGTTAAGTCGTAGGATATTTAAGTCAAAATTAAAATGGTGCATTAAACACCAAGAAAATATAGAAATGAATATTTTGGCCTCCTTATATACGGCAAAAAAATTTTCAAAGTAAAGAAATAAAAGATGCAATTAAAAATACAAAAAATACAAAGAGAGGTAAATCTCCCGGACACGATGGACTCAGCATCGAGCACCATCAAAATGCTGGTATATATATGCCAAGAGTGTTGACAATGTTCTTCAATCTCTGTATAGGACATTCTTATTTGCCACAGAAGATTTTGGACACAATAGTTGTACCTATTGTAAAAAACAGGACAGGCGACATAGCAGATAAGGGTAACTACCGGCCTATTTCGCTTGCAACTGTGATAGCCAAGGTATTTGACAGCGTGCTTGACTCACGCATCGGTAGATATGTACACGATTCGCAGTTTGGTTTTCGGTCTAAGTTGTCAACTGAGAGCGCCATTTTTGCGTTGAAGCACGCTGTCAATATTATACTGATAGGAAAACACCAGTATATGCTTGTTTCCTGGACCTGTCAAAAACCTTCGACCTGGTTTCCTATGATATCCTGTGGAAAAAGCTTCGTAGCAGCGGCATTCCTGCTTCACTAATATCTATATTGTCCACCTGGTATGATAATCAGAGAAATTTTGTAAAATGGTCAAATGCTTAGTATATTATATCATAGGACGGGACTGGCTGGATCCACTACATATAATACTGAATATTAATTGCCTATCAGGCATTGAACATAATATATATATAAGCAAAATTACTACAAAATTTACAGACCACAGACCACAGATTTGGAAACCCTGTTAGTATTCATATAAACGTGGGGCCACACCTAGATTTTTAAAGGCTCGCCCCGTGCCANAATACATATATAAGCAAAATTACTACAAAATTTACAGACCACAGACCACAGATTTGGAAAGCCTGTTAGTATTCATATAAACGTGGGGCCACACCTAGATTTTTAAAGGCTCGCCCCGTGCACTATGCTATAAAAATAAATGTAGAGAAGGAGATTGATCGTTTAGTGGCAGAAGGTGTTTTACAGCCAATATCGTATTCTGAATGGGCTACACCTGTTGTGCCTATTATAAAAAAGTCAGGTGAAATTCGATTATGTGGAGACTATCGTAGTACTGTTAACCAAGCAACTGAATCTGATACTTATCCCATGCCTACAGCAAACGAAGTTTTTGCTTTAAATACGTGCAAAGGATTATACACAGTCCATAGATTGCCATTTGGTGTCAAAGCTTGTCCAGGAATTTTTCAACGCCTTCTGACAGCACTTTTAGCAGGAATACCAGGTGTGGAGTTCTTATAGATGACATTATTATTAGCGGCCCTACGTTGCTGACAATGAAACAACGACTTGAAATTGTGTTGGAACGTATACACAAATCTGGATTACGACTCAACAAAAAGAAATGCAGATTTGCACAAGAAGTAGAATTTTTAGGATTTATCATTAACAAAGAGCACCCAGCTCCAAGAAAAGTAGAAGCAATTATTAAAACTCCAGAACTTAGAAATGTACAAGAACTTTTACGGGCTTTTCTAGGGTTATATAATTTTTATCGAGTATGGTGTTGGTGCAGTTCTATCACATGTGATGGATGATGGACAAGAAAGACTGATTGCAATGACTTCTAGGACACTTCATACCCATGAACGTCGATATTCTCAATTGGACAAGGAAGCAACATCAATTATGTTCGGGATCCAAAAATTTCATAATTATTTGCCAGAAAGAAGTTTCACCGTAGTGACCGATCATAAACCATTACTTGGAAAATTTAATCCAAAAAAACCTTTGCCAGTCATGCTGTCGTTTAATAAGAATCGCCATAGCATTAACATCGCACGATTACCACATAATTTACAGACCTGGATCACAGATTGGAAATGCAGACAGTTTGAGCAGATGGCCACAACCTGTACCGGATCAAGAAGACCAGTTTTTAGGGGAAGTATTAATGATAGCTGAGAAATTGGAGGATTTTCCATATACTGCTAAAGAAATTGCGAGGGAAACTGAAAAAGATAAAGTACTTTCTAGAGTCTGCCACTTTTTAAGGAGTGGGTGGCCGCACAGAGTTACTGACACTGAACTACATACATATTGGCTACATCGATCTGAGCTATCATTGCAAGATGATTGTATACTTTTAGGATGCCGGGTGATAATATCACTGCCATTAAGGCCAGCCATGTTGAAAATGCTACATAGCACACACAACGGAATTGTTCACACGAAAGCACTTGCTAGAAGCTATGTATGGTGGCCACATATGGATAATGATATTCAGAAATTGGTTGTGGAAGAAATTGGATTGTAGAAATTGTCTCGAAAACCCGAGACATGCCGTCAAGGTCCACACACGAATGGATAATGCCGACAAGGCCGTGATCTAGAATACACGTGGATTTTGCTGGACCATTTTTAAACAAAACTTTTCTTATTATAGTCGATGCTTTTTCCAGATGGCCAGAAGTGATACCAGTAAATAATATATCGTCGGCGACAGTAATCCGTAATTTACGAACGGTATTTGCTACGCATGGTATATGTGAAACACTGATATCTAATAATGGGACATCCTTTGTATCACATGATATGGAAACATTTTTAGGCTCGAATAAAATAAAACATATAACTACAGCACCATACCACCCTTCCACTAATGGACTGGCAGAACGTATGGTGCAGACAGTCAAAAATAAGTTACGAAAAATGGATGGATCGTGGGAAATCAAAATTCCAAATATGTTGTTGGGATTACGAGTTACACCGTGTTCCAGCACAAATAAAAGCCCTTCTGAACTATTAATGAATCGGCGCCTTCGTACTGTTATGGATAGTATTCACCCTGATCATTTGTTACATAAAAAATGATCTTTTAAATGCTTTCCAGTCCGGTTTCCGTCCATCACACAATACTAGTTCAGCATTAATTAAGGTGACTGACGATATTCGTTTCACGATGGATAATAAAAAAATAACTATTCTTATCTTACTCGACTTTAGTAACGCGTTTAACTCTGTGGATTTTGATGTGTTACTTGGTGTCCTTTCCACACTTAACATCTCTCCTGCTGCCACTGAATGGTTTCGTTCTTATCTTCGGGGTCGCAAGCAAAGAATCTACACCGGGGAGCTTTGCTCTGACTGGGCTGATTTAGAAACTGGTGTTCCCCAAGGCGGCGTACTCTCTCCTCTCCTCTTTTCTATTTTTATAAATGAAATTACCAAAATCCTATCTTGTCAATACCATCTCTACGCTGACGATTTGCAGCTATATAGACACGCCACTCTTGAAGACCTGAATACTGCAATTCTTAACATAAACTCTGATCTCGCTCATATCAGTGAGTGGGCGACTATGTTTGGCCTTCTTATTAACCCCTCCAAATCTCAAGCTCTATTAATTGGAAGTAGACAATTACGTGCCAAAGTAGATTTTAATTCCTTGCCTTGCATACAATTAAACGAGACAATAATACCGTTATCCGATTCTGCAAGAAATTTGGGTCTTACAATTGATAAACATTTGTCGTGGTCTGCGAACATTAACGTAATCAGTAAACGCATACATTATTCTCTGCACTCTCTTAAACGCCTTCAAAATTTTTTACCCATTCGCACTAAAACCACTCTTGCTCAAACTCTACTTCTGCCACTGCTAGATTACGCTGATGTTTGTTATCCGGATGCTAATGAGGAGGTTCTCGACAAACTTGACCGACTTCAAAATATGTGTATTCGTTTTATCTTCGGCTTACACAAATTTGACCACGTATCTGATTTTCGACGGCAACTGAATTGGCTTCCTGTGCGTTTACGCCGTAACCTGCACATTCTCACTCTTCTTTTTAACATTTTAAAGCTATCTTCTCCTCCTTACTTGAGGGAGCGTTTTCAATTGGCAATTCCAAGTGAAAGACCTGTACGCTCCTGTGTCACCCTAAGAAAGCTTGAGTTCCCAATATTTAATACCTCCTTCTATGAAAAATCTTTCACAGTTCAGGCGGCGCGCTTATGGAACTCGCTTCCTAACTCTATAATGGCTGGCAATCCATCTCTTAATACTTTTAAAAGCAGATTAAAACAACATTTTCTTAACCTCGATTAGAATTTTTATATTTCGTCCATTTCTTTATTATTTTAATATTCTTTTTCAATGTCTCTATATTATTGTATATATTTATGTTTTTGTATGTTTATATAGTGTTTATATGTTTATGTAAGTATAATATTGACTAATATTAAGTGTATTTGTATGTAGGTTTATTATTATTACCGTAATATCTAAATACCGCACCCGAATCATTTCTTTTAACATCTACTACATTCAAGGGTTTCTGGTAGAGATCTCTATTAGAGATAAATTATCCTTTGTTCACATTCTTTCTGTTGTTATATGATTTCTGTACTTTCTTTCTTGTGTGGTACATACATAAATGAAAAAAAAAACGAGAGAATCAATTGTAGAATGCCAATCAAAAAAGCTGTAGAGAAACAAGTGTAAGACAAAAGGTTATGTTCAGAAACTATAATAATGGTTCAAAATGGTTGCCTGGTAAAATAATAAATAAAGATGGTCCATCAAGTTACAGAGTTAAGACAGACGATGGTGTTGTAGTTAGACGTCATATAGATCAGATTATTAAATTAAAAAATACTGGAGAAACCGTAGATGTTAATGATGATAGTTTTCAAAATAAAGAACAAAACTTGGAAGATGAAGTAACAAGGTCAAATCAAACACCTAGTAATTGTGAAATAACTGAAGAAGAAAATGACAATATTATAGAAATTCCAAGCTCTGAACAGTGGGAAGAAATGCTAAGAATTCCTAGCTCAGCTGAAATAACCATGTCAGGAGGAAAGATTAAGAATAACTTTAATTTGCATTCGAAAGTACCATATTCTCGGCCCAGTTGTACTAAATTTAATAATAATTAGATTTGCTAAAAGTGTATTGTGATTTGTATTCTAAAATAGATCTTTATTAATATTATTTAAGTGATTTATGTATAGTTAAAGAGATAAATAATTACTTAGAGGGAAGATATGTTACATATATGATTTGATCATTTGTTTACCTTTTTGTATAAAAAGATAAATCAAGTGGGTAATTTGATAATAAATTGATTGTTACACTTTGTGTCTTGCTACCGAGCTCAATAAATGAATATACATTAAATATTCTATTATTTAAACATAATATTAGTCTTTATAGGGAAAAATAAAAGCACAACATGTGTCCTTCCTGTACAACTTAGTGGGAAACTTGTAAATAGGGTAACTGAATTTAAATATCTGGGACACATTGTTACTGAACACTTAAAAGATGATAAGGACATGGAAAGAGAGTGCAGGGCATTGTCTGTAATGGCTAACATGCTGGCTCTAAGGTTTGCTGGTTGTTCATTACCTATTAAAATTGCACTATTTAAAGCTTACTGCCAAACAGCTAGCACAAAGGCCGCTGGTGGCTAGCTGTACCCAAAGAGCAGCCCACATTCTGCGAGTACAATATAAAAATGCCTTCAGGGCGCCGTTGAGGCTCCCTTATCACTGTAGTGCGTCAGGCATGTTTGCAGATGCTCACACAGACGATTATTTCGCGATAATGCGTAAAAAGGTGGCGTCACTAATACAAAGGCTAAGGGTAAGCACCAACAGCATCCTGAAGGTATTTGCAGATAGATTGGATGGGGATTATCAGGTTGCATATGCAAAATGTAGCCGGATCAATCTCTCTGTGGTAGCTATTTCTTTATTTGTTTTACTTATTTATATATTTATATTTATATTTTGATTTGTAAATAATTTTTCTTTGAATTATATTTTTGTATTGGATTTTATTTTATTGTATTTTATTGTATGTCATCTTTGTATTTTATTTTACTAACATAGTTCTTAAGTAATTCATTGTACTAACCAACTATGAGCCTATGTTGCTTGAAAATAAAAGATTTTTACTTTTTTTTATTTTTTTTTATTTATGTGTGTGTATTAAATATCCTATTTGAACTTAACTTTTCTCGTTTCGATTGTGTTCATAAATTACTTTTGATAACAAATGGAAGATATATAAGACTAACATTTGTTACACGCACAGGCCACGAAACAATATCCGAGGTGGACTTCGCGAAGATCCTCCTCCGCTACACGTACCTGGACACGGACGAGTACGACATGTACCTGGACCGGCTGCTGGAGCGTGTGCGGGACGCGCCGCGGGGCATCTCCTTCGCGGAGTTCAAGACCTTCTGCCAGTTCCTCAACAACCTGGAGGACTTCACCATCGCCATGCGCATGTACACGCTGGCGGACCACCCCATCTCCAAGGAGGAGTTCTCGCGCGCGGTGCGCATCTGCACGGGCGCGGCGCAGAGCTCCGGGCTGGTGGACACGGTGTTCGCCATCTTCGACGCGGACGGGGACGGGCTGCTCAGCTACAAGGAGTTCATCGCCATCATGAAGGACCGCCTGCATCGCGGGTTCAAGGTCTAGTAATACGACTACTAGGAACTACTAAGCACCTCGTTCGCCGTTGTCTCTACGCTGCACTTCGTCTTTTTACCAGAGCGTAAATGAAAATAATAATTCATTCCCTTAAATCAGTGGTTCCCAACCAGTGGTCCACCAAAATGTGGTCCACGAGAACAATCTTAATTTTATGACTGAGGATGGTGAGGCGAAGTCTCTGTTTGATTATCACAGTTAATTTTTATTATGACTACATGCATAGTGGTCCCCGCTACCAAGAATGATATAAAAGTGGTCCTTGATCAAAAGATTGGGAGCCCCTGCCTTAAGTTTCAAACTGTGCCTTAAATTTTTGAGTTTATTTTCAGAGTAATTTAGTCAAAGAGTTAAGGCCGAGAATTAATTTTGTTTTACATAAACAACTATTAATAATATTTCCTTATTTACAATTACAGTCGTACGCCAAGAACGAGGGCTGGGAGGCATTCAAGACCTGCGTCAAACAAGAGATGAAAAGCTCCGTTTAAGCCTTCAGATTTATTATATTACATACACACATACTGTTTGTTAGGTTGATCGCACTTACCTCAGGAACTACTAGCTCAAAAAATCTTTTGATTTGCATAGTCCATTAGCTTTCGATTTGCGTAGCTTAGTTTTTCCAATTCGACGATGGAGACGCAGTCGCAGGTGAAGCTAGCAAAAGAAGAAAAATGAATCGATTATTTAAATACACTTAATTAACTTTTATCTAAAGCACTTGTAAATTGACAATTGCTTATTATTTTTATTTTCTGACAGACACATAGTGATCTAACTTTGTGAAGCTTATTTATATTTTGTGTTATTTAAGTTATTGCCAGTTACAATAATTGTTTAAGAAAAGAAAAGTAATACTACTAAGAAAGTTGTACTTTGAATAGATTTAGTAAGTAAAATTTTTTTCTTGTCATTAGTGAGTATGTCACCAGTGGTCGTGGGTTCGATATTCGATCAACCTATTTTCTATTAACTAATTAAAAAAGTGATGTTGTTGAGATTATTTAATTTATCATAATGATTATTTTTGATTTAAAGTTGTTTTTAGTAGTTTTCCTGTACTTAATATTGTGATATTTAATTGAATGCCTATATATTGCCATTTACTTAAAATGCCTTCACATTTTTTATAATATAATACAAATTTTATATTGAAATTAGATTTTTTTTCTCATAAAAATGCACTTATGAAATAATTTGTAACATTTTTAATATGGAGTTTGTATTTACTTATGATTAACTTATGATTACACCGTGCTTTGTAACCGCACTCAGAAATGTTAATTAGCGTTTGATGGACATTAAAGTGTTATATTGTCATTACATCGATCTGTATGCATCATGTTTGTATAGTTACATATCCATTTAATTCTAATTTACGTACTGAATGTGAGATTTACTATTTAGCTTCAACAATAAATTTTATAATTGTAAGAAAAAAAAATCTAATATCAAGTAGATCTTGAATATGGTTGCAATTGCAAAATTTGTTCACAACTGTAAATGAATCTCGTTTGAAATATTTATTGTTATTAACAATAAAAAAATCAAGAAAAAAAATTGAACGACAGACATTCACAGTTTAGTCAAGAGCTAAAGATAAATTCAATAAATCAGTCGAGTGAACGTGTTTACTAGTCGTTTGTTATATTTAAGTGCTTATTTATTTGAAACTTCTTATTTAAAAGTTGTTAAAAAATTGTACGCTTTTACCTGAAATAAAATGTTGAACAATTATTCATTTTGTTTTATTTATTCAATCTTAAATTCTCAATTGAGGCTATCACGTCACAGTGGGCAGTATCGGACCGCAAGCGCGACGGTTGTGAATTCAATCGGTTGTGAGTTCCATTCCTTTAGTGGTTCTAGATCTAAAACCAATTGGGGAAATATTTTGTAATTGTAATAAATAGTCTACTACTCTTAGACTAAATATATCTAATGTAACGTATTTTAACACTGCGGAATCGAACTCAGAACAATTCTGTTTACAGTCATTGGCTTCCACTGTGATACTATGAGACATCAATATGTAATTATGTAATATCTATTTATTTATTTATAAGATCCACCAACAGAATATACACAGTACATGAATATAAAATAATAATTAAAAAAAAATACATTGTAAAGTGTTATTCCCTTTACAGGTAGATACAATATGCACCAATAGTCTTAATATCTTTAAAATTACTTTTAAACACAATTTTATAATTACATGAGAAAGAGAAAAAAAAAGTAATGGGATTTAACAACACATAAGAACTATATATATGTATACAAAACGACAAACATTACAATTGAACAACAAATTAACGGAACGAGATAGAGATAAATAAAATAACAATATATAATAATAAAAAGCAAGAGCCACAAGCAAAACGAAACAAGAGAGTGAGTCAAGAGCCTTGTAAGCATTTGCAAATTTTTCGTGTAAAACTTCCAAAGGCGTCGTACGCAACATCCAAATCTTCTATGGTAGTGGCTATTTTATTATACTGACACAAGAGTGTCGGTATGGGAGAATTCATTCCGAACTTAGTTCTATAAAATTTTACGTTAAAATATTGCTTCAGTTTATGAGGTATATTATTTGACACATACAATTCAAGCTGGCTGACTAAATATTCTGAGTCTATATTGTGGTAAAATTATTTATATATTATAAAAAAAAGCAAGTTCCTCCAGTGGAGTCAAACCAAAATTTTTCAGGAGTAAATCATAGCTGAGAGATTTTGGAAGTTTCATTCTATATTTGAGATGTTTCATAAACTTTTTTTGAACACTTTCAATTCTCTGGCAATGATTGTTATGATGAGGTGACCATACTGCAGAGCAGTATTCCAGCCTACAGCGTACCAGGTAATTGTAGAGGGATATTAACGTTACAGAATTTTTGAGCTCCCTGGAACACCTCAACACAAATCCCAAAGTAGACGTAATAGAACTTACTATATTATTTACATGATTTGAAAAAGTTAACTTACTATCAACGGTAACGCCAAGATCACGTATTTCACTGACCTCCCTTAAGATTATTCCTGGAGCTGTGTATGTAGTCTCAAGTAATTGTTTTCTTCTCGTCAGCTTTATATGAAAACATTTACTTGCATTTAGTTCCATGTGGTTATGCTGACACCATTTTACAATTGCATTAACATCACTTTAAAGCAGATCTGCGTCTTGTTTTGTCTTAATTGGGTGGAGAAGCTTAAGATCATCAGCAAATAAAAATATTTTTGAGTATGTTATATACGCTCGGTGTCACAGGCGGAAAACTTATTTAATATTATAATATGTCCGTCTGATAGGAGGCCGAGCGCCACAAAACGCTGACAAAGGAGAGATCAGGTGAACAGCGCCAGTGGGAAAGGAATTTCTTCCGTTCCCACACTTATTATTCCATCGTGGAATAATTAAGTCGTAGGTTAAGTTAGATTAATTTAGGTTTAGACAGATTACTGTTTTTCCAACATTGAAGGCAGTAGTAATCTTAGATATAGTTTAGTTTTAGATAAAATTTATGTATTTTAATTTAAAATTTTATTAATATAAGTTTAAGATATAAAAATCATATTTTCTTAACCCTCCAACTGCAGCCTACGTAATTAGTGTTGGCAAATGTCATTCATAAATATATTAAGAAATAATGGTTCTATGTTTGAACCCTGAGGTACTCCTGAAACTATCTGATATTGTTTTGAGGAACTACACTACTCTCGACTTGCGATTATTTAGATAGGACCTACACCAACTCAGAAGTGGATCTCTCACACCGTATGCTCTCAGCTTTTGTACCAATATACTATTATATGATTCACTCTATCAAAAGCGTTTGTAAAATCAGTATATATTGCATCGACTTGAATGTTCTGATCAACCATTTCTGCTGCTTGATTAACATAACTCACAAGATTAGTATTAGTAAATCTTTTAGGTAAGAAACCGTGTTGATCTTTGCTGAATGAGCTTCTCAAATAATACAGGGTAAATAAGTGATTCATAAACTTTTGGTATACTTGATAAAATTGGAGAAAGAAAGAAATGGGCCTATAGTTACAAATATGAGTCTTATTACCTTTTTTATGTACAGGTACTATTCTTGCTTCTTTCAGAAGGTCCGGAAATATCCCCTGCTTGAGAGATGCATTCTATATATAATATATATTTATCGGAAAACAAATAAAACATCAATTGTAATTACTTTAAACCATTTTATTGCTTACTTTGTAAATAAACTAAGTCAATATATCAATAGAAAGAAATGAATTGTTACAAACCAACAAAAAATATTTTGTTATATTTAGTAATTAAACATTTAAAAAATATAGAGACAAAATAATTTTGTTTTATACAAACTGAGACTGAGAGTTAATATCAATTAAAATAAGAAATACGTTCATAATGAATTGAAAATAATGGACGGAAAATTAAATCGATTTTTGAATTCGAATCAACTATAATTAAGTGTTTAATGAAATATCGATTTTTATATAAACTATCATTTAATAATTATTTATTTATAAATATCAATATGCATACCAAAGTTATTTATTTTTCATACTTTATAAAGATTTAGATTTTCAAAATTCGAACATTCTTGGAGATATCTATAAAAAGCATATATTAATATTAAATAGAAAAACCCTATGAACATTATAATACTACTTTAAGTACAGAAATTTCTTTTTACATGTAAATATATAGATTAAACATAGAACAAGAAAAGTCTTAATGGGAACTGAGTAACCTAATGCTAGGTTCCCTCTGCCTACCCTGCCATGTCTGCCTGTATACGGGATACAACGTGAAGCTTAAAAAAGAACCTTTAAAAATTTTTGAGCAGCTAAATATTGAGATAACATAAAATATTGAGTTTAATGAAGTACAAATTAAAATTTAACTTATATTATGTATAAGAATCGAATCTACACTTTCAAAATAAATAAGGAACAAGTTTATAACTTATACTTAATTTTATTGAATATTTAATTTATGTATTGAATATACTTTATCAATGGAAGTAATGTAGAAATATTTTTTTTAATCTTTCCTTCCGATATCATGACATAGGTACTAACAAGTTTGCTTTGTTTTCTAACAAGTTTTTTTTCATAATATATTTATGAAATATCAATCTAATTTACAGAAATATAAAATCAAAAAATATACATTTTTTGAAAAAAAAAATTTATAAGTATAATAAGTTTAAATGGCTGACATTTAAAAAAAAATATTACTTTCTCAATGAAGCCACATGTAAACAGCCGCTTGTAGCGAAAAACAAAATACCAAAAATAATGAAATAATTTATTAAGCTTTAAATAAAATATATGTTAATAACTTATGTACGTACATACATACACTTATATATATTTCGAATTTATTATACGTTATTTCGAATTTTAAATGAATCCTTTTGATACTTTATAAAAAGATTAATTTAAAGTTCAAAACACACATGAATATTTCCGTAGTTATGTATGTATGTATGTTTGTATGTCGGTGTGTGAGTTACAGGTAGTGGTGATGGTGGTCGGCGAGGTGGTCGTAGTCGTCGGTGGGCGCCGTGAGGCGATGGCGGAGCGCGAAGGAGGCCAGCACGCGCGCCACCTGCGGACGTACAAATGTACTTATTGAGGCCAGTCGTGGCGCAGCGGCACAAAGTGCGACTGTAAAACCGACTGGTTGTGGGTTCGATCCCACTCGAGGAGATGAAATATTTACTTTAATGTATATTTCCATTTCTTCGTTCTGGTTCATGAAAAGATTAATTCAAAAGTCAAGATCCTGAGTGACTGCATTCAACTTCTTTAATTAAAGCTGAATGTATGAAAACATTGATTCCCGGAATAGGACTCAAATACTATCCCACTGCGACACAGAGGCTATTTTCCATTTACTTAACATATACAGGATGGAAGTGTCAGCACCACATTAAATGAAACC